>OY856409.1:1827596892-1828196892 GCA_963693085.1 Alisma plantago-aquatica
ATATATACACGGGAGGATATCACCTTGCCACTTGAACAGTTTACAAACACAACACACTAAAACACCTATAACTAACAAGAATCAGAGCGCCCCACCTTAAAACTAACAAAGCTTGGCAGCAGAAGCAACCCCTCATCTAAACTCCAGCAAATAGCACCACTTCGAACCAGCTACTACCCCCAAAACAGCGACAACATCACCCTCAGCCAAAAAGAAACATAGCAACACAGCAGCCCCATGGGTTCAACCACCTATATCACCTCATTGGTTCAACTACCTATATAACCATCAATTACTAAAACATGTTGCAGCAATAATCAACCAGACGACAAAGAGAAGGCCCACCCAGCTAACTGAAAAACCAAGAAACACCATGACAAGATATCCAAACGGACCATCCACAAACGACCAAGAAGCTGTGTGTAATTTTTATCTTCATCCACTCTTAAGATCTTATTCTCTACATAGCCAATGAAAGATAATCAAACAACCAAGATGTTCCTTCCTACTACAACCTTTGGTCGAATCCTCCACTTTAGTAGGAATAATGCTAACCAAGTGTTCCTCCTTGTATTGAGAGTTGCGAGCTTCATGGAGAATAACTGCAAAACCGAACAATAAATGTTATATCCCAAACATTTGAAAGTATTTTAGAATGTTGGCCCATAAATCAAAACTTATGTAGCTTCTTTTAGGCCAGTGATTAGGCCATTGGTGATCAGATGTACACATGATTCAATTTTGTGTTCCATATCAATCTTACCTCAGCTTGCCTTTGTTGTGACTAAATGTAGTCTACCACCTCATACCGCTTCAACGCCTTGCCAATGATCTAACCACAAGAATAAGTAGGACAATTAATAAGACCTAGTGGTGGAACCAATGTTGTTGCAAAATACATTTTTTCAGATGAGGTTCTAAGGAGAAGAATATGACCTTATCGCATCCAGGAAGAATGTACTGTAAGTATAACATCCATTGGCTGATCCTTTCCCTCCTTACACATAGAACTAGAAGATAGAAGCTTAGGAATTTTAGAATTCATATATATTAGTTAAAAGTAGGCTTTGGCAAGAGGTACCTACCCTTTTTGCGATGTTGTCGTTGTCCATGGCTTGTCCACACCTTGCACGAACATGAACATAGTCTTGTTTCCAATCTTTACTATCCTCCTCTTGCTGCTTCGTTTGTTTAGGACCCTGCTTTTCTAACATTAGAATCCCCACAAGGGGAGTAGACAGTCCGGGAATGACATCAATTGAAACTTATTCCAGTTCATATAAGACATAACATGTTGAAAATCTATTAAAAAATCATTTGGGACATGCTATGCATCTGGTGATAACTTATGAGGACAAGAAACTTTGTAAGGTGACTTTAAAAAAAATGCTACACATCAAATAAATACTCAGGGAATCCCCATACCTTCTGACAGCCAAAAACTTTGTAAGCTGACTTATGGGTATGCTACACATTAGATGAGTTCTTCACAGAATCTCCACCTTGCCTTCAAAAGGTTAAGGTGAACATATGCACCATAATGCTACTAGTCAAAGATATATGCACAATCTAATATTTGATGAGAAGAAATGAGGCAACAGCTTGGCAAACAACTGACTTAACCATCCTTAGGTTTTGAACCCATTGAAGCGGCATAGTTTTCACAAACATTTGACTGGTAACAAGCACAGAGATTTGGTGAATCCTCAAAGGAAGCCATCCGGATAATGGTGCCTGGAACATAAGATGTGTGCTGACAATGATCAAATTGATGGTTAGGAATTTTTGACGTTGATCAATAACCAATGTTAGGTTACTAAGCTGAGGAGTTTACTAGGGCATAAATTTTACAATAATCATATGTGAGAAGAAAAAATTCCATTCTATAACAAAGTGTATCAAAAATGTGAATGCAAGAGTTACTGTGAGATAAAAAAAAGTACTAGGTAGAGAAGATGTTACATGTTCACAGAAGATCAAAATTCATTTGCCACCTTGAGATCTTCTTTCTTTTTGTAGCTTTGCATGTTTCCAAGGGAAACGGCTTACCTAACCAGCTGATCTTAACCACCATCATGATTCCAATGATGAAAACACCTACATGATATGAAAAGTAAGACCGGATTTGCAAAAAAAACTATATCAGAATATATAGATATAAATACAAAGGAGCATGATGACATCATCTTGTGATGTGTTTGCAGCACAGTGCACATGTCATAAATAAACCAAATGTATTTCATTTGATTCAATATTCCTAAAGAGATGGGCATATACAACTGATATATATTCACATCAAACTTAGAAATAAGTAAACATCTTTGATATCTCATATGCATCTCAAAGAAAAAATGATGACAAAGTCTTAACAAGAAAGTCATCCGCACAAAAGTATTCACAGTAAATTGTGGCATATTATTTTCTTTTGCCAAAAGTGAGCACTTCATCCCAATGGAACATTATTTCTATCATCACTATCTCCATATGAAAAAAAGGGTAAAAGACTCCTACTTGTGAGTAACGCTTTCACAAGCCAAATCCTTCATGATCATAGGAAAGGGAACTACCTAATCAATACCAGAGCACAAATCTATTGTTATATCCTTAAACAGGGCAAACAGAAAATAAAGGTGAACCCCCATGAAATAGGGAAGCACCACACATTTTACTGTGCTAGAAAGAAAACAGATGATCTGCAACCCAGTTCAGTAGATGCGAGAATTGACTAGAGGACAACGTACTCACCTGAGAATGAGAAGCGAGATCAAGCATCCAGAGATAAGATGAACAGATATACTGGGGTGATTCCAGTGCCTCAAGATACTCAATTTCAAGCTAGGGCACCAGGCAATGAGATGGGTTTTTAGTTGATAGTCAGAGCTATGGCGCTGGAATTTAGGCTTCAGAGCTGTGTGACATTACGACTTCAATGGATGACACTCCAGCAACGATCGTCATTGGTCAGAACAACAACCTAGGGTGGGCGCCAAACATGGTTGGGCGGTGCGAGTTTTGGATTGTGGCTTGTTTCCTACTATGGCGGCAGTTGCAGGGAAAACGAAGAAGAATGGGAGGGGAGCTAGAGGCGACCACCTGACGAACGAAGAAGAAAGCAGGCGAGATGGCATGCGGTAGGTGTCTAGCTGTAGGCGACTTTGTTGGGCTCTCGAACAATATTTGTCGGCCCTATATAGGGCTTCATCGCTCACTATATCCCACTTGAGAAGGGCTTCTCTGCAATTTGGGAGGGGAAAACGATGGGGAGAAGCCACCTGGGTGAACGGTGGGGAGAACCACCTGGGAGAACGGTGGGGAGAACCACCTGGGAGAACGGAGGGGAGAGACCACCTGGGAGAACGGTGGGGAGAAGCTGCCAGGGGAAGAGAACACCACACAGGGCTGAGTGCGGTTGGAATAGACGATTTATCTTGACTGAGTTTTAGGGCGCGGGTGTTGCAAATTTGGAGTGGCTCTGCTGTGTAGTGGGATAATATTTGGCAGGCGAGCCAAATATTTGGGGAAATATTTTTCTTCAATTAGAGTATTCATTCTTATCTTTAATGATCATTGGAATTTAGATTATGAATGTGAGGAGAGGGGGAGGCTAAGATAATGATACGATGGACAAACTCATGTATTATACATGTACTTTTATTGAAATGCAAATGGGTTGAGTTTTATTGTATCCGGACAAGAATAGACCCAAATTGTATTGGATCCCAACCCGTACACACTTGACTTGAAATGCCCAAGGCCTAACAGGATGAGTGGCCCCAGACCCATACAAACCTAATTTGAAATGAACCCATACCCAAAGAGACCCAATTGGACCCAAAATCTCAAAAAGTACTCTACTATGAATATTAGCAGAAAAAATATGACAAACTTGAAACCCACTCTGACTTGATCGAACACAACACAGTGTAGACAAAACATGACTAGATCCGACCCAAGACAAAAATGGGCCAGACCTGGCCACCCTCCAGGGCTTCATCCACCTCGCCCTCTCCCTCTTATGTGGCTTTGTCCCATCTTAAATTGATTAAGAGATATCTCTAGATTTGCTTGATTTGCACTTCGATCTCCCTAATTTATTGTTTCCTTGTAAACTGTGGACTTAAATGCAAATTCAACATAGTATGAGGACCAAATTTCAAAATATGTGAAATTTTTATAAACTTGTTTTTTCCTTCATATGAATTCTTAAGTGAACTTTGATAGCAAAAGAGTCTTGGACCTATCAATCAATGGAGTTACTAGACTCATAAACCTATGAGAGTCCTGGACTCAACAACCGATGAGAAGTCTAAACATCTAAACTAATGAAGCTTGGTGTGTGTGTTTAGATAGATGGAATCTAGGTCACCTACAGATGGGAATTCTAGAGCATGAAAATAAACAGAAGATCAGCCTTAGCAGATTGACAACTCAGTTTCCTAAACTGGTGTGAATGCTAAGAAGGTCGATTAAAATGTTGCTTTGACCAATGAAAGTCACGCATTGACCAATGGCAATTCTAGACACCAGTTATGGGAAGTTATGGTCGATTAAAATGCATTTAGGAGGAGTCATATACCACATCATGACATTGTCCTCTCACATCAAGTCCCTTGAAATTCACTTCTGAGGAGCCAGAGCCCATATCATGACATTGTCCTCTCACAACAAGTCCATCAGAATGCATTTGTGGGGAGTCGGGGCTCATATCATGATAATGTCCTCTCACAACACGTTCCCTCAAATGCATTTGCAAGGAGATAGGTGTTGGTATGTATGCCCTAAGATCCAATCATGGGATGATTGGTGGGATACATAAAGATTGATTTGATAAACATCAAAGCAAGCTTCCAATTCATTCTGGTTCAGTCAGTTATGAGATAATGACATAACAGATTGAATGTCTAGAGAATGACAGTACTCAATGACGAATTGCTTTTAGGTTAAGGACCTAAATGATGAGATCATACATGTTAAGAGTATACATTTGGGAGGTGCCATGGTGCATATGATGATAATGAAATCTCACAATAAATCCTTAAAAATTCCATCGCACATATAATGACAATGTCATCTCATTGTAAGTCCTTATAAATGTATTTGGGTGGTGTCAGGTCCCATATCATGACAATGTCCTCTCATAACAAGTCCATCAAAAAGCATTTGAGAGGTGTCAGGGACCATATCATGATAAATGTTATCTCACATCAAGTCCCTAAAAATGCATTTGGGAGGTGTCATGGTGCATATGATGACAATGTCATCTCACAATAAGTCCTTAAAAATGCATTTGGGAGGTGTTAGGTCTCATATCATGACAACACCCTCTCACAACAAGTCCATAAAAATGCATTTGGGTGGTTTCAAGGTCTATATCATGACAAATGTTATCTCACATCAAATCCCTAAAATGCAATTGGGAGGTGGCATGATCTAGATCATGATAATATCTTTTCAGAACATGTCCCTTCAAATGCATTAAGGAGGAGACAGGGCCCATATACTGACAACATCCTCTCATAATAAGTCCCTGGAAATGCATTTGGCAGGTTCCATGGCGCATATGATGACAATGTAATCTCACAATGAATCCTTAAAAATGCATTTTGGAGGTGTCAGGTCCCATATCATGACAACGTCCTCTCACAACAAGACCATGAAAATGCATTTGGGAGGTGTCAGGGCCAATATCATGGCAAATGTTATCTCACATCAAGTCTCTAAAAAAGCAACTAGTTAGGCTTGCAACACTCACTTGTGGGGCTTGCTGATCTCACTTGTAGTGCAATTTGTCACCTCTAGAGTGTTCCTTTGTTTTCTTGACATCATCTAGAGGAGAGAGAAAGAAGTGGGCACCTTGTTTGAGCCTTGGTTGAGGAGTGTCACCCTTAGTGGTTAATAGGGTTCCTATGAATGATGCATGTATCGACCTATGTATATATGGTGTGTTCTATCGACCTAGGTCATGACCTAGGGTGAGGTTTGGTGGGTGTCGCGGTTGAGACACCCCCTCTAGATGGTAGGGTCATGACTTAGGTGGTCTTGGGTTGAGAAGGTTGCCTTTTTATTGGATGCTTGGACCTAGGATGTATGGAGATCGCTTATCTCGACCTAGTGATGATGGATGGTGCTTTTCGTGACCATGGAGGGTCGTGACTGCGACCATGGTGGGTGACCAAGGTAGTCGAGACCCAACCTAGAGTGTATCACCATGTCTTGCATGTATGTCTAAGGTGGTTGCATGTGGTTTCCATGGCACATATGATGATAATTTTATGTCACATTAAGTGCTTAAAAATACATTTGGGAGGTGTGAGGTCCCATATCATGACAACATCCTCTCACAACAAGTCCAGAAAAATGTATTTGGGAGGTGTCAGGGCCCATATCATGACAAATGTTATCTCACATCAAGTCCCTAAAAATGCGATTGGGAGGTTCCATGACCCATATAGTGATAGTTTCCTTTCACAACATGTCACTTCAAATGCATTAAGGAGGATACATGGCACATATATTGGCAGTGTCCGCTCATAATAATTCCCTAAAAATACATTTTGGTGAAGTTTGGGCCCATATCATGACAATGTCCTCTCACGTCGAGTTCTTGAAAATAGATTTGGGAGGTGCCATGGTGCATATGATGACAATGTAATCTCACAGTAATTCCTTAAAAATGCATTTAGGAGGTGTCAAGTCCTATATCATGACAACGTCCTCTCATGACAAGTCGATCAAAATGCATTTGGGAGGTGTCAGGGCCCATATCATAACAAATGTTATCTCACATCAAATCCTCAAAATGCAATTAGGAGGTTCCATGACCCATATTGTGATAGTGTCCTTTCACAACATGTCCCTTCAAATGCATTAAGGAGGATACATGGCCCATATATTGGTAGCGTCCTCTCGTAATAATTCCCTAAAAATGGATTTTGATGAAGTTTGGGCCCATATCATGACAATGCCCTCTCACGTCGGGTCCTTGAAATTACATTTGGAAGGTTTCATAGCGCATATGATGACAATGTCATGTCACAGTAAGTCCTTAAAAATACATTTGGGAGGTTTCAGGTCCCATATCACAACAACGTCCTCTCATGACAAGTCCATCAAAATGCATTTGGGAGGTGTGAGGACCCATATCATGACAAATGTTATCTCACATCAAGTCCCTAAAAATGCAATTGGGAGGTGCTACGACCCATATCGTGATAGTGTCCTTTCACAACATGTCCCTTCAAATGCATTAAGGAGGATACATGACCCATATATTGGCAGTGTTCGTTCGTAATAATTCATTGAAAATGCATTTTGGTGAAGTTTGGGCCCATATCATGACAATGTCCTCTCACGTCGAGTCCTTGAAAATACATGTGGGAGGTGCCATGAAGAATATAATGACAATTTCATCTCACTGTAGGTCCTTAAAATTGCATTTGGGAGGTGTCAGGTCCCATATCATGACAACGTCCTCTCACGACAAGTCCATCAAAATGCATTTGGGAGGTGTCAAGGCCCATATCATGACAAATGTTATCTCACATCAAGTCCCTAAAAATACAATTGGGAGGTTCCATGACCCATATCTTGATAGTGTCCTTTCCCAACACGTCCCTTCAAATGCATTAAGGAGGATACATGGCCCATATATTGGTAGCATCCTCTCATAATAATTCCCTCAAAATGCATTTTGGTGAAGTTTGGGCCCATATGATGACAACGTCCTCTCACATTGAGTCCTTCAAAATACATTTCAGAGGTGCCATGACGCATATGATGACAATGTAATGTCACAGTAAGTCCTTAAAAATGCATTTGGGAGGTGTCAGGTCCCATATCATCATCCTCATATTCATGACGGAGAAATAATTGGTGATGATGATGATGATGATGATGATGATGATGATGATGATGATGATGATGATGATGATGATGATGATGATGATGATGATGATGATGATGATGATGATGATGATGATGATGATGATGATGATGATGATGGATGGTGAGGATGATTATGATCATTATCCTCATCATCATCCTCATCATCATAATCACATGAGGATGATTATGATGATGAATGATTGATGATGAGGATGATGATGAATGATTGATGATGAGGATGATGATGATAATGATGATGATGATGAGGATGATTTATGATGATGATGATCATCATCATCATCATCATCATCATTAATTATCATCATCATCATCAATCATCCTCATCATCCTCACATGATGAAGTTTGGGTGAAGTTTGGGCCCATATCATGACAACATCCTCTCACATCGAGTCTTTGAAAATACATTTGGGAGGTGATGTGGCGCATATGATGACAATGCCATGTCACATTAAGTCCTTAAAAATGCATTTGGGATGTGTCAAGTCTCATATCATGACAACGTCCTCTCATAACAAGTCCATCAAAATGCATTTGGGAGGTGTCAGGACCCATATCATGACAAATGTCATGACCAATATTGTGATAGTGTCCTTTCACAACATGTCCCTTGAAATGCATTAAGGAGGATACATAGCCCATATATTGGCAGCGTCCTCTCATAATAAGTCCCTAAAAATGCATTTCAGTGAAGTTTGGGCCATATCATGACAATTCCCTCTCACGCCAAGTCCTTGAAAATACATTTGGGAGGTATCATCACACATATGATGACAATCTCATCTCACAATAAGTCCTTAAAATGCATTTGGGTGGTGTCAGGTCTAATTTCATGACAACGTCCTCTCATAACAAGTCCATCAAAATACATTTAGGAGGTGTCAGGGCCCATATCATGACAAATTCCGCGACCAATATTATGATAGTCCTTTCACAACATGTCCCTTCAAATGCATTTCAATGAAGTTTGGGCCCATATCATGACAACCTTCTCTCATACATGTCCATCAAAATGCACTTGGGAGGTGTCAGGGCCCATATATACCATGACAAATGTTATCTCACATCAAGTCCCTAAAAATTCTTGTGGGAGGTGCCACGAACAATATTGTGATAGTGTCCTTTCACAACATGTCCCTTAAAATGCATTAAAGAGGATACATAGCCCATATATCAGCAACGTCCTCTTATAATAAGTCCCTAAAAATGCATTTCGGTGAAGTTTGGGCCATATCAAGACAAATGTCGTCTCACGCCAAGTCCTTGAAAATACATTTGGGAGGTGCCATCGCACATATGATGGCAATGTCATCTCACAATAAGTCCTTAAAAATGTATTTGGGTGGTGTCAGGTCCCATTTCATGACGACGTCCTCTCATAACAAGTCCATCAAAATGCATTTGGGAGGTGTCAGGGCCCATTTCAAGACAAATGTTATCTCACATCAAGTCCTTAAAAATGCATTTGGGAGGTGCCATGAATCATTTCTCACAATGCAACATCATGACTATCTCCACAATGCACGTTGTGACCGTGATAGAACATGATACAACATACACTCCAATTCCTCCTAGAAGCTAAGTGTCATCAAACATCTTAAAGCAACTCCATGAAAATGCATTTGAGAGGAGACATGGCCCATATCGTGAGAGTGTCCTCTCAAACCAACTCCCTACAATGCATTTGTGTGGAGCCATGGCCCATATTGTGCCACTAACCTCTTGCACCAAGTCCCTAGAAATGTATTTGTGTGGTGTCATGCCCTTATCATGACAATGTCCTCTCACATTAACTCACAAAAATTGCATTTGGGATGAATATTGTGACAATTTCCTCTCACTACAAGTCCCTTGAAATTCATTTGTGAGGATCCAGGGATCATATCATGATAGTGTCCTCTCACAACAAGTCCCCAAAAATTCATTTGAGTGTATTTGGGGCCCATATAATTACAAATATCGTCTCACAGTAAGTCCCAAAAAATGCATTTAGGAGGAGCCACAACCCATATCATGATAATGTCCTCCCATAAAAGGTCCATAGAAATGGATTATGGAGGATACAAGGCCCATATCATGGCATTGTCCTCTCACATAAAGTATCTATAAATGCATTCGTGAGGAGACATGTCACATATCATGACATTTCCCTCTCATAGAAAGTCCTTAGAAATGTATTAGGGAGGACCCACGACCCATATCATGACAATGTCTGCTCACATCAAGTCTCTAAGAATGAATTTGTGAGGAGTCACAACCCATATCATGATGTTGTCCTCTCACATCATGTCCCCAAAAATGCTTTTAGGAAGAACTATGGCTCATCTCATGAAAGTGTCCTCTCATAACAAGTCTCTGAAAATGTATTTGGTAGGTGTTTAGGCACATATCATGACAAATGTCATCTCATAGCAAGTCTTTAACAATTCATTTAGGAGGATCCACAACCTATACCATGGCATTGAGCTCTTACAACAACTCCTTAAAAATGCATTAAGGAGGATCTAGTACCCATATCTTGACAGTGTCATTTCACAACAAATCTTTACAAATGCATTTGGCTAGATTTGGGGCCCATATCACCACAATGTCCTCTCACAACAAGTCCCTAAAAATACATTTGGGAGGTGTCATGGCCCATATCATGATAGTATCATCTAACAACAAGTCCCTCAAAATGCATTTGGGATGAGCTAAGACCCATATTATGATAGTGATGTCTCATAACAAGTCCCTAAAATTTAATTTGTGAGGGGTCAAGGCTTATATCGTGATGTTTTCTTCTCACAACAAGTCCCTAAAATTCTTTTGAGAGGAGCCATTGGCCATGTCATGAAAGTGTCCTCTCACAACAAGTATCTGAAAATATATTTTTGAGGTACTTGGGCCCATATCATGACAAATGTCATCGCATATCAAGTCTCTAACAATTCATTTAGGAGGATCTATGACCTATATCATAACATTGAGCTCTCATAGCCTATGAAGTGTTCCACTCTATGAAGAGAGAAAAGGGGAAGAAAAAAGGCAGTCTTGCTATGAAGTTGGACATGTCCAAAGCATACGACATGGTGGAGTGGTGTTTCCTTGAAGTGGTGATGGAGAAGATGGGTTTTGGGATGAAGTGGAGGAGTAAAGTCAAATATTGCATCACATATGTCCAACACACTTTTTCTATAAATGGGGATCAGACCAAAAGCACAAAGCCTACACATGGACTTCGCCAGGGTGACCCTCTATCCCATATCATGAGAATGTCCTCTCGTAGCATGTGGATGGAGGTTTATATGGGAGGATCTATGACCAATATCATGTCAGTGTGCTCTCACAACAAGTCCCTAAAAATAAACTTTTGAGGAGCCATGACCCATATCATGATGGTGTCCTCTCATAGGAAGATACCAAAAATGCATTTTGGAGGAGCCACATCACATATCATGAGAATGTCCTCTCCCAACATGTCATTGTAGTTGCATTTGGGAGGATATGTGACCACTATCATGATAGTGTGCTCTCATGGTAAGTCCCTAAAAGTAAATTTCTGAGGAACCAAGGCCCATATCATAAGTCAATACCGAAGGATAGCTTGATACTAAATGGGTAACATAGGCATACCAAGGCCATCAATAGGAACAACCCTCAAAAAATTTTGTGCATGACTGGCTTGTAAAGAAGTGAGAATAGCATGTTGTCGTAAGGATATGTCACTTGCCATGATTTGTTGGATGACCATTTTGTAGTAAGCATCTACCAAAATAGACAGGGTCTTTAGGGGTGGTAGAATGCATACTTGTAACATAGACCAACATAAAGATGGCAAGATATTGCATATGCAAGCATGTGCTTGGACAAAGGGGAGCCCTGTAGGCACACATGTGACCTCACGCAACGTATGGTCTTGGAGATCTTTAGTGTGTACTTGAGAGGCAACAAAAGAAAATTTATTGACATCATGAGAGGACTTGATCCCCAATCCCCCTAGATGCATCAGAAGTGTAGCCAAACACCATTATAAATCACCAAAACATGGGCTGTCACCAACCACAATACGCTCCAAACAACGACAAAGACCGGGATAAAAAATATTTAACACAGGTGTGATAGAAGAAGGAGGTGTTGTACGAAGATCAAACAACAGTTTGGGCATCCTAACACAAGACCTAAGAAGAAGAAGCTCACACTGTGGGTCCTGGAGTGAGGACATGCGATCCATCATATCAAGGGTCTTCATCACACATTTCTGGAGAAGTTCCTTCGCAAAGGATGCATCTATAGAAAATTGGGCCACCTAGAATCTTCACTCCATGCTCTGGATGAGAAATGTCAGTTGGAAATAAGCCCACATTCGAGCCTCATCTAGGGTCATCAGATGGCCAAAAAATTTGTCTTCTTAGTATTGAGATGAAGACCATACATCGGGCCTCGCTCCTGAATGAGGGATAGAGCCTTTGAAACAACCTCTGTGTCCCCAATGAGGGTACCATCATCAAGGTAGAAAGAAAGGTGGTCAAGTTGGCATACATCCTTTGCATATAAAATAAGAGGGTGGAGTCCCAGGGAAAAAAGTAGGGGGCCTAATGGGTCACCTTGTTGTACCCCGACAAAAGAAAAAAGAGGCTCGCCATGATCCATATAGAGAGGAGATGGAGAGCTATAGAAAAACTCAACCCACAGTACAATAGAAGGGCAAATGAAGACGAACCTCTCGGAATATGGTAGATCTATCAACCATGTTGAAGGCATTGTTGAAGTCAATAAGAGCCATGGTGACTGTAGTGTGGTGTTGTTGTTCATAGACAAGTTGAGTGACAGCATGTAGAAGGGCCTCAACACCACCAGAAATACCAACACCATACTGATGATCCATAAGATAAGGGATGACATCAGAACTTACACCCTTTGCCGCAGTTTTGGATACAAGGTGCTGCCAAATAGTACCCATAGAAATAGGCCGAATGCCATTGTCTGGTTTGAGAAAAGGAGTCAATGGAGCACTGGCAATGTAGGGAGCTAGGGAATCTGGACAATGACCAATGAGCCAAAGATTCACCACAGTTGAAATTGCATTAAAAATCATCTTTCACTGCAGTGGCAGCCCCACACATATAATCAATAAGATGTTGTGATCGTAGGCCATCATGTGCGCAAGCGGTCCCTTTCTTGAATAATAAAATGGCTTCTTCAATCATAGAGCAAGAAGAAACAAATGGAGAGCTAGAAATTTCAGACTGAGGTTGTACCAATGGTAGTGGAGGTTGAGGGTGTTTAGCTTCAAGATAAGAATAATTAGCAGCTTTTGTGGGGGTAACACCACTAGAGGATAGAATATGGATGGCAGTAGAAAATTGTCTATCTTTGATCTTAGACTTGGCTTGTGAAATACAAGCTTTAGAAGAATATTCTTGCTCGGTAGGACAACAATGAGCCAAAATCTGAGCTAGGAGTTGTTGAATGCCATCAAGTCCTGAATTCCAAGTCTCCAAAGCCTTAAGGATCATAAGTTGTTGTAGAGAGATGCATTTTCAAGAAGATTGTTCTTGAGCAGACTTAGAGGAGAAGCGATACAGAACACATGTTGGAAGCAATAAAAGATGAATCCATGCATCAATAGAGTGTGGGCAAGAAGCCACCTAGAGTAAGCAAGCACGAAGAGTGTCGGCAAATGGAAAACGACAAAGAAGAGGGATGCTCTTTATGGTAGGGACACCCGTACGGAAGACAGAATCTAGAAGATTTGTGTCGAGCTATAGTCAATCAACAGGCATAGGCAGTGGCTCAATACACTGACGAGCTGATAGGGTGCAAGGAACAGAATCTGGAAAGCCAGAATTGATGGGAGTAGGCAAACCAACTATCACATCGAGTGATGTCTCACCAGGCTATTGAGATAGAGTGGTAGTAACATCAGAGCCATCAAAAGCTTGATGAAGACATGCTTTAGACCATGGCACAATGCCAAGGCATACACCACACATCCAATGCTTGGAAGAACAAAGAGCAAACACCAAGCCCACCCAAACATCTACATACTCCAACACCTTACAGATTCCATCAACACGACTCACTGAAGATAAATGAACAACCCAAAGATGATTACCAAAACTGTTAGCTGCTAACGGTTTTCCGCGACATGTATGGAGGCTCCTAAAAGGACATGAAACTTATGCAGTAGGTCCAACCATGCAGGATGCAGGCCCCGCGCAGTAAAGGACCACAAGAACAACCTCATGGATTTCACTTGCGACGCAGCAAGACGGTCATAATGTGTCATTGCCGATGTGGGAAAACTGAATTTTGCCATTAAAGAGAGCGAAACTGAGACATGGAGGGAACCCTCTTGTGTATGGCATCCAGTAGGGCAGTCCTACCTACTGGGTTGACTAGTGCTAAGCCTGCTTAACACACGACTATAGGGAATCGTGTATGGGCTGCTGCCTCTGGGGATCGATGCTGGACTCTATCATATTGATCCTCGACGTGTTGAGACCTAGACGGCTAGGCACCAGGGATGCTTCATGTGTGTTCTTACCCTAATCCCTTGCTTCTATGGGTGTGGTTGCCAAAAAAAAGGCAGCCACCACCAGTATGGCCAAGTCCAATAAAAGTTAATAAGTTGAATCCGACTTGAAGTTATCGCCGAACCTTTCTGCTCACCTTCCGTCCACATTCGGGAGACACTATGGTAAGTCAGATCTGGATACTATGGTGTGGGGGAACAAGATGAGCATAGAACCCCTACCATCAGCGACACTAGGGTAGGTGCAATAATTAATTCGAGGTAGGTGGGAGCCAAACAGAATCGTCATTGGTGCCCATGTCACGTGCAGCGGCTTGGCACACGCGCATCGCATCATTGTCAAACACACGATGACCAAATAAGTGTTGATATATTCCAACAAAAATATACTCAGGAGGAGCCATGACACATTTCTTCTCATAAAAAGTCTCTTTCAAATTATTTCTTAGGAACTAGGGCCCACATAGTGACAATTTCCACTCACAACAATTATCTAAAAATGCATATGTGAGGGTTGGGGCCCATATCACAAGAATTTCCTCTAACATCAGGTCCCTCATAATGCATTTGTGAGAATTCAAGGCCATATCAAGACAATGTCCTCTCATAGTAATTCTATAAAAATTCTAAGGTTAGGTGACATGAATTTATGTCATCTATAACTTTGGTGACACACATACATGTCACCTAAATGTTATGTCTCCTTGTATATTACACTTGACTCATATACATGTGTAAGCCCCCATTAGAACATAGGTGATTCAAATGTATGTCACCTATAGTGTGTCACCCTTTCAAGTATGATAAAATGTCTGTCACCTATGTTGCACAAACTACACATGACACACATGCATGTCACCTAAAGTATGTCACCCTTTCAAATATACAAAAATGTATGTCATCTATTTTACATAGGCCTACACATATTATAAGTCATGTACAAACATGTCACCTAAAGTGTGTAACTACTTACATGACTGTCATCTATACTATGTTTTTTGGTAGTGTCGACCACTCAGTTGCTCTTGTATACATTACCAAAAAATCCGCAAAAGAGACACTTTATAGTTAGGATTAATAAATCTATTTAGAAAATAAACAATTAATTAAATCAATAATTAATTACGTAGTTGTATCCTAGTACAAAAATAAGACGGAAGACAAAAGACATTTTCCACAATCCACAATCCACAAGCCACAAGCCCGAGCATGTGCCCGGCCCGGCCCGACCAGGCCAGGCTAGGCCAGGCGAGGTGTGGCGCGCACACATGCGTGTGTGTGTTGTGGTCACCATACCCACTAAGAAGGCGAGCATACCCTCCTCCTAAGATCCTTGGATACTATTTTCCCATGTGATCGTACATATAAGGACCACAAAAGTTCTAGGAGTGAGCAATATGGGATAAAATTTCTTTTCTATTTGCATTAGAGACAAAAATACTTTTCTCGCATGTACTAGCTGTACTACATTGGCTTAAACCATACTATATACATGAAATTTGCAGCTATATATCTAACAATCCCCCACAAAGTCCAATGTGTAGTGTGCTCTACCATTCAGTCTTCCATACTGTTCTTTCAGCAAATACCTTTCGGTTTGAATCTACCTAAGTTATCCAGTTGTGACCCTCGTAGAAACTAGGTGAACAGAAGTCTTGAATCTGAACCTTGGGTTCAAGAGTATAAGTTGGTAATAACAAAATAAAGATATGGAAGAAAAGAAAACAATGCATTAAGGCCATGTATACAAAATATATGTCATGACTGATATTAGAGAATAACACAATTCTCCTATTGCGACCTACACAACATTAATCATTTAGTTGGAGTCTCCAAGAATGTATTACTAACATATTGTCCTAATACTTGACACCATTCAGAGATTAATCTTTTACTAACTTGCAATCATGACACTAATATGTTTCTCAGGGGATAGACACACATATGCATGAAGTATCAAAGTAATTACATAATGTCATCTAATTCACCCGACAACTTGTTATTACCACATTAAACCCATTTTGTGGGATCTCCACTCTATTGGGTTGAGTTTCTACTTCCTATGAATCTAAAAGAGTTTTAGTCTCATCCCCAACCTGGATTTTTCCACTAAAGCCAAGGTAGGACATTTATTGAAAGGATCAGCTGTATTGTCTTTGGTACTGATGTAGTCCACAACCACGACCCCATTAGACAATAACTCCCTTACAGACTTGAGTCTGACTTGGATGTGTCTACGCTATTTTTTATTGTACTTGGAACTCTTTATCTTAGCAATAGTTGTAGTGCTATCACACTGAACTAAAATTGCAAGAAGCAGCTTCTTTACCATAGGTAAACTAGACATAAGCCCATGTGGCCATTTGACTTTCAATCTAGTTTCATCTAAAGCACAAAACTCTGCCTTAAAAGTAGATCGGGACAATATGGTCTATTTCTTAGACCTCCAGGAAACAACTCCTCCTCCCAACAGGAATACATATCTTGAGACACCATTGCTCCTAGAGATCACAACAATCCATCTTATATCACTATATCCTTCAACTACAGAAGGATGTTTACCATAATACAGCCCAAGGGAACAAGTTCCCTTGATATACCTCAAAACTCTATCAAGAGCTTCCCAATGGGTCTTGTATGGACAATTGGTGTATCTACTTAACTTGCTCACAACAAATGCAATGTCTGGATGTGTGCAGTTCATAAGATACATCAAACTTCTGATAATCTGAGAGTATCATAATTGAGAGACTGGAACTCCAGTTTCATTCTTGAACAAGGCCTTGGATGAATCATATGGAGTCTTAACAGGTTTAGGTGATGTGAACTCAAACCTCTCCAATATCTTCTCAATATAGTGAGACTGAGAGAGAGTTATACCATCAGTAGAGCTTATGATTTGAAGCCCTAAAATCACATCAACGACACCCATATCCTTCATCTCAAACTTGCTACACAAGAATGACTTTGTGCCATTTACTACTTTCATATCGGAACCAAAAAGCAGGACATCATCGACATATAAGCATAACAAAATAAATCCATCATTGACGATTTTACAGTAGAGACACTTATCAAATTCATTAGAAATAAAGCCAAATGATGATATCACATAATCAAACTTCTCATGCCATTGCTTAGGGGCTTGTTTCAAGACATATAATGACTTAACAAGTTTACACACTTTGGACTCATTCCCACGACCCACAAATCCCTCATGTTGTTCCATGTATATCTCTTCCTGAAGATCACAATGTAAGAACGCAGTCTTCACATCCATTTGATGGATACAGAGATTATAAATAGAAGCCAATGCCATAAGCACTCAGATTGTGGTCATACGGGAAATAGTGGAATAGGTATCAAAATAATCTATTCCTTCCCTATGTGTATAACCCTTAGCAACTAACCTAGCCTTATACTTATCATTTGTCCTGTCTGCATTAAGTTTCTTCTTAAAGATCCATTTTCATCCAACTACAGAACAACCAGGAGGTAAATCCACCGATTCCCAAGTTCCATTCGAGAGAATTGATTGGATTTCATCATTAACGGCTTCTTTCCAAAACTTAGCTTCTGGAGATTCCATATCTTATTCGAAAGTTATAGGATCATCCTCAACATTGTAAGAGAGAAACTTACTTCCAGAATCCTTATATGTCCTATGGAATTTACTTCTCCTTGCTTCAACTATTTCTTTAGAATCATCGGATTCATAAATAGCTTGTTCTGAGTTGCCCCCCACATTTATCATCCTTTCTACGTGCTCGGGAATGGAACATTTGGTGAATGAATCTTCTTGAGAAACTTCATTAAGCACACCAAATTTCATGAGAAATACATCCTCAAAAAATGTAGCATCACGTAATTCCACATTTGTATTGACCTCATGCCTGAGATATCAAATTTTACAATCAGGAATCTATAGGCATAACTTGTCTCTACATACCCTAAGAAAATGACATCAACCATTTTTGGTCCCAATTTCTTCCTCTTATATTCTAGGATAGGTACCTTAGCAAGGAACCCCCACACTCAAAGATATTTAAGACTCGGTTTCATCCTTTCGATAACTCAAACAGACTACTTTCTACATTTTTATGGGGAACTCGATTTAGAATATGGCAAGTTGTATTCAAAGTTTCCCTCCACATGAAGTTGGGTAGACCTGAGATATGGAGTAAAAAAAATTACCATATCTATAAGGGTTCAATTTTTATGTTCAACTATCCCATTAGATTGTAGTGAATAAGGAACGGTAACCTCATGAACTGTACCATGTAATTGGTAAAATTCCAAAAACAAGTTCGAGGTGTATTCTTCTCCCCTATCAGACCTTAATTGTAACATCCCTGACCTGGGTTATGTTCTAACCCTAGGTGTTTTGCCTAATAAAGTTGATTAGATGCTTGCTCTTATTTCTTGAAAAGTAATTAAGGCTCAAGAGGAACTTATACTTCAATTTCAGTCCTTTTTGAATAATGTTGAAACATTGTTTTGTTAATTTTGGACTAAAGTGCAAATTACCTAAGTTGAGGGGTTAACTTGCAAATTGTACATGATAAAAATTTTCTCAGATGTTGAGACATCATAAGAATGAGAATGATGAAGTGGTATGGTTTCCACAAGCTTGAGCACCAAGATAAAGCTTGCTGAACAATCCTTGTGCATTAAAACCTAGTTTTGGTGTAATGTGCAATTTACCCAAAACCTAGGGTTCAATATGCAAAATACCACTTCTATATGGTCCCCCATGTTTTTGGCATCATGTAGTGAAAATACAATGAGAGGGGCGCCTCATTTGAATTATCTTAGAGGAGAGAGAATCTTGGTATTAAAATAATCAAGATTTAAGCATAAAAGGAACTTTACTTTAATTTAATGCAAAAATAAATAAAAATAATTGAAGGGCCTTCAACCAAAAACGAGATGGTTGAGCTTGATCAAATATGAACGTCCTTGTGCCTTGTAATGGAAACAAAAATATCCAAGGGAATGGATAACTCACTCACATTATTAAAAGAAAAAGTAATATCCACTAAAAATGGGATATTAGTATAATATGATTAAGGTGCTTAATTTATTTTACTTTAATTCTTGGATAATGAAGAGGTTTTGCAAGGGGAAGAAGATGGCTTCGTGGCCAAGGAATTTAGGGGAAAGTTTTGGAAATAATTTTGGAAATTAAAGGAATTAATTCCATTTTCTCTTTCCTTGGATTTCCTTATACATATCTCATTTTCCACCCATACATGGACTCTTTTTCAGAATTCCTTTTCTCTTCTTGCTTTGGCCGACCACAAGAGAGCTTAGGAGCAGGAGAAGGACGACCCCCAACCTGTTGGTAAGTTCTTGACCTTCTTTCACCTTGGTTTCATGGTGAAAACCGAAAATCAATGCTTGATTTCTTGTTTTCTCCATCCAATCTTCAACTCCAGCCAACTATTTCATCCAAAAGCTTGAGAATGGACCTTGGGAAGTTGTCAAAGCTTCATACACCATTGGATTCATGGATCTTGGAGCTTGGAATAAGATTAGAAGGTTGGTTATATAACTTAAATGCTTAAACATTGATATTGCATTCAATTCTCCATGATTTGTTGTTCATTTTGTTCTATTTTGAACTTCCTTAGATTCATTCCTGTAATTTCCATGAAAATGGCAGTAGTTCTTGGATGAATGAAGGAAGATGATGATGACATCATCTTGGAAACTTTTCCCAAGAAAATCCTATTCTAAACAGTTTCAACAAAAGTGTTCAATCGGTTTCCACAAGACCGTTTGAACTTAAACAGTTTCATCAAAATCGTTTGGAAGTAAACGGTTTCATCAAACTGTTTGGGAGTAAACGGTTTCAAACCATTTGGAAGAGTTGACCACAGTTGACCATTTGGAGATTTAATGTTAATGATGATGGTTAATGCTCCATTAATTATAATTGATTAATTTCAAAGGGGTCATTAGTTGAAGGTCCATCAAGTAACAACCCTAATCGAGTTAAGTGCTGATTTTGTGATTAATTGATTTAGAATTTTTGGGTTGATTAACCCAAACGGTCTCAAGACCGTTTGGAGGTCTAGGGTTGAGTATGGTTTGGTAATTGAATATCCAAAGATACCAAATTGAAATGCAATCAATAGTTGATTTGGTGATCAATTCAATGACCTAAACCCTAATTAGATTCCACCAATTTTCATGATTGGAATGGTTAAACAGTCTCAAGACCATTTGGAGGTCATACAAATGACCTCAAGACCATTTGAGGTTAGGTCATGCCCAATTTGGATGGTGGTACAATGATTTCAAAGAAATTAGTTCCATAATGACTAATATTTCAAGTTCATCAATTCCAAACCCTAATCCAATTGGGTTCCAAAACCTAATTGATGATCAATTGAAAGTTAAATCAATTAAAGGATGATTTATTAAGCTCAATTAAAGTATGATGTTTAGGTTCAATTGATGAGTGGTTACATGGATTCAATCGATGAGGGAATCAATCTTGGAAACTCTAAATCAATTTAATTGGTTGAGACCATCTTTGGTCCAATCAGTTTTGAGGAGGTTTGGACCAAACAGTCTCAAGACCATTTGGGACCAAATGATCCCAAACCGTTTGAAACTCAATCGATCTCATAAATGTGTTGGTTAAATGGTTTTGGGCACAAAGTTTCTAAACAGTTTCAAACCATGAGACCTAGACCGTTTGGAGGTCTAAATGGTCTTAGACCGTTTGAAGGTCATTCAAGCAAGACTATTTGAGGTCATGTTGGTCAAGACCGTTTGGGGTCTAATTGACCAATATCGTTTGGAAGGTAATTAACCAAACTGTATGAACACTTAAAGTGGTTAAAGGTCAATTGTTTAATTGAACATTACATGATGTAAATCAAGGGTGATTATAGTAATTGTACCCTTAATGAGATAGGGTGATTAGTACCCTTTGAATAATTAATCATTATTGATTATGGAAGTAATGACATAATCCATTGTGTCAACTCTTCATTCAGGATTGAGTTGACCTAATCTAATTAAGCCTGAAGTAAGTATCATCTTATAGAGGATGAGAGAGAGAGGACTTCCTACATGAATGATAATCATGTCGTGGTTAAGTATCAATACTTTCAACATGAATGAATGTGTAATTTAGGGTATGATCCTTGATAAGGAGATCATGAAACCCTAATTAAGAAGGTTAGGACCTCCTATCTTGAGCTAGCTTTAATAACTTTTTGACCTTCTCTGAATTTCAGGATCTAAGGTATCTGTATGGATTGTACATCCACCAAGAAACCTCATGAAAACTAAACCACAAAAGGACCAAGCCATTTGGGGAAGGCAGAAACAACGCATTCACACAATAGTGAGCAGCCAAGGAGCAACTGAATTCCACCTTTCATGCTTTGCACATCACCAACTATCACTATAACCACCCACAAAGTGTGGTAATATGCAAAGGAATCAAGATTTCCTTTGGCCAAGAACCTAGGAAAACAGCCCTATGATAACCTATGAAGGTCCTGCAAACATCTCAACCAAAATGGGAACTCAGAAGTTCAGGGAAAAAGCCCTGGCCAGAGACCAAAAGCTCCATCGTGCGATGCCCTGTTTGCACAGAGGCATATCATCGAACACTTAAAGTGTTCCTTCAGAACCAGAACTTAGGTGAAGCCCAAGCCAGAATATGGACGAACGAGCACATCCTGCAATCTTAATGGAACCATAACACTAGGGCAGCATAGAACAGAAGAATCCATTGATGTAGACCACATACCTCTTATCACTAGCTTTAGATACACCCACAAATTGTGATAATTGGGGACTCAAATCAAGCAGCAACATCTTCTCCTGCTCCCCGGCCGGCACCAGCTTGCAGTCCGATGAAACCAGTACGAACAACTCTGCGTGCAACTGTTTGCACAGAAGCACCACAACATACCCTGCGATGTTGCCTAGCCAGCCACTCAAGAGCACGACGCCCCTGATTGCACATGATCATTTTGACGAGCAGTTGAATGGCGTCCAGCAAGCAGCAGGAGAAGACCAAAGGAAACTAGCTCGAGAGCCAACACGAGGACTTGAACGGCCACCCAGAAGACCATCAACGGACACCAAGGAGCCAACTCCGCCTAGGATGCCATAGTTATTCCAGATGCAGACAGCGGCGCCAAGAACCTGGATAGCCAGGTCTTATCTCGTGGGGTGGGGGGAGGAGGCACCAGGACGGTAGAGAAGCACATGTGAGTGATGCCAGGGGAGGGCTCTTCTCCTTTCGTCTCTCTTGAACGAAAAGGATTCGATTGAATCGAAAACGCCGACCTCAATCAAGACGCGGGTCATGCAACGCAGACACCGCCTGCGCTCCCCCGCCGAGAGAAGCAACCGTCGAGCAGCTGGATCCGCTCGATGCCTTCACCTCCAAGAACGAATCCTACGCTTCAGGCACCGTGGCAGGAGGCCAAGGGGAGGGCGTGCCAGAAAAGATGCCCCTCCCCCTAGCAGCGTCGCCGGTTAGAGAGAAACCCTAATTAAGAAGGTTAATAAACCCTAACCCTAATTGAGGGCAATGATTGGTGAAACCCTAATCCATGGTGATGGTATGATCCTAATTTAGGGTAATGACATGAGAAACCCTAATTTAGGGTATTTTGATGATCAACCCTACTTGGGGTGAATAGTAAACCCTAATTGTGGGTTATTGAATATAAACCCTAATCTAGGGTGATGTGATGTGAATAGTAAACCCTAACTCTAAATAAGGTGAAGGTGTATGTAAAACCCTAATTCTGAGTTATACTATATAGCATGAAACTCTAATCTTGGACAATGAAATGATGAATCATTAGTCCTAATTGAGCAAAGGGGATGAGTAACCTTGATTGAAAAGAAAAGGGAAACCCTAACCCTAGTAGGGGAATAGTGGTATTATCCTTGAATAATTATGCTATAAATGTTTTGCATGATACTGAAATGAAACTGATGTAATTGTTATCATCTTTACTAATCATGCAGGTATCATAAGATGATGAACATAGCCAGGTATGAGCTATGATATTTTTAATTATTAAAATTTCTTTATGGGCCTTGTGAGCCATAATATGTTGTGTTGCCTGGAGAGAGGTAATAAGAGATATTAATGAGCTTTAAGAGCCATGTGAAATACCTACATCGCAAATATCATGTTTACATTGGTCAGATGACCTGAAGGCATTAAGTTACATGTTAAAATGGTAACAAGTGTTTTGATGGTCTAAGGGTTTGAACACCCATATTCTTGAATCATGATGATGAGGTGATAAGGGACTGAGATCCCAATGTTAATAAAGCTGTGACAAGAACTTGATTGAAATAGTACTCATTCTTTATAGCAATTGTTATAATGTTTTATGTTTGAAAACATGTTTGATGCTAAAAGAATATTGTAATGTACTTAAATAATCAAGTGAAATGATATCATGTAGAAACCCTATAGTGGGTGAAGTACAGCATCAACAACATCAATAAGGACAGCAGTGAATCCTCAGGTGGAGACACTGGTTGTCATGTTCTGTTAATAGAGAGTCCTATGTGTTGTCTCTGTACTCTCAAGTCCTAGGAGTTAGTAGTTAGTCTAATATTGATATGAGATTTTGGCTTGATGCCTCGAGATTTTTATACTGCCTATGTATAGCTTAATAGGGCAGTTGATGCTTGTAACTTTCGAGAAAGGGATGATACAGAGATGTACTGATAAACCTGAATGTATATAACTTGCTTTGGTTCTTTATGAAAGAGTTTTTCAGTTTATGGATCTCTTTGTAAAAAGTTTTAATTCTTAGAGATTTTTAGTAATTTCGCTGCTAACGATCGCTTCCGCATTAGTTAATCTTGTTTTTGTGAATCGTTCACCACAATTTAGTGGTATCAGATCTCTAGGTTTGCTGAGTCTACAGAGACATAGGATTAAGGTTGTTGAGTCTGTTCTAGTGTCTTCTAGTTATCTAATAGTGTCTTCTGCTCATATAGGAGGAGAAGAAGAACTAAAGATGTCTGGATCACATGATGAACATGCTGTAGAGAGCAACATTGCTGCACCAGGAGGAGGTGCAAGAGACCATGATAGGGAGGAGCCTGTACCTGAACAATCCTAGTTCAATCAAGCTGACATGGGGAATCCAACTTTCTAAAATATGTTTGGACAGTTTATGGCAGCTATGACCCATATGACAGATAGGATGCCACTAACTGCACCTAGGGCACCTACCCACCATGAAGGATAGGGAGCCGACAATACATTTGAATGACTTCGCTGTGTTGGAGCCACAGAATATGTTGGAACAGCTGACCCAACAGATGCACACATGTGGCTGACTGAACTAGAGAAGGCCTTTAGAATCCTTAACATCCTAGAAGATGAGAAGGTTAGACACACAGTGTACCTTCTTAAGGGGAGTGTTGGTCATTGGTGGACCATAGAGGAGGCAAAGAGGCCAGGTGTGGAGATCGAATGGGAAGTTTTCCAACGAGAATTCGTCAATAGATACTTTCTTAAGACATTCCTAGATGAGAACATCTCTCAGTTTGAGAGATTAAGGCAAGGTCCAATAAACATTAGTGAGTATGATGCTAAGTTCATGGAGCTTTTGTGGTTCTATCTGCATATGGTAGCTACCGATGAAGAGAGGATCCATCATTTTGAAAAGGGGTTGAACATCGATTTGACCACTCCTGTGTCAGCTCTAGAGAACATGGAGAGGTTTGCAAATTTTGTGGAGTCTGTTAGATTGATAGAGAGGTCTGTGACTGAGAAGTGGCAGACTAACAATAAGAAAGTGTACCCTCAGTTTTAGGGACCCTTGTCCAAAAGTTTTAAGAAACTGAGGTTTTCTGCACCAATAGTACCACCAAGGTTCAATACCCAGACGCAATGGATGTCGAATAGGGGTAGAGGCCATAGTTCACCAACAGAAGGAGCCCACAGCTCAACATCTGTGTCGGTACCAGGACCATCAAGACCACAACCAGGGAATAGAGGTTGTTTCATATGTGGGAAGATGGGGCATCTGATGAAGGATTGTCGAGCTAGAGAAGCAAGTGTGACTCAACCTCAGAGGCAGAGTCAACAAGGTTCTCAGAGGCGAAAGTTTCCAAGTGGGGCTAGAGGGCGTGGGTCCCAAGCTGGATCATCGACACCCAGTAATCAATCACCGAATCAATCGCAGGCGACGACGGGATTCTATGCAATGAATCTGCCTGATGCAGTAGTCTACCCTCAGGTTGTGACAGGTCAGATGGAACTACTTTATTCTAATATGTCTACATCCTACATCGTATCTGTTTTAATTGATCTAGGTGCTACACATTCCTTTATCACTTGAAGAGTGATTCTTGACTACAAAATGACTACCAGTCATAGAGCAGATAGTTTGTTGTTAGAAACTCCTTTGATGGGATCTGCTGTGTTGCGGGAGGTGTGTTCTCCCTGCACTCTTATCTTGTCTGAACATTGCATTCAAGTGGATCTTATACCCCTTGAGATGCATGGGTTTGATATAATTCTTGGAATGGACACCCTTGAAAGGTATAAGGTTGTCTTGGATTGTGAGTCCAAGCAAGCTGTGTTCATAAATGATAGTGACACATGGGTCTTTCAGGGAGATAGAAAGATTCTTCCAACATGTCTAGTGTCAGCCATGGTAGATAAGAAGTTGATGAGGCAAGGATGTTTTGCATTCTTGGCGCATGTGGTAGATACCACCATGGAGAGCCCACATCCTTCTGAAGTTCCTGTAGTCAGGGAATTTGAAGATGTATTTCCTAAAGAACTTCCAGGTGTTTTACTGCCCCGAGAGATTGATTTTGAAATTAATCTAATCCCGAGAACGCAACCAATATCACAAACGCTGTATAGAATGGCACCTGCTGAAATGGGAGAACTCAAGAAACAACTTCAGGAGTTGCTTGAGAAAGGTTTTATTCGACTGAGTACTTCACCATGGGGTGCTCTAGTTCTTTTTGTTAAGAAGAAGGACTGATCGATGCAGTTATGCATTGATTATAGGCAGTTTAATAAAGTAACTATAAAGAATAAGTATCCTTTGCCAAGAATAGATAACTTGTTTGATCAGTTGTGTGGTGCAACTGTCTTTTCCAAAATAGATCTGAGTTCGGGATACCATCAGTTGCATATTAAGGAGGGTGACATACCTAAGTCTACCTTTAGGACAAGGTATGGTCACTATGAGTTCACAGTTATGTCGTTTGGACTAACTAATGCACCAACTGCATTTATGGAACTCATGAATAGAATCTTTCGACCTTTTCTTGATCTGTGTGTAGTCATCTTCATAGATGACATCTTGATCTACAGTAGAGATGCTCAACAGTATGGGCAGCACCTCCGTCAGGCTCTAACTTTGCTAAGAGAGCATAAGTTGTATGCTAAGTTAAGCAAATGTGAGTTCTGGTTACCAGAAGTTTCTTTTGTTGGACACGTAATATCTACTTCAGGTATTCGTGTTGATCCTAAGAAAGTAGAATCTGTCCTGCAATGGGAACAACCAAAGACACCGACGGAGATTCACAGTTTCCTAGGGTTGGTAGGCTATTACAGGAGGTTCATTAAGAACTTCAGTTCTATAGCTTTACCCCTAACCAAGTTGACCAGGAAGGAAGTTCCTTTTGCCTAGAATGACAAGTGTCAACAATCATTCCAGTTGTTGAAAGAAAGGTTGACAAGTGCACCTGTGATGGTGTTACCTGAACAAGGGAAAGGGTATATAGTTTTCTGTGATGCATCCAAGAACAGACTAGGATGTGTGTTGATGCAGGATAAGCAAGTGATTTCTTTTGCTTCCCGACAGCTTAAGAAATACGAGGAGAATTATCCAACACAAGATCTAGAGCTAGCTACTGTAGTCCATGCTTTGAAGATCTGGAGACATTATCTCTATGGAGAGACATTCTAGATTTTCACAGATCATAAAAACCTAAAGTACATCTTTTCACAACATGAGCTGAACATGGGGCAATGCCGCTGGATGGAATTAATCAAGGATTATGATTGTACAATTGATTATCATCTAGGGAAAGCCAATGTAGTGGTTGATGCACTAAGTAGGAAATCAACAACACCAGCCTTAGATAAAGCAAGTTGAATTCCTTAGTGTGCTCTAAGAGGGATATGTTTATATCCTTGAGGTAAAATAATGTACAACTAAAAGTATCATTGTTAATCAGGTTGTTAGCTGAGATGCACATAAAACCAACTCTGAGACAGCAGATTAAAGAAGCACAACAAGATGATGTTGTAGTTCAACAGATTAGATCAGAGTATGGTAGTGAGAAATGGGATGGATTTCATGAATCAGAGGATCAGGTAGTCTGTTACCATGGTAGGATGGTAGTACCTGATGCCGATGACATGAGAAAGTTAGTCCTGGAAGAATCTCATTCTTCAATGTATGATATGCATCCAGGAAGCACCAAGATGTATCATAACTTAAAGGATATGTATTGGTGGCCTGGATTGAAGAAAGATGTAGTTGAGTTTGTTTTGCGGTGTCCGGTGTGTCAGCAGGTTAAAGCTGAACATCAAAAGCCCGTAGGAACAATGCAACCTTTGCCTATACCACAGTGGAAATGGGATCATGTAACCATTGACTTTGTGGTTGGTTTGCCTAGAACAACCAAAGGTTATGATTCCATTTGGGTGATAGTTGATAGGTTGACAAAGACAGCACATTTGTTACCTATCAAAACAACCTACACTGCTGAAAAGCTGGAACAATTATATGTAGATGAGATAGTACGGTTGCACGGGGTTCCAGCTACTATCATTTCTGATAGAGGTCCCCATTTTACGAGTCATTTTTGGGAATGACTTCATAAAGCTTTGGGTACACAGTTAAGATTTAGTACAACCTTTCACCCACAAACAGATGGACAATCAAAAAGGAATATACAAACTTGGGAAGACTTGCTTAGAGCAAGTGTCCTTCAATTTGTAGGAAGTTGGGATCTACATCTGAGCTTGATAGAGTTTGCTTATAATAATAGCTATCAACATATTATTTACATGGCACCATATGAAGCTTTATATGGTACACATTGTAGATCTCCTTTATGTTGGTATGAAACAGGAGAAAATCAACTTTTGGGTCCTGAGCTTGTGCAGTAGACAACTGAGAAGATTAAAGTAATACAACAACATTTAAAGACTGCACAAGATAGACAAAAATCATACACCAACAAATGGAGAAGACCTTTAGAATTCCAAGCTGGAGATAGAGTATATCTCAAGGTCTCACCTTGGAAAGGAGTTCTTAGATTTGGAAGAAAAGGAAAGTTAGCTCCTAGATTCATGGGGCCTTATCCAATCATTGAACGGATTGGAAAGGTAGCTTATAAGCTGGAGTTGCCACCTGAGTTGCATAATCTGCACCCAGTGTTCCACATCTCTATGTTGAGTAAGTGACATCCTGACACAGAGTTAGTTCTACAACCTGTAGAGGTAGAACTAAATGAAGATATATCTTATGTTGAAGGACCTGTAATGATCCTTGACAAAAGAATTAAAAAGCTGAAAAAGAAAGACATTTGTCTTGTAAAAGTCCTCTGGAATCACCATGGTATTGAAGAAGCAACATGGGAACTATAGGAAGAGATGAGGAGGAAATACCCTACTCTTTTCTCTTAAATGTTTTTGTTGATGATTTCGGGGATAAAATCCTTGTAAGGGGTGGATAATTTGTAACATCCCTGACCTGGGTTATGTTCTAACCCTAGGTGTTTTGCCTAATAAAATTGATTAGATGCTTGCTCTTATTTCTTGAAAAGTAATTAAGGCTCAAGAGGAACTTATACTTCGATTTCAGTCCTTTTTTAATAATGTTGAAACATTGTTTTGTTAATTTTGGACTAAAGTGCAAATTACCCAAGTTGAGGGGTTAACTTGCAAATTGTACATGATAAACTATTTCTCAGATGTTGAGACATCATAAGAATGAGAATGATGCAGTGGTATGGTTTCCACAAGCTTGAGCACCAAGATAAAGCTTGCCGAACAATCCTTGTGCATTAAAACCTAGTTTTGGTGTAATGTGCAATTTACCCAAAACCTAGGGTTCAATATGCAAAATACCACTTCTAGAGGGTCCCCCATGTTTCTTGGTATCAGGTAGAGAAAATAAAATTAGAGGGGCGCCTCATTTGAATTATCTTGGAGGAGAGAGAATCTTGGTATTAAAATAATCAAGATTTAAGCATAAAAGGAACTTTACTTTAATTTAATGCAAAAATAAATAAAAATAATTGAAGGGCCTTCAACCAAAAACGAGATGGTTGATCTTTCTCAAGTATGAACGTCCTTGTTCTTTGTAAAGGCAATGAAAATATCCAAGGGAATGGATAACTCACTCACATTATTAAAAGAAAAAGTAATGTCCACTAAAAATGGGATATTAGTATAATATGATTAAGGTGCTTAATTTATTTTCCTTTAATTCTTGGATAATGAAGAGGTTTTGCAAGGGGAAGAAGATGGCTTCGTGTCCAAGGAATTGAGGGGGAAGTTGTGGAAATAATTTTGGAAATTAAAGGAATTAATTCCATTTTCTCTTTCCTTGGATTTCCTTACACATATCTCATTGTCCACCCATACATGGACTCTTTTTTGGAATTCCTTTTCTCTTCTTGCTTTGGCCGACCACAAGAGATCTTAGGAGCAGGAGAAGGGCGACCCCCAACCTGTTGGTAAGTTCTTGACCTTCTTTCACCTTGGTTTCATGGTGAAAACCGAAAATCAATGCTTGATTTCTTGTTTTCTCCATCCAATCTTCAACTCTAGCCAACTATTTCATCCAAAAGCTTGAGAATGGACCTTGGGCAGTTGTCAAAGCTTCATTCACCATTGGAGTCATGGAGCTTGGAATCAGATTAGAAGGTGGGTTATATAACTTAAACCCTTAAACATTGATATTGCATTCAATTCTCCATGATTTGTTGTTCATTTTGTTCTATTTTGAACTTCCTTTGATTCATTGTTGTAATTTCCATGAAAAAAACAGTAGTTCTTGGATGAATGAAGGAAGATTATGATGACATCATCTTGTACACTTTTCCCAAGAAAATCCTATTCTAAATGGTTTCAACAAAAATGTTCAATCGGTTTCCACAAGACCGTTTGAACTTAAACGGTTTCATCAAAACCGTTTGGAAGTAAATGGTTTCATCAAACCGTTTGGGAGTCAACAGTTTCAAACCGTTTGGAAGAGTTGACCATAGTTGACCATTTGGAGATTTAATGTTAATGATGATGGTTTATGATCCATTAATTATAATTGATTAATTTCAAAGGGGTCATTAGTTGAAGGTCCATCAAGTAACAACCCTAATCGGGTTAAGTGTTGATTTTGTGATTAATTGATTTAGAATTTTTGGGTTGATTCACCCAAACGGTCTCAAGACCGTTTAAAGATCACCCAAACGGTCTCAAGACCGTTTGGAGGTCAACCAAGATCGTTTGGAGGTCTAGGGTTGAGTATGGTTGGGTAATTGAAGATCCAAAGATACCAAATTGAAATGCAATCAATAGTTGATTTGGTGATCAATTCAATGACCTAAACCCTAATTAGATTCCACCAATTTTCATGATTGGAATGGCCAAACGGTCTCAAGTCCATTTGGAGGTCATACAAATTACCTCAAGACCGTTTGAGGTCAGGTCATGCCCAATTTGGATGGTGGTCCAATGATTTCAAAGCAATTAGTTCCACAATGACTAATATTGCAAGTTCATCGATTCCAAGCCCTAATCCAATTGGGTTCCAAACCCTAATTGATGATCAATTGAAAGTTAAATCAATTGAAGGGTGATTTATTAAGCTCAATTGAAGTATGCTGTTTAGGTTCAATTGATGAGTGGTTACATGGATTCAATCGATGAGGGAATCAATCTTGGAAACTCTAAATCAATTGAAGTGGTTGAGACCATCTTTGGTCCAATTGGTTTTGAGGAGGTTTGGACCATACGGTCTCAAGACCGTTTGGGACCAAACGATCCCAAACCGTTTGAAACTCAATCGATCGCATACATGTGTTGGTTAAACGGTTTTGAGCACAAAGTTTCTAAACGGTTTCAAACCGTGAGACCTAGACCATTTGGAGGTCTAAATGGTCTTAGACCATTTGAAGGTCATTCAAGCAAGACCGTTTGAGGTCTGTTTGGTCAAGACCATTTGGGGTCTAAGTGACCAAAATCATTTGGAAGGTAATTAACCAAACCGTATGAACACTTAAAGTGGTTAAAGGTCAAATTTTTAATTGAACATTACATGATGTAAATCAAGGGTGATTATAGTAATTGTACCCTTAATGAGATAGGGTGATTAGTACCCTTTGAATAATTAATCTTTAATGATTATGGAAGTAATGACATAATCCATTGTGTCAACTCTTGATTCAGGATTGAGTTGACCTAATCTAATTAAGCCTGAAGTAAGTATCATCTTATAGAGGATGAGAGAGAGAGGACTTCCTACATGAATGATAATCATGTAGTGGTTAAGTCTCAATACTTTCAACATGAATGAATGTGTAATTTAGGGTATGATCCTTGATAAGGAGATCATGAAACCCTAATTAAGAAGGTTAATAAACCCTAACCCTAATTGAGGGCAATGATAGGTGAAACCCTAATCCATGGTGATGGTATGATCCTAATTTAGGGTAATGACATGAGAAACCCTAATTTAGGGTATTTTGATGATCAACCCTACTTGGGGTGAATAGTAAACCCTAATTGTGGGTTATTGAATATAAACCCTAATCTAGGGTGATGTGATGTGAATAGCAAACCCTAACTCTAAATAAGGTGAAGGTGTATGTGAAACCCAAATTCTGAGTTATACTATATAGCATGAAACTCTAATCTTGGATAATGAAATGATGAATCATTAGTCCTAATTGAGCAAAGGGGATGAGTAACCTTGATTGAAAAGAAAAGGGAAACCTTAACCCTAGTAGGGGAATAGTGGTATTATCCTTGAATAATGATGCTATAAATGTTTTGCATGATACTGAAATGAAACTGATGTAACTGTTATCATCTGTACTAATCATGCAGGTATCATAAGATGATGAACATAGCCAGGTATGAGCTATGATATTTTTAATTATTGAAACTGCTTTATGGGCCTTGTGAGCCATAATATGTTGTGTTGCCTAGAGAGAGGTAACAAGAGATATTAATGAGCTTTAAGAGCCATGTGAAATACCTGCATCGCAAATATCATGTTTACATTGGTCAGATGACCTGAAGGCATTAAGTTACCTGTTAAAATGGTAACAAGTGTTTTGATGGTCTAAGGGTTTGAACACCCATATTCTTGAATCATGATGATGAGGTGATAAGGGACTGAGATCCCAATGTTAATAAAGCTGTGAAAAGAACTTGATAGAAATAGTACTCATTCTTTATAGCAATTGTTATAATGGCTTATGTTTGAAAACATGTTTGATGCTAAAAGAATATTGTAATGTACTTAAATAATCAAGTGAAATGATATCATGTAGAGCCCTGACCATAGATCCATCATCATCAGTAGTTTGGTGATGGTGAAATAGGTTTTCCTACGGGAACTCTTGGAGGGCATACTTTTGAGTATGTGGGGGTTATGGGTGTGAATATCCTTATGCCCTAATGGAGGAATTGATGTGAGACAAACATTAAATCTCTCAATCCTTCATTATATATGCCGGTATGGATGTATCACTAATCTCCCGATGATGTTAATGCCAGATCAATGTAAGATAAATATAATATCTCTCGATTGCGAAGAGAGTACAATATGCCACTGTAACTCTAATAGTGAAGTTGCCAATATACCCTGGAAAGCTATTTAGTAGAGACACAAGATGTCCTGCATTTGGTCCTCACACTGACTGAGGAAGATGAGGTCATGGGAATCCGGCTCTTCTATTGACCTATGTATGGTACCGATTTCGATTTCCCAATGGTCAGTTGGAGTATGAGCGGTATACCTCATCTTCTCATGGCTTAAGTATGTTTGTAAAATGTAATCATCCATGTAGAATACTTGCTTAGGGATGAAATACGAGAATCAATGGTTGATGATACATTGCTTAGTATCTCTCAGTTGGAAAAAATGCTATACATGTTCTTCATATTCCTTATTGAATAAATGAGATGCTACTTAATCTAGATATAGCTGAAAGGACTTGAATAGAGAATACTGCTCTAAATAGTTTAGTCAATGATTTAGCTGCTGTCGAATATTTATGATTCTTCTGCTCAGTTTATTTCTATTGTCTGCAATAACAATGTTTCTGGAGGAGAGTTATATCTCTCGCTGGGACAATTTTTCAATTGTCTCACCCCCGTGGGATTCAACTTTTTAGGTAGACGGCGAGGAAGGGGCAGAAACCCTATAGTGGGTGAAGAACAGCAACAACAACATCAACAAGGACAGTAGTGAATCCTCAGGTGGAGACACTGGCTGTCATGTTCTGTAAATAGAGAGTCCTATGTGTCGTCTCTGTACTCTCAAGTCCTAGGAGTCAGTAGTTAGTCTAATATTGATCTGAGATTTTGGCTTGATGCCTCGAGATTTTTATACTGCCTAGGTATAGCTTAACAAGGCAGTTGATGCTTGAAACTTTTGAGAAAGGGATGATATAGAGATGTACTGATGAACCAGAATGTAAATAACTTACTTTGGTTCTTTATGAAAGAGTTTTTCATTTTATGGATCTCTTTATAAAAAGTTTTAATTTTTAGATATTTTTAGTTATTTCAGCTGCTAATGATCGCTTCCGCATTAGTTAATCTTGTTTTTGTGAATCGTTCGCCACATTAATCGTTTAAGTATTTTTCCAGTTTGAGTTTCATCTTCTTTCTTATAAATTTTAAATTTATCCAATGCCTCATCTTTACCTCTAAGTAAAATGACATAGCAGTATCTACTAGCATCATCAATAAAAGTTATGAAATAATGCTTTTGATCCCTTGTAGAAATACCATTAAATTCATAGATATCAATATGCACTAAATCCAATATTTTTGAATTCCTATTAACAAAATGAAAAAGGTTTCCTAGGCAATTTAGCTTGCACACAAATTTCACATTTATCATTGCTTAAATCAAATCTAGGGATTAAATTAAGATTCATCATACACTTCATTGAGGCAACATTAACATGTCCCAAACATGAATGCCACATATCCGATGATACAAGATTCATGCATACAAAACTATCATCATTCATATTTAATATAGAATTTGAAACAAGTTCAACAAGAATTTTAAATAAGTTCTCCACATCACATAGATACCCCTTGTCAAAAATTAAAGAATCATGAAGGCGTGTAATAATAGCCTTATTACATTTACAATCTACTCTAAAATCTTCCCTAACTAAAATTACGCCACTAAAGATATTGCGTCAAATGGTTGGAACATGTCTGACTCTATGAAGCATCAGAACCTTCCCCGAATGGAACTTCAAGTCCACCCATCCTTCGCCTTTAACTTCTGCAGAGCTGGAATCACCCATAGTCACTGAATGACCTCTTGAGACCTGGTAAGACACAAATAGGGACTTGTCAGCACACACATGTACATTAGCCCCAATGTCGATTATCCAATAAATTGGTTCAAAAATAGAAAGGATTTCAAGTTTAATAGAAACATACCCATCATTGAGGTGTAAAGATGCAACCATCATATTGAGCACATCCTCCTCAGTTGCAGATGCGACAACTTTCTTTGCCTTCTTTAAGGACAATCCTTGCACCAGTGGCCAACTTGTCCACAAGTCTAACAAGGTTTGTTCTTCGGCTTCGTCTGGATCTTGGCCTTAGGTTTATGTGCATTCTTTGTTTTCTTATCTTTGGTTTTAGAAGTAGTAAAATTGACACTAGGGTTTGCATCAGTAGACACCTTGACCGTCTTCTCTTTTAAGTGTTCTTCTTGAATGTTTATATCTCTCATTAGATCATCCATTGTCACGTCTCCTTTGTGATGCTTAAGAGACATGTCAAACGATTCCCATGTCTTATGGAACTTCTCTATGATAGACATAACAATGAACTTCTCAGGCAATTCTATCTTTGCATCTGAGAGTTCATGACATAGGAGTTGAAGGTTGTGTGTTTGATCAGAGACAAACTTACCCTCAACCATCTAAAATTTTAAAAACTTAGACACACAGTACTTTTCAACACCTTGGTTTTCAGTACTAAATTTTTTAACTAACGCTTCCCACAGGGCTTTGGAAGTAGTAACAGGTGGCTTCGAATAAGAGTCATAAAGTTTGTTATTTAAACCAAACATAATCAAACCTCAGCACGTCTTATCACCCTTCTGCCAGTTATTAATTATATTTACATTATCAGGGATAGTGTCATCAGATTTAGGTTCAGTCTCTTCTAAGTATTGATCATAACCCGCAATATTAAGTCAAATTTACATCCGACTCTGCCAATAGACAAAGTTGGTACCAGTAAATTTCTTAGACATACTACTCGTATCAATTTTATTCCTAGAACCAGCATGACTGACCATTTTTAGTTAATAATGGAAAGATAATTATTGTAAGACTGTTGTAAATTTTAGATTTATATTGTTACATACAACAACGACATGTGCAATATATTAATAGGTTCAAGCCAATTCCAGATAAGAAGCAGAAGAATAAGCAATGCAGGAGAAAATAAAACTGAGTTACAAACCATATTAGATCGTTCGTTGAAAAATGAACGTGTTACTTAAAGAAATCAGTGGCCCGCAATCTGGAAAGATAGGAGTCGTTCTTCTAGTCGACCCGGTCATGAACCTAAAGAAGAGAAGGCTTGTTCGTGTTGACAACGAATGATGCAGACGATCAGTTGTACTACTAGTACAGTTCAGCAACTGCAGGAACCACCGCCTAACAGGTTGCACCTTAGAAGGAAGAGGATGAACGAATGTGCTACATCTAGGAGAAGAGCCTCCACGTAGCACCACAGAATGATGGCGGCATAATCAGACTTTAAGATTTGTAAACACGCACTCGAAGGCCTATTTATAGCCTTAGACACCCCAGTAATCATATTCTTGTTAAGATGGGACCACTCGGTTGCTCTTGTACACATTGCGGAAAAATCCATAAAAGAGACACTTTCAATTTAGGATTAATATCCTAGTACAAAAAGAAGACGAAGACGGAAGACATTCTCCACAATCCACAATCTACAAGCCCAAGTCCGACCTCGTGCTCGGCCCGGCCTGTGTGTGTGTTGTGGTGACCATACCTACCAATGAGGTGAGCATTCCCTCCTCTTAGGACCCTTAGACACTAGTGTCCCATATGATCCTACATATAAGGACCACAAAAATTCTAGGAGTGAGCAATATGAAATAAAACTTATTTGTCATTTACACTAAAGACAAAACTACTTTTCTCACAAGTACTAACTGCACTACATTGAGCTTAACCCATGCTATATACATGGCATTTGCAGCCATATATCTAACACAAATCCTTTTCTATAGAACATTAGTATAGAACACTTGGAGTCAAAAGTTTCAGTCATCTTTGAGCTTTGCCAAATCAATATGGGACCATAATTAAGTGCAAGTGAACCGATGACATGAGGTGCTGATGGATCATGAAGTCCCTACATATTCGTCTTTCTTTCTTCAATAAATTAGGCAACATGCAATGCTCCATATACCAACTGATGAAACTTCAAAAAGATGGCTTTATACCTCTAGTTAACAAACAATTAATCCCGACCATGGACAATCCGAAAAGGTAAATATCGTTATATTCCTAAGTAGCCTTTTCTGAGGTACTTCAAAACTCTTTGAATATCTTCAATCTCATAATGCTTACTCTTAAAGTAGGAGATATCCACTTAATTATGAGTAGTGACCAAAGACCATGCGGGTCTTTGAAAGGCATGGTCATTGAAAGGTACCCAATGATAAATTGGCTTATTAGTCTATTGCGGTTTTCAAAATTAAACGTGTTTGTGTTGCCGCTCCCATCTGTCTCGCCATGCCCGAGTGTTTTTGCTAGGTTTCGTGTCATTTTTCTAAACCAAAACTATAAATTTGTTTTCTGTGAATGTATTTTTGTCTTGAAACTCAATGACACGATAACAAATGTTTAACTTAATTAAAATCATTTATTCTCATCTTTGATCATTGTCTTAAATATATTTGGAAGTCATGATCATTCGAAAGACGTAAAGAACTGCCAAAAACACCAATTTTGACTATCTGGTGATATACATTATCTAATAGATTATATATTCACTGGAATGCGACTACTATTAATCAAACATAATATTCAGGTAATTCATACGACTGTCATGTGGTTGAATACTTGGTCGCAGCAGATTATTGGTCAATCAGATACGTTGTTGTATTATGTTCTTTTGTACACCCGTTTGATCAGATGTTTTTCCTAGTATGTGGAAACACTTGTATTCTATGGAATACCTTTATTTACCTATCACTTATATTTAATCGGGTGACTGTTATACCCGACCAGAACCCTTATTGCATTCTGACATTTATGGTCAATTGTTCTTTTGATAAAAGGTTATGAAATATATTGATAAAGCTCATTACAACTGCAATGAGCTCGGGAGAGTACCAACATAAAGAACGGCGTCATCTACAGAATTAGGAGTAAGAACACCACAGGTGTTAACTCCACATCTACATGAGGCGTTGGTGTTCAGCTATGGTCAATTATATTAGTCATATTATTGTCTCTCCTAGGTTCTATTGGTCAAGTACAACACATTTATAATTAATGGAACCTAAAGCTAGTCAATACAAACGAGTAAATATTTAGACATGGAGGTCAATTTTTTTCTCTATCCTCAAGTACTAGAAGACTTAATATACCTATTTGATAGACACATATACATGTGAGATATAGACATTTATAGCATCAAGAACTTATTTTTTGGTATGTGAATTCTTAGCTTGTTGTGCTCTTTGTTGTTCCATATTTTGACGTGCTCATTCTTGTTCCAATTTTTTTGTGTTATAACACATATTGAATCTCTACCTCAATAACTATATCCATTGTTGTGTGATTTGCAGTTTCTAGCGACAAGCTTTTCTGCAATGACTTAAAAAGGTAAATAAATTGTTCAACCCTGCTCTATGTTGACACTAGATGCGGGATCACAATTATGGGACATTATTGATCTATCCAAACAGACTATTAGTTATCTTGTGTAGAGTAACAATCAAATTTTGTTTTCATGGCATTTACTTTAACATTGTAGGATCAAGGCACAAGAGGGAAGGTGAATTGAGCTATAAAAAACATAAATTGAACTTGCTAGACCTTCAAATTATGTACTGATAAAAGAAAACTAGAGAGAGATGATGAACAACTGCAAAAGAACACAAGTGCTTATAGTTATCATGGATTGAAATGTTATGATAATAAATGTCAGTTTATGAAAATAATCCAAAACCTCTATTTTGTCATTGACACTTGATTTTTTTGTGAGGAAAACCAAGGAACCAATTTAAAATTGAAATTATAGTATGTAAGTGCATCACTGACATTTTTATATTAAAAAAATTCTTATACAAGGCATTACATAAGTGAATGAACTTCAATGGTATAATGAAGAAATCTTCAACTTTTTAGATGAACTTGAACTTTGTGTATTCCTATTCAACCTTTTCCAATACGATTTTTCAAACCAAGTGCATAGGGTGTGTCCATTCTCTGTAACATAAAAAATAAATTCATTATACATAATAATATTCAATGGTTATGTCACATGAAGGTATGGGTTTAGGTATATTGTGGACTTTAGGTCAAAACCCTCCCACCCTTTTTGAAGTTGACAAGCTATTTCTAAAATGTATTGAACAATATGAATTATATTGTGTACCTTTGAGAACATTGGGGTCATGGTATGTAGTTTGTGGAGGGCCCTTTTTTGGAGACCTCCAATGGAGGGTGGCTTCATTGCCCATTCGTCTGGGTGGATTGGGACTATATTCAGCAGTTGAGGCTTCCTCATATGCTTTCGTGGCATCTCGGGCCCAATCTTGGGTGCTTCAGGATCACATCTTGCGAGATAGCGGGATTCATGGTATGGACTCTGACTTTGAGTTTGCTCTAGATTGTCTTCGTGCCACCATTCCCTCCTTCGACCTCAGTTGCTTTGCTAGAAAGGACACCGTCCCCCCAAAGGCCCAAAATGCTTTGGCGAGTGCTCTTTTTAGTAAAATAATTGAGGACATGGAGGGTAAGTTTGACATGACCGTTAGACAGAAGACAGTTTTTGGATGCCTTCAAGCTGATCATGCTCAAGATTTTCTCCTTGCTATTCCTATTGATGGACTTGGTCTGCACATGTCACCAGTGGAATATCGTAGTATCCTCAGATATCGCCTCATGATTCCTTTATTTCCATTCGATGAGATATGTCCAGTTTTATCATAAGACATGCTTGGACACTTTTGGGGAACACGCGGTTCATTGCAGGGAGCTCCCAGGTTTTAAATACAGACACGATCTTGTTAGAGACGTTCTATTTGATGTACTCAGACGTGCAGGTGTTGCCGCAAAGAAAGAGGCACCTGTGAACTTTTTAACTGATCCACAAGAGGGGAGATCCACACTGAGGCCTGCTGATATTTTGATTTTCGGATGGGTCGGAGGAAAACATGCATGTGTAGATCTGACAGGAGTTTCTCCATTGGTGGGATTGAAGAATGGGGTCTTCACAGCGGGACATGCTGCCCTTAAAGCTGCTTCAGCCAAAGTGGTCAAGCATGAGAAAGCGTGTATTGAGAATCAACACGCCTTCATCCCTTTTGGATTTGATACTTTTGGATTTTTAGCACCCGAAGCTGTGGAGCTTCTGAAGAGGGTCCAAAAAGTTATGAATAGTAATATTATGACCCCTAAGTGTATGGATGTAGTGTTTCAAAGGATTGGATTTGCAATCCAAAAAGGATTAGCGGCGCAGCTTGTTGCCCGCTTATCTTCTATTTCGATGTAAAAAGTTCTTGTCTCTGCTAAAAAAAAAAGAGATTTCAAAAAACATGGTTTCTAATTTTTATAGGAAAATATTACAAAGAAGACTAACATACATTTGCAATGAGTCTTGATTTCTTCTTCCCCTTTTTATATCCAAAAGTATAGTGGTTAAAATAGAAAAACCGAGGGCCTTATTGAAATCAGTCAGAAGTTGAGTAACAATAAAATGATTTGCAACAATCATACATATATTTATAAATATAATTAAAGTTTTATCCCTATGATTTGATGTAAACTATGGTAATTTGGGTTCTAACAGTTGGGATAACTCATTCATGCATGTAAAGCTAGATAACTCATATTGGCTGATGAAAAAGCTATCTTAATCCATTCATCCATCACATGTTTATTCATCTATGAATTTATTTATTATTTAATAACAATACTTCATTCATGCATATCCAATGCAATATCTACAAATCAACCATAATTAGACAGGTAGGGCATATGTTGCTCAATATCAACAAATCAAACATGTTTTTATCCCAGAAAAACAACAAGTTGAGGGTGTAAGGAGAAGAACAACCTCAACCCAGAGATGAGCTTCTCAGCTGGAGGTAGAGACAACATCAAGGAAGTAGACAGTTCAACAATAGTAGGCACAATAGTAGTATATGCAACAGTGTCATGTTGGTGGCAGTGAGCAAGAGGAGAAGACAAGGACAAGTTGTCTTCTGTGGCGAGGGAGAGAAGAGAAGTGATGAGGGATGCATATGAGAAGGGCATGTGAAATTCACAAGGAGTAGTTATGCTATCAAAGAGAATGTGCATCATTGGATAGCTTTGTAGGGAGAAGCTAGAGTGGAGGCAAGCTTCACAGGAAGAAATTGCGGCTGTGGGTAAGGGAGCGATGATGGCGGTAGGGGGTGAGTTCTTCTTGAGCTCGCTAATGCAATAGAAAGAGGTTTCACAGGTGTAAGGAATGGGAAATAAAGGGGCTTCACGGGGGTTATTTATGTTGCATCAGTTACGAAGACAAACTGACATAACAGATAAGTGGTACCTTGGTTTTTGGTTGTTACATCGATTTCACATACAAAATCGATATTACATCTGGGAATTATTGAATCAATTTATTGTGAAAAGTAACACTCCATTCTTTCAAAACCCTAATTTTAGCCAAGACTATAGTCTTGTTTTCTCTAGCACAAACCAACACATTAAGGATTTAAGTAGGTACTATTTATTTCATGGGGTTTAATCATGGAAAAACTATCATGTGGGCTCCCTATCATAAATAGACACCCAAAATCTATTAAAATATTAAATTTAGTTGGGACTGTTGCATCAATTTAGGTTGACAAAATTGAAATAGTAAGTCTCTTTGGAGGGATTTTTATTCTGTGAAGTTGTATCATGAGAAAATTGTAATGTCAGTTTCTTCTCTACAATAATCACTACATTAGTTTAAAAAAACTACTTAGTCCAGACCTTTAGTATCAGGTTCATGACAAAATTGACAATAGGTTTTCTAAACATAGCATTTATTTCATGAGAAGCATCACGAGAAGCCTTTAATGTTAGATTCCAACATATATACACTATTGTTCCTTGTCATGAAATTGGCCAACAAATAGAATTTTTTGGGCTTCGTATTGCATCAGTTTTGTTGTGCAAAACTGATGCAATGATGCTCAAGGTACTCCAAATTTTTCCTCTAGGACAGATTTCACCTTACAGCGATGCTTGCTATTTGGTAATCAACATCGTAAGTTGTTTTTGTCACTTTTTTTTATAAATCTAACATTATTGTTTATGATGTTGTAGGAGAAAATTGTACTAATTGTGTGAGCTCAATATCATATATTGACTCACATGAGCATGGCCATGCATGTTAAGAGTTCACTTATGAGGTTGATAGGATATCACTCCAATGGAAGGACAAATTTCATATGCATCACTCACATCCCAAATGACATAGTCCACCGAATCTCTATGTGTAGTGGAAACCCTTATTTAGATCCATGTTGGGTAGTGTTAAAGTACACAAAAGAAAATATGCATTGTGGTGACTTCATGTCTAAGAATCATAGTCACCATTGTCACATTAAGTATGAGTCTAATTGTTATACCATGGATTCATGTTTCATACTCAAAGAGGGTATGTCCAATACAACTTGTTCTCTAATAAGTACCATTGTATCTAAACTTATGTCCAATATCAAGACTAAAGAGACATACTTAATTATTCAACATACACATTAGTCTAATGTATTATTTTTGTTCCATAAAGTCTACAATAATAACTATCTAGGAACATAACAATAGAGAAAATTTAATAGTTTACATATGATCTCATTGAGACAAACCATTATTTGGACAATACTACATTTATCATTATCACAACACTATAACAATCATAATAATTACAATTGCCTTCACTAATAATCAAATTATTTACAATGTATCCATATCACAATTATCACATGATGGCTTTCAGGTTATACAACCCACTCACTTTATATCATAGTAACATGCCACCATTAAAATATTATCTTAAAATTAAACATGTGGAAGTTGCACCAACTACAAGAATGAACATAAAATCACTATATATATACATGGATGAGATACTTCTAGATAATTGGTGTAACTCAAATGAAATTAAAGAATAGCAATAGTTAGAGAAAAGCTTTAAAATCATTATAAATTGACTTTCAAACATTGAAACAACATGTATATAAATTTCCCATCATATGGAACAATGGAAGAATAACTAACATTGTTAGTAACATTTTCACACATATTTTGAATTACAACCTAACCATGGTTAACTGAGCACGAGATTAACATCAGAGAGTACTCTTGTAAGATTAGAAATAACATGAAATTTAGTAATTCCATCTTACCTATCCAAAATATATCATAGGAAATCGTCTTTTAGCTTATAAGGGGACTATAGAGCAAGACTATGACTTTTTAGAACACAAATGTGCTAATTTAAAAAATTGTGTCCATATGCATTTAACATAGTAGACCATTATGATCAAGAATAATTATTAAAGGGTTAACTAAGGCCCAAATGTACATAATAAAATCATATAGAAGAAAGATAGACCCTACAAATGTAACCTTTAGGTTGTTGATCAAGTCTAGAGATAGTTTCGGGAAGTGCATATGCAAGTACACAAAAAAAAGACAACAAATACAATATCACTGGCCTCAAAGGGTGACGATCATAAGGTATACATAATAGAGTCATGAAAAAACTTGAAGATCATATATTAGCTCACTAAAGGCTCTAAAACCAAAGCTCTAAGGAATATCTAATTTCCCCTAGGACAATGAGAGGGAAAAGGAGTGCTCTTTAGCTATATAGGGTATGTTCCACCAAGGAAATTCATGGGGTTCGTACAAATGATGAAAATAAGGGAGGAGAAGTTGGAAAATAGGGATTAGATGATGGATCTTAATTGGTTAGGGTTGGAAAAGAAACTACCAAGCTTAGAAACATCTTAGAGAAGCTTGATCAACAACAAACATCAATATGCATCAACATGCAAGCTTCCATCCAATGATATCATCCTTATTGATTTCCCTCATGAACCGCCAAGGCACTCCTCCATGTTATTACAAAAATATGGGGTTTAAAATGAGCCTCTATGTTAGTTGGGAGGGGTTTTATAAACTAGAATGTGTGAAAATGCTAGAGCATGCCTTAACTATTGTCCAAAATTCCCCTCAATCAAAGTAGAATTTTCAATGTTCAAATGAGCCATTCCATCAGCCATCCTAGCATTCTCATAGACCAAGGCACTATTCTCTTAAACTTATAGAAGATTATTATTGATCTTCCATTTGACTAGAAAGCCCATTGGTTGGCACTCTCATTAGCCCACAAGCTCATTTGACAACTTAGAGGCCTTACCGACAGTCAAGCCTTCATTCTCATTGGTCGTCAACCTCAGAATTCTACTGGTTGAGAGGACCAAGGTCCTCATAAGTTGAGAGAATAATGACTCTTATCAATTTCAACCCAAAATCTTCATTGGTTGATGGGGTCCATCGACCAACACTCAACCACCACTACCACCACACTACGCTAAGGTTAGGGATAAATGCATCAAAAACTTAGTCAACTAAGTTAAAAAGCATATAAAGATATATAAAATAATAATTATTATGAAGAAAAAAATTACTCATGATAATGTATACTCATTTTTAGTTAAACCCTAAATTATGGTGAAATTGCACATTATTCCACAAATGTACATGAAATACAAAGTTAAGGAAATTAACATGCAATTGAAATCAATTAGAGTTATCTCTTGGCAAAATAGTTATGGATAAGAATAAAACAAACAATTTTCAATTAAGTACTCATATAATAATTAATTTAGTAGTTAAGTTCACAACTTGTAAGGACACTTGAATTTAGGGAAAATGAAGTGCAAGTTGAGCCAAATTAAGGATTTATCTTAAGCAATTGATATCAAAACTTAATCATGCATAAAATTATAATAGTAAATATATATATTAGAGGAAATGGGAGTTGATATAGGTTCATGGTCTCACACACTAGTTACTTTACATATACTATAGTTAATTTATATTGTACTATATAGTTTCATTTTAGAAAGTTAATGCATCAAACACATTGATATATGCCACCTACTAATGATGAAATTCTAGAGGGTTATATAAGAACTATGTTAGACATATAATGAATGAAAGAATAAGAGTATATATATATAGAGAGAGATAAGGTCTACATTCATGTTAATATAAATTTCAATATGGTACTAGATTTTCTATAGTTAATTTTGAAGATAAGAATGTCAGATTATATAAATATCTAGGACATCATAGAACACTAATGTCACTAACATGATGAACTATGTCCTTCATATCAAGAGAATGAAAATTTAGATATATGCACAAAATGAAGAAAATATAATGATTATACATAACATGTGTAATTAAGATTTAACGTTTATTACAATAATGGACGTTGTTTATACCAAATAATCAGGCACTCATTGTAGGAGTGTTGTGAACATTTGATAACATTGCTAAGATTCATCATAGTGTGTAGACATAGGTAAAATAATCATATAAGAAAGGATTTGTTGTGTTCAACCAAAAAGAAACAAAATAGGAGCTTTTAGCATAACTCACTAATGAATGCATATTCATCCCTTTTTTGGTTGGATTTTTAGATTATTTTTACATTCACATTCCTCATTTTACTCCATAATATTTGTTTACTTTTTGTTAATTTTATGTTACTTTGCAAGGTTCTGATATAATCCATTGATTTTCACGGCACGCTTGAGCTCCATTCTTGATACCAGCATAGGAGTGGTGGTCATGTCTACCAATGGAAATTTAGTGTCCATAAACTAATATAAATATTACACATTCATCCACCAATCAGAATCCAGAACGTCAACTGATTAAACTATTGAAGCTTCCAACCAATGAAAACCCATCAGTTACCTAATGATGAAGGTCATGTGCGCACCTGCCAATGAAGCTTCTACACATCATGCATCAGGTGTCACCTACTTATGGTGCACTACCCAATTAGTCAATCAACCAATTCCCAAGATTATTATGCCCATGCACTCTCCAACCAATGAGAGTTCTGGGCACTCATTAACCAATGAATTTTTTGCACCAATTTGGAGTGTAAGTATCATAAGAATCCTCATCTTCTTCATAGAATTTCCCCTTTACATCCAAGGAAATCGACAATTTAACTAAAAGAAGGTTGAAATATTTCTAAACCCTTACATCCATATATAGATACAACCCATGGTCTTTGAGTAAAACAATCCCATCTAGACATTCCCATGATATAGAATTCATTCTTTAGCATCCCTCTCGAACTACCACTAGTGGTTTCAATTTGTTAATGACCACATCAATAAAAAAAATTGCCACCATTGTCCACCTACACCATGTTCAGAGTATCAGATCGTGCCATGAAGAAGGAAAGTGAATTTCATCAATCCACCCTCCAACAAACGTCAGGGGGTACCTTGTTGTTACATTGGTCATTGTTATCTCCAAGCTAAAAGATAGGAAACTACACACCACAACTTCTCTTCAGTGTTCTATTGTGATAATGTTCTTCCTTCCTTCTACCTATCTTAATCCTATTATTGTTTCCATGAGTGAGTAGTCCTCTTGTTAGGGTGTGGGAAGTAGCCCTGCTACCCGATTTGGTTGTCTTTATTGCATCTACTATTGTATGAACCATGCTATGTTTTGAATAGAACCTTTTATTCTTGCAAATTTAGTTTGGCTGACTAGTTTTCTTGTTTATCATATCTAACATGTAGAGAGATCTGAACTCAATCTCCAGGGTAAATTTTTTTCATGTCAAACCGTTGATAAGAACTTTAGATTGGTGTGTACCAGGGTGATAGGTAAAAGATCCCTAGGTAACACAAAAACGATCTTAGAGTAATATATGTTCGCTTTTAATCCTAGCACCAAAAGGGGAATGTACCCATCCTCTACATATGTATGTTCATACTATTTATGAGAGTGAATATAGGTTGTTAGTTTCATCCCCTCTAGTGTTTTCATCCATTTATAATTAAAACATTAATCCAACATTTTGTTATTTGCAAACATATTTATCAACCAGATCCAACTTCTTTGTTAAGTGAAGTTCATATTGAGTTAGTTAATTAGCCTATTCTTAAATATATTTCCCTTCGAGTTTGAACCTGAACTATACTACAATAAGATCCATATACTTGTGGGTGGGACTTTTTTGCATTTGATTAATGTTATAAACTAAATTTTAACTTGTATTAATTGACTTGCAAATTTTCAAATAAAAGGGATTTGAATGGAAAATTGCATGATTTTAGAAATCCAAAACTCTCCACTCCTATATATATATGTATATATATATATATATATATATATATATATATATATATATATATATATAATGAGAGGAGGCCATCGAGGCAAAAACTTTAATCCTCTCATTGTTTCCTCCAAGGTTTGAGAAACTTAGAGACAAAAATAGGGAGAGGAGTATACTAGCAACTCTGAGTTGTCTTTGATCTCTCACATGGATACCACGAAGACAAGTTGAAATAGTGAAGTCATTATGGACAAATATCTCAACCTACAACATGTGAATCGAAGAGACGGTAGAACATCACATCCTATCATAGGCATTCACGACATGATCCTTCGGGCACACAAATTAAGATGAAAATCACTTAGGTGGAAAACTCTCTTTTGATTAACATAATAGAAAACCATTAAAGATAGTCCCTAACCCTAAACCAAAATTATGAAGCAAAACCACTAATTCTCAGCAAACATGGTTAACACAATATATGAAAAACACAAATTAATTTTCCCTTTTATCATTCTCATAAAACCTCATTAACAATGTCAGAATATCACAAAAACTTATTCAGCTCCATCAAAACCAGAATCAAAATCTTGTTACTCACATGTAGTTCAGTTTACTTCAGTTACATGTACATGAAAGAACAGACTTAGTATACTACCCATACTGTGAAAGAGAGTGTATAGGGAGATTCTATTCTATCTAGATTATCCATCTATTTACATCTTCTTTGTCATGACCTCTCCACTTGATAGCATTATACCTAAAAACATTTGAAACAACCTCATGAGACTCATATAGATCCCCAATGAGTGACTACCTCCCACTCAAACTGAGTATGCATCACATCAGACTAAGTATAATGAACTTAAAAGAAATATGTAGGTATTGACAAGTCTATCAGATAGTTCTAACATCTAGTCAAATCTACTTTGTGATAATAATCTATTCAATTAGGTAAAGTAATCACTTAGACCAAATGTAAATTTAGAACATCTTTTAGATCATGTATATGAGTAAATTAATAGATGCTACTTAGCTCATAATAACAATCCTTTAGTATTATTATCAAGTCATATCTAAATAGAATGAATACATGACAATATTATCATCCTTGTGACACTCCACCATCTAGAACATGAACACATCATGTAGTTCTAAGATGAAGTACACATTAGACATGTCTATTCAAATGACAAATAAATCTAAATCATATTTTGAGTGGATAAAAAATCTCAGCATCAACTGCATGTCGAAATCCATGAACATATTCCAAACCAGACAATTAAGAATATAGAAATAGATCATCTATATAAAAAATGATTAGTTTCCACCACAATAAGCATATTCAACAGTAGTAGATCTATTAGCTTGCAAAAAAAGGCATGTAACAACATATAAATAATATTCTACATGACTTGTCATCTTTTATTCATTTGCCATGAAACTACTTGGCTTGTAACTCACCAGGTAGAAGTCACCACACCCGATTCTTGCATCAATTACTCACTATCACTGTCTTAGAGTTTATTCGACCACCCTAAGATATCAACAACAAACCTTGATCCACCATAGGGTTGCCTAAAGAGTCATACGTTCTCATGTCAAGTACATGACATAGGAACCAACAAAACAATATATCACATACCATCGTTGCATATCACATATCATCATATTTCTTATGTTTCACAATTTTTATTTCATCATGGTATATTCCTCATGGACATAGAATTTCATAGTAAGGATTTATGGCCAGAGACACTCTAGATGACTCACTCCTAAATCATGTTGGTCTAACCTTTAAGGTCTCAATTCACACACTAGAAATCCTTCTCATAATACGCCAGTTACTACAAGGATATCTATTTCATTTCCCTAGTGTGGCACTATGGGGAAACTCACAGTGCTCATGGAACATAACTATATGTTTCATCATTTCACTTGTTACTTATCCTTTTTACTCATCTTAAAGAAGATTCAATCATCATTTATCATATGTGTATGTTTCTTGTAACTAGAATGACATAAAGTAGATTAGGCTTATCAAGAGAGACAATGACTAAAACAAAAATCATACTAATATGTACTTTTATAACACATGATTCTTTCCATTTTCCACATCTTTTCATAACAATCATCATCATCAGCGGGCTTTCATCCTGAGACATGATTCCATTATCTAGCATTTACCCTCATCAGGGTTTCTCAAATGTAATCAATTCATGCTAATTCAACCTTAACATATTTCTTATCAGTTCATGATGTACTACAATTATCATTAGATATTTATAGAGATATTATAACTAATAATATATTCATATAGACATCTTATGTTATTCATCATGCTCATAATAGACTTATCATGCAACAAATACTTATTCCTTCCAATTTCTATAGATATGAATAAATATCAAGCATAAACATGCATAACACACTTAATACTCCTCATTTACTATTTAACATTTTTTAGTTGAGATACTATTCGATGCATAAGTGATCTCATTCAAAATTCATCAGAGTAAGCCATTCTCAGAAAATAAGTGTCCTAACATAGAAATACAATCAAAGAGCACATTCTTATAAACTGACTCACATCCTTGAACCTAGCCTTGTAATTGAAATTAAATACATTCATATGCATTCCTTAATCCCTCATTTGAGTTCATTACTAAATCACGTTATTTACACCATCATTTTTTGTTAGAGTTAGTTTCTTAGATCCATCTACTAGTTTCCATAATTTTTCTTTCATTTCATATTCATTAGTCTCAACTTCTTTCATTCATGTTCACTACTAAAGGATTGAAATATTCTAAATTTTCTAAATGCATGAGGTTTCTCTCTCATTCAAATCCTTTATAGTCTAATTTTAATATTTTCTATTCATTTTAGGTTAACTCTTATATATTTAAAGTAAAAGGATAAAAGTCTTCCTCATACTTGTTTAATTAACACTTTATTCATTACATATCATCAAAATTCATATCACCCTTTGCCATTTCTTATTTTGTATCTAGATACATGTACATTTCATCTGACTCATAATGACCAATTAGTAAATAAAGGAAATCCTTACATTCCTTATCAAACTCTTAAATTAGAAGGTACCATTGATTAAGGTTTCTTCTTCTTACTTCTTATTCTTTATTCATCTCTCGATTCATCATTAACTTACTTGTATAAAGGTCTACCATTCATGTGGGGCTTTCTCATATTCTATATATTATACTAGAATATATACATTAGGCTTATACTATCTTAATAAGTCTTATCACCTTAAAATGAAGTAATAACCCCTAAAATTGAGAATTTCATTACATTTATAAGATTATATACAACTTTGATCTTTGTCTCTCATACTCGTCTCAATACTAGATTTTTAGGTTTAAGAGATTATCTTAGTTCAACACATCATAAGCATCATATCATTCAATAATCTCATCATGGTGCACATGGGTTCATTAGGGATATTTACACACATGGAAACCTTGGTTCCCATTTCCACATAATTCATTCACCAATCATAAATAAACATTGATTCATTGACTCAAATGATTCAATCCCTCAATGCAAACACTAAATAGGGAAATATTGCCAACTCATACTAATTCTTATGTATATTCATATCAATTTTGGTGATATTGAACAATACACTTGTGTAATTCATTCTAGTACAATTTAATAGGTTCCTATACATGTTAACTCATTTTCCAAGCATATCATTCAATAGTTGGTTCTAGGAAATACTCACATGAAACAACCTAGTTCTATGTCATTGGAATTATTCATAGAACTTAAATTAAGAATATTAGGAACTAGACAAATATTAATCAATGAAAAAGAATGTAATCACATCCCAATTGGTTACACAATTTCATGCATATACTAGCAATGATCTTGATTATTTTAGCCGGATGTAATTAGGTTTTCGACATGATTACAAAGATAAATGGGGAGAGTAACACTCACCTATGATGACAAGCAACTTAAAAATGTAGGTCAAACTCTGATTTTTTTTGGAAAACCACCAAGGTTCTAGCTATTGAATCCATTTCTTCCTACTCTCAACTCAGAAACCCTTGAAATGGAGAATAGGAGAGAAAGAGTGAGAAAAGAGGGAGATTTGATATCATTTTGAATCAAATTAGAGAAGGGATGGAATTTTGACATGTGAGAGAAGACTCCCCATGAAAGACTATGCAAAGAAGCTAAACTTACTTTATTTCATGATTTCTCAAATGATAAAGCCCTAGGTCAACATCTCCACCTTCTTCATCACTCAAATCCTAATTCTCCCTCTCTCACTAGGAATTCATTTCTCTAGAATGAATGGAAAAATATGAGACCTCCTTGTGTGCTAGGTTTCTCATATAGATCAACTAAGGTGCTTGGGTCAATTGCAAATCAACTCTATTTTACACTTTCTTTTTAGTAGAATTTTGATTCATAAAATTGTTACTAAAACTTGTTTACTCAGTAGGTCATATATCCTCCAAAAATTATGAATCTTTTTTGTTTTGTCTGAAACAATAATTCTAACCTTAGTTTTAGATCAAATCGAGCTACCAATAAATAAATTAAAATCAAATACTAGACAACTATATTTAAAACAGAATGCATGGTCGGTTCAGTTTATCCTAGAGAAACTCAAACAACACCACTATCGGGATCAATTTAACATCATCCAAAAATTATGAAACTTGAACATAAAGTCTTGAATGGAGGTTCCAAATTACAGTTAAATTTTTAGGTAAAATGATGTACCAATAACAAAATAAAATTCAAATATCAAACTACTATATTTCAATCTATATACATGGTCAGTTGAGTTTGTGCTGGGATAACTCGACTGACAAAGAGGTCATAAAACATTTGAAAATTCTGATATTTTTCAAGAACACTTAAATTTGAGTTATCCAAATCATATTCAAAATTCAAGTAAATAAGACTTGTAAATGGAATACAAAAAATCATTTAATAGACCATTATGTTTATCAAATTCTATATTCATATGCTACCAAAACCCATTATGTTTATAATTCTCAAACCCTAATTATTTGAAAAATGAACATATTTAGAGTTTCTCGTTAGGTTTAAATAATTACAAATTAGAATACCATCAGTAATCAAGATTTAAACCATGATCAATCTGGTTAAGCATGCAATTATCCAAGTTAACCCTAATTAGATGGCTGACGTGCACAAATCATATCATATTTTCATGCCATTTTAGTTGCACATTTCACTCAATTTAAGCATATTTCTACTCTGATTCATGCTAAGATGTTTTTTTTTTGTCTTACTCATGTCATGGTTTGAATTGCAAGAACGCCACATTCCACTTATAATGAAAGAAAAGTGCCAAAAATCTGATCTATTTGGCATCTCCAAAGTTTCCCCAAATTTTGGAGTTCATTGCTCAGCAAACAACCATTCACACTGTGTGAGGACCCTCCCTTATAGCATGTGACTCTGAGATAGAAGAATTTTCAACAAAGTCCCCTTACTCCATGTGGAAATCTCTTATGTCGTAAGGCCGAAAGATCATATTTCAGCAATGTTCCTTTATGCCGTGTGGACCATTCCACACGTCGTGTCACAGAACTAGAAGAATTTTCATCAAAGTTCCATTATGTGGTGTGACACATTTCACACGATGTGTCACTTGCGAACCTTGCTACTGAACAAAGAATTCGAGACTTACACGCCGTAACACTTGCCCCGTACGCCATAACATATGTAATTTCTACAGAATTCTTATTTTTAATCACTTATTCGAAAATATAAAAGAACTACCACCCCTTGGGAAGCAGATCATGTTTCATTTGGAGTGGTGAGAGATTGAGAACAAGGTTGGAGCTCTGGAGAGGTGATCTAGGAGAGAAAGCTAGGGTTTCTCGGGAGAGAGTCTATTCCTAGCCCCATTTCTCTTCTCCTTTCCTTCCTATAACTAAAAAGAGAAGGTTGCTATTGTTGGGGGACATTTTTAGAGACATATATACATCTATTAGATGGAGATCTCATATGTCTCTTCTCTTTCATGGATCCATTTGTTATTCCTCTCTCTTTTCTCATGTTTATTTCATTGATTCATCATTTGTGCCTGTATTTTCTCACCACAAGTGAGTAAACTCCATTTCTTGGACATGGGAGAATAACTCCCATGTCATAACTGAATGTGACTCGAATTTCATATCTAATATTAGTTGATATTATATTTCAAAATGAATTATGGTGTTATTTGCCTTGTTTTCATGACTGACCATCATGTTTACATGTTTATGCCTCTTTTTATTTCTGGAATGACATACTAGGAGGTAGGGAATAATCATTTTGACAGCACATCCATGAACATGGTAACGACTTGGATTGGATGAAGGTTTTAGGTTGTAGTTTGAATCCAGATATATGCATGGGAATGTTATACGAGGGTAAAACTATCTCATATCATCAAGAGATGTATTAGATGTTATCAACCTATCTTAGAAGATTAATTAATATTGGTGGAATTTGTAATTTTGTTCAGTTATGACATGGAGGTGAAATCCCATATCCAAGATCCTCATAATCTGAATTTAATCCTTTTCAAGTGATGTGTGATTTTCATTTCTTTTATTTAAATTTGTAATTAAGTTGACCCCAACCAACCATTTTAATTTTAACTGACCCAGATTGTTGAAAGTTAAGGTTCTTGCACCTAACTATCCTAGCTCCCTACGGTTAGACCTCGACTAAAATTCATCTTGTATACTTGTGGGTGATTGATGAGTTGAGACAACTAATCTTTTAAAACTTGTTACCTTTGGCAATCAACAATGGCTAATTTGAAAATGGGTCATTACAAATTCTCCCCTCCTTTTAGAATTTTGTTTCCAAAATCATAAAAAATATGGAAAAATATCATATAATCTAATCATTCATATCTAAATGTCAAGTTAGAAGGATTTCCATTTTCTCTTTCTTTCATACTACATCATTTTCTTGGTTCTTAGATCTTTTACATTGAAATTCTGAATTTACTAGCATTAGACAGATATTTCATCCATTATCATCATCATATCTCTCTTTTGAGTACTACAAACAACTATATCCCAAATCTTAGTAATACATCATTGATCAATATGTGATTCACATCTATATTCATATTCTTTTTAAATAATGGATTATGTATCTCAAGGATCAAGATTACAATTCATTCTATGTTATTATCCCCATTCATCCATTTTCTTTATAGAGAAGATCATTTAGTAGGCACCATTCTCAGTTATCATATTTAACATGATTACAAAGATTAATAGGGAAACAAACACTCACCTAAGATGAAAAGAACCTTAAAAATGTAGGTCAAACTTTGATTTTTTTTTTGTTTGGAAAAGCATCAAGGTTCTAGCTATTGAATCCATTTCTTCCTCCTCTCAACTCAGAAACCCTAGAAATGAAGAATAGGAGATAAAGAGTGAGAAAAGAGGGAGATTTGATATCATTTCAAATAAAATCATAGGAGGGATGTAATCTTGACATGTGAGAGAAAATCACCATGAAAGACTATGCAAAGAAGATAAACTTACTTGATTTCATCATTTCTTGGATGATAAAGCCTTAAGTCAACATCTCCACATTCTTCCTCACTCAAACCCTAAATCTTCCTCTCTCATTAGGATTTCGTTTCTATAGAGTGAATGACGAAATATGAGAGATCCTTGGGTGCTAGGTCTCTCATATAGATCAACAAAGTGCTTGGGTAAATTGCAAATTAACCATATTTTATAGTTTCTTTTATTTTAGCAGAATTTTTTGTCATAAAATTGTTAGTGAAAATAATTTTTTGAATAGGTCAAATCTCCTTCAAAATTTTTAAAACAATAGCATGTGGTCTTTAAACATCATTTTAGATCTGTAATAAAAAAATTAGATCAATCAGTGTTACCAATAAATAAATAAAAATCAAATACTATACTGTTATATGTCATCTCGACTGAGTTTATCCTGGAGAAACTCAATTGACACTCCTTTGTAGGTCAGTCTACAATCATCCAAAAATTAATAAAATTTAACATCGTCTAAAATGTAGTTTACAAACTATAGTTAAAAGTTTAGTGCAATTGTATGTACCAATAAAAAGATAAAATACAAATATTAAACTACTATCATTCAGTCTGAATACACGGTCGGTTGAGTTTGTTATGGGATAACTCAGCCGAAAAATAGGTCATAAAACATTTTAAGATTATGATAATTTTTAATAACACTTAAATTTGAGTTCTACAAAGCATATACAAATTTTGAGTAAATCCAATTTGTAAATAAACATGATAAATCTCTTAGTAGACCACTATATATCAAATATATATCCATATGCTAACAAATCCCAAATTTGGTTGATTCGGGTTTTCAATTCTCAAACCCTTATTATTTAAAATAAAATCATATTTTGAGTTTATCATTAGGTTTAAAGAATTATAAATTATAATACCATCATTGATCAAGATTTAAACCATGATCAATCTGGTTAAGCGTGCAATTATCCAAGTAAACCCTAATAAGATGGCTAATCTAAAAATGGGTCATTACAAATTCTCCCCTACATTTAGAATTTTGTCTAAAAATACATAAAAAGATGTGGAAGAATATCATATAATCTAATCTTTCATCTCTCTCAGTGTCAACTTATATGGATTTCAATTTTATCTTTCTTTCATACTACATCATTTTCCTGGTTCTTAGATATTTTACATCGAAATTCCAATTTTACTGACATTAGATAGGTATTCCATCCCTTGTCATCATCATATCTCTCTTTTGAGTGATACAAACATCTATTTCAAAAATCTTAGTAATACATCATTTATGAAGATGTGATTCACATCACCCTTCATATTCTTTTTAAAAATAGATTATGTATCTACATTCATCAATTTTCTTCACAAAGAAGATCATATAGTAGGCATCATTCTTAGTTCTTAGCTTTTCTTACAATTTAAAATTCATACTAATGCTTAGTTTCATTAGAGTTCATCTTTGTAATCCATTAAATTCATTTGTCTTTCTCATAAAAAATTTCCAACTTGCCTTAGGTTCCATATTCAGATATATAATGCTCTCTTTCTCAATTTTATCCTTTTATTACAATCATACATATTTTTATACTCCCAATCTATCTTCATTTGAATGCTTGGTCAGGGAATCTAGAATAAGTATAGTGGATAGTTCCAGACTAGGTTATCTCAATACCCAAATACATGGCCAAAGTATTTGGATACCGAATTCAGTCAATATGCAGATCATATAAGTTTTATTCAACATCCATATTAGCATATATCCCTAGATCCTATTATCCCTACAGACTCATCTAAGGCTCTGATACCATGTTTTTAGGACCTTTCTTTGGATCATAATAATAGTCAACCATTAAAGAGAATCCCTAACCCTAATTCCAGATTATGAAGCAAACCAATTAATTCTTAGAAAACACAATTAACACAATATATGAAAACACAAATATTTTTTTCCTTTTTCATTCTTGTAAAACCTCATTATCAATGTCACACTATTACAAACACTTATCTAATTATATTAAAATCAAAATAAAAATCTTGTTAATCACATGCAATTCAGTTTACTTTAGTTACATGTACATGAAAGAACAAACTATGTATACCACCTATCCAAGGAAAGAGATTATATAGGGACATTTTATTCTGTCTAGATTATCCTTCTATTTACATATTCTTTGTAATGAACTCTTTGATGGACAATATTATACCTAAAAACATTTGACACATCCTCATATAGAGCCCTAGTGAGTGGATACCTCCCACTCAAGTTGAGTACATGCATCAACATCATATTAAGTATAACAAACTTAAAATAAACATGGATATATTGGAAAGTCTATTAGATACTTCTAACATCTACTCAAATCTAGTTTACGATCATAATATAATCAATTAGATAAGGTAACCACTTAGACCAAATCTAACTTTAAAACATCTTTTAGGTTATATCTATGAGCAAATCATTAGATGCTACTTATTTCATAATAACAATCCTTTAGTATGAGTAACAAGTCAATATCTAAACATTTAGAATCAATACATGACAATAACTTCGTCCTTGTGACACTCCACCAACCATACCAAGAACACATCCTATAGCCCTAAATATGAAGTACACATAAGATATGTCTACCAAACAAGACTATTCAAATGATAAGTAATTCTAAATCATATTTAGAGTGGATACAAAATCTCATCTCAACAACATGTCACATCAATGATCAGATTTCAAACCAGATGATTAAGGATACAAAAATAGATCATCTTCATAAAATAATGATTAGTTTCCACAAGAATAAGCATATTCAACAGTCGTAGATCTAACATTTAGAAGAAAAAGACAGCATATGAATCATACTTTACATGGCTTGTCATGTTTTATTCATTTGCCCTGAAACTACTTAGCTTGTACCTCACCAAGTAGAAGTCACCATGCCTAATTCTTGTGTCAATGACTCACTGTCACTATCATATGGTTTAGTCGGACACCCTAAAATATCAACAACAAACATTGGTCCACCGCAGGGTTGCCTAAAGAGGCTCACATTCTCATCTTAGGTACACAGGATAGGAACCAACAAAACAATATATCACATATCATCATTGCATATCACATATAATCATATTTCTTATGTTTCACAGTTTTCATTTCATCATAGTATATTCCTCATGGACATAGACTTTCACAGGAAGGATTTATGGCCAGTGCCACTCCAAATGAATCACTCCTAAAACATGTTGGCCTAACCTTTAAGGTCATCCACACACTGGAAATCCTTCTCATAACACTCTGATTATTACAAGAAGATTTGTTTCATTTCCCCAATGTGGCACTCAGGGGAAACTCATCTTGTTCGAGGCACCTAATTAGATGTGTCATCATTCAAATTGTTATCAATCCTTTTTACTAATATTAAAGAATATTCATTCATCACTTATCATATGTGTATGTTTTCATGTAACTAGAATGACATAAAGAAAATTAGGCTTCTCAAGAGAGATACAGACTAAAATAAAAATCATAATAATATGCACTTTTGAAACACATATGATTCTTTCCATTTCCACATCTTTTCATAACAATCATCATCAGTGGACTTTCAGCCCGAGACACGATTTTGTTATCAAGCATTTACCCTCATCAGGGTTTCTCAAATGTAGCCAATACATACTAATTTAGCATCAACACATTTCTTATCAGTTCATGTTGTACTACAATTCTCATCAGATATATATAGAGATATTAGTCCTAACAACAATATATGCATATAGACATCTTATATTATTCATCATGCTCAAAATAGACCTATCATGCAACTAATACTTGTTCCCTCCAATTTCTATATATATGAATAAATATCAAGCATAAACATCCATAACACACTTAATACTCATCATTTACTATTTGATATTTTTTAGTTGGGCTACTATTCAATGCATGAGTGATCTCATTAGAAATTTATCAGAGTAAGACATTCTTAGAATACAAGTATCCTAACAAACAACTAAAATCAAAGAGCACATTCTTACAAACCAATTCCAATCCTTGAACTCATCTTGTAATTGAATTTAACTACATTCATATCCACTCCTTAATCCCTCACTTGAGTTCATTACTCATTAACATTATATAGTCCATTTTATGGTTAGAGTTAGGTTGTTAGATCCATCTACTAGTTTTCATTATTTTGATTTCATTTCATATTCATTAGTCTCGACTTCTTTCATTTCATGTCCACTACTACTCTTGGAATGAAACATTCTAAAGTTAATAAATGCATAAGGTTTCTCTCTCATTCAAATCTTATATAGTCTAATTTTAATGTTTTATGTTCATTTTAGGTCAACTCATATATATTTAAAGTAAAAAAATAAAGGCATTCTCATACTTATTTTATTCATATCTTATTCATTCCATATCATCAAAATTCATATCACCCTTGTCCATTTCTTATTTTTCATCTATATATATGTACATGTCATTTGATGCATAATGACATTTTAGTAAATAAAGATAATCCTTACATTCCTTATCAAACTCGTAAATTAGAAGGTACCAATAATTAAGGTTTCTTGTTCTTACTTCTTAGTCTTTATTCATCTCTTGAATCATCATTAAGTTACTTGCATAAAGGCCTACCATTCATGTGTGATTTGCCCATATTTCATATATTGTACTAGAATACATGCATTAGGCTTATATCTCCTTAATGAGTCTTATCACCTTCAAATGAAGTAATAGCACCTACAATCAAGAATTTCATCACATTTATAACATTATATATAACTTTGAGCTTTATCACTCATAGTCAGCTCAATAATAGATTTCTAGGTTTAAGAAATCATCTTAGTTCAACACATCATAAGCATCATATAATTCAGTAATCTTATCATGGTGCACATGCGTTCATGAAGGATATTTACACACATGGAAATTGTAGTTCTCCACATATTTCATTCACCAATCATAAATATACATTGATTCTTTGAGTCAGTTGATTCAATTCCTCAACACAAACCCTAAATAGGACAATAGTGCCAACTCATATTGATCCTTATATATATACCATATTCAATTTCAGTAAGATTCAATAATACACTTGTGTAATTTATTCTAGTACAATTCAATACTATTTTAAACATGTCAAGTCATTTTCCAAGCATATCATTCAATAGTTGGTTCTAGGCAATACTCATATGAAAAAACATAATTCTATGTCCACATGATTATTCATAGAACTTGAATCAATAGATTAGGAACTAGACAAATATTAATCAATGAAAAAGGATCTAAATTAGTAGCATTTATATTCCCAAAATCATCCCAATTGGTTATCCAATTCCACACAAAAAATAGCAATGATCTTGATTATTTTAGTCGGGTGTAATTAGGATTTAAACATGATTGAAAAGCTTACTGGGAGAGAAACACTTACCTAAGTTGACAAGCACCTTAAAAACGTAGCTCAAGCTCTGACCTTTTTATCGAAAATCACCAAGGTTCTAGACATTGAATGCATATCTTCCTCCTCTCAACTCAGAAACCCTAGAAATGGAGAATATGAGAGAAAGAGTGAGAAAATAGGGATATGTGATATTATTTTAAAAAAATTAGAGGAAGGAAGTAATCTTGACATGTGAGACAAGATTTACCATGAAACACTATGCAAAGAAGCTAAACTTACTTGATTTCATCATTTTTCGAATGATAAATCCCTAGATCAACATCTCCACCTTCTTCCTCACTCAAACCCTAACTATCCTTCTCTCACTAGGATTTCATTTCTTAGGAATGACTGAAGAAATATGAGAGATCTTTGGGTGATAGGTTTCTTATATAGATCAACTAAGGTGCTTGGGTCAATTGCAAATTAACCCTATTTTACACTTTCTTTTATTTTAGCAGATTTTTTTGTCATAAAATTGTTATAATAAATTGTTTACTTAATAGGTCAAATATCCTCCAAAAATAATAAATAATTTGCATGTTTTCTGAAAACATATTTCAGATATTCCATAAAAAATTTAGATCAGTATGAATTACTAATAAATAAATAAAATCAATTACTCGCTCGGGTGGTGCGGCTCGCAAGCCCCCTGCGAGGGGGCACGGGTTCGACTCCCAGCTATCCTCTGAAGTGATTTAGCCCGCGCGTCGGCCGGCCAACGATGCAACTGTTTGGTGGGCTCTTACGGGCGGGGGGTCCATCCGGGGGTTTACGCTGCCTGCGGGGGTCACAAAAGTGGCGCTCGTGCGAGAGTGGTTCCCTTGTCATAAAAAAAAATCAATTACTAAACTTCTATATTTCATCCAGAATGCATAGTGGGCTGAGTTTATCCTAGAGAAACTTGAATGCCAGCCCTCTATGGATCAATCCAAATAATCCAAAATTATTAAATTTAATAAAATGTCTAAAGTGGGGTTTTTAAACTACAGTTAACATTGTAGATCAATTGGATATACCAATAAAAAGATAAAATTCAAATACCAAACTACCATAATTCAATCTGAATACATGGTCGGCTGAGTTTGTCCTATGAAAACTCGACCGACAAATAGGTCATAAAAAATTCTAAAAATTCTGATATTTTTTACGTACAATTAGACTTTTGATTTTAGTCTCATATATCCATAAGTTACAAACATTGTTTCTAGGAGACCTATTACAAGATGATTAAATACATCTAGATGGATGGTAGACGGACAACACACTACATCGTCAACCCTTTCTAGATTGCAAAATGTTGTAAATTAAATAATAAAAATCATTTACTAGACCACTATATTTAGCAAATTTTGTATTCATATGCTACCAAAACCCTACTTTTTCCTATTAGGGTTTTCAATTCTCTAATCCTAATTATTTGAAATAGAAGTATATTTAGAGTTTCTCATTAGGTTTAAAGACTTAAAAATTGGACTACCACCATTAATCAAGATTTAAACCATGACCAATTTGGTTAAGCATGCAATTATCAATGTAAACCCTAATTAAATGGCTAATCTAAAAATGGGTAGTCTTCTAGAGGATACTTGGAATCAAATATGATGTCAACAAAGTCAACTCTATGACCTTAAGATCTACACAAATCATTAGTAGAATTTGACAATCCTCCATTGAAAATCAACAACGGATTGTTGTGATAAGCCACTGAAAAATAAGTTTTTTTGACACATGCCTAGATGATTTTCAAAATTCTAGAGAGATTGGAAATGATTCTCGATTGTTGATCTGACAAAATTCAAAAGAGAAATATATTGGAGGGTCCAGATCTACACCAACCATTACAGGTCGAATCATGAGAACCTCTTTAGCGGTAAGGTATAAATTTGTAAATCCTAATCATGTTTTGTTGCACTAGACATGTCCTACTTGAAGGGTTCTTGAGAAACTTTTATTCTGCTACTTTTTCAGCTCTTGATATTTCTATAGTCATCAAATCTACATCTAGTGCTCTTTACTAGATTTTTTTATTATGAATCTAGTTGTTTTTGTCATTGGACAACATAGCTCTAATATTTCATATGATGAAATTGATTAATGTGCAAACCCAATTAATGGGAGTGTCAAGAGTAATATCACCATTATCATATTATGATATGATAATATATATGTGTGTATATATATACAAATACAAAGTGATGCCTAAATACAATTTTGTTTAATGTGTGATGCATGATTACTGCCAATCCCTAATTGTGACTGCTTTGTTTATATGTGGTTGATTGTTTGCAATTTTCAATATGGCTTTCATGGTGTATCTTATCTAACTATTCTAACTATATAGCTTCCCACCTTTTTCCTACAAATGTAATTTGGGGTTTCTCTTACTTATGATGTTGTAGTTTGTGATTGTCTATGATATATGATATCCAACATGGTGGACATGAAGAAGGATGAATGCAGAACAATCATCCAAATATGATTAATCCTTCATTGTGGCTACGCATGTTTGACGAATCCAAGTATTAGGGTTTATCATATTTTTTGTATGCATGTGATGCAAGAACCCTTAGATGACCTCAATCTTATAGTATCTAGGAAAGAATGTTCTAATTGGCCATAATCATCATAATTTTAATTTCATCTCTTGTTGTGCTTGTTTATATATATGATATATAATTTATACATCTATGGTGATTGGATATGTACATGTACTATACCAAATCCCTCATTAAATATTAAACTTAATATGCCATCCAACATGTAGAACACATCAAGGCCTCAATCGATTAACTTAGGCTCACCAAAGCTAGGTGCATTGTCCATCTTTGTGAGGTGTGTGTAAATGTGTGAATCTGCCAAAGTAGGGACATAGTTTATCAATATCGATGGTTGGGTTAAGATTTAATAGGTAACCTTAATAAGATCAAGTGCTTGTAGGCATGAGAATGGGTGTTCCATATGATGGAACTTAACAATGGTTATTACCCATGGACTCAAGGCTTTCGTGTGATGCAATAGGTAAAAGTTTCCTACATAAAATAATTGAGTTGTGAGCAGTCAGCCAAAGTTGACTCTTTACTCAATGAAGTGATGACATTGACCCACTAGATTGTTATCCACTATAACTTTTTGGATTTATAGTGATGGATATTAATTGCACAAAAATAGTGGAAGTGGATGTTTAATTAAGTATCTAATTAAATGAAAATATTTTTAAAATCAAAATTTGATTTCTTCTTCTTTTTATTTAAAAATTACATGGTAGATAACAATAACCTTTTGATGTGACTGATCCTCAAGAAAGACAACCTCAATGGGAAGAATTTTGTGACTTGGTACTAAAACTTGAGAATTTTCCTCAAGCATGAGTGTAGGCTCGATGTATTGGATCATGACTTTCGTGAAGAGCCCACTCCCAGTATGTAGAAGGTTGAAATGGATGCATTCAAGATGTATTCTTATAATTCCAATAGTGTGGTATTCTTCATGCTAGCATGCATGGTGCTTGATCTATAGAGGCATCATTAGAACATGGAGGCCTTTGAAGTGATTGAGCATCACAAAGGATTTTTTGAAGGCCAAGATAGACAAGAGAGGTATGGCATATCTAAGACATAATTTCAGAGCAAGATGGCAAAGGGAGATCTAGTTGGTCCTCATATACTCAAGATTATTAGATATGTGGAGAACCTAGAGAGACTGAGTTTTCCCAAGGTCCAAGAGTTGGCCATAAATATGATTATGCAATCATTTCCTAAATCATACTACCAATTTGTCATGAATTTTAATATGAATGAAATGGTTAAACTATTGCCAGAACTGCTCAGCTTGTTGTGAACTACTGAATTGAACATGAAGAAGATCAAGACTCGATATGTGTTGATGGGAAGTGTAGTGATAAGTAAGACTAAGTGGGTGAAAAAGGCTAAGAAAGGTTGAATGCCTAAGTCCCAATATTCTACTCTAAAGGCAAAGGGAGGTGTGGCCAAGAATTGCAATTTTCACCACTATCATAAGCATGTACTTTAGAAGAGAAGTTGCCCACTCTGCTTGGAGGAACTTAAGAAGTCAAAGGAGATAGAGATCCCACCTCAAGTATATATGTTATTGAAATTAACTTATGTAATTCTTCATCATGGCTATTATATACCGGATGTGAAACTCACATATGTTGTGATGTGTAAGATCTAAAAAGAAGTAGACACCTTAAGAAGGGAGTTGTGGAACTATGAGTTGCTAATGGGGCAAAGGTTGTTGTTGTGGCTATAGGAACATGTATTTTATCTCTTCCCTTGGGTCTTGTAATAGAATTAGAAAATATCTATTATGTACCTTCCATAATTATAGATGTTATTTATGATTCTTGTTTGGACATGAATAGTTTCTCATTACTAATACAAAATGGAGTTTGGTCTAACTTTTGGAATATATACTTTACAATAGTGCTCTGGTGTCTTATGGTCTTTATATGTTAGATCTTGAGACACATACTTATAATGTGAATACCAAGCATCTTAAAAATGCATGACACAAACATGATGTACCTCTGGCAATGCTTCATGGGCCTTATAAATGGGAAGCAAATTTCCAAACTCCATAAGGGTGGATACATGGACTCTTATAATTTTGAATTTCTCACAACTTGTGAAGCATGTTTTTTGGGCAAGATGGTGTAGGGAAATATAGTAGAGTAGGCATCAGGAATGAAACATTTTCTACACATATTTTCCATAACCAACAGATTGCGTCAATAATAAGGTATTAGGAAAGAGGGTGCAAAACATACCTTGTCTATGAGCAAACCCAATGAATATTCTTATAGAGAGTTGTTCTTCCTTCACAAGAAATATAAGGATAAAAGTTTTAGGTATCCTTTTGGTGTAGAAAACATGGATGGTGGTTGACAATGTCCTCCTAACATGACAATAAAAGCTTCCACACCTCTACCTAGTCCACACGGATCACGAGCTTTCAAAGCCGACGAGAAGGAGTTGAGCTTTCATTTGTTAATAAGATAGTGTTGACTTCCTTTCCCCTTGATATCTCTCCATTTCATGTAATACTACTAGGCCCTCTCACACATTACCAGAACTCTGAGACATGAGGAGTCCTGAGACAATCTCTTGACTTTCTCTTTGACTTTGTGTCTATTGTGTTTCTTGTTCCTCAGACACCACACTCCTTATATAGGAGAGGATAGGATAGGATTTCCAAAACCCAGGAGATAGGAAAGGTCAGATTTCATGGCTTAAAGGATGATACAAACAACCTTTCATTCGACTATACCATCCAGTTGGTCAATTGGAACACCAATTGATCAAGTGGACTATCCAATCGGTAGATTGGCTTGTGGCCATCAACACAATAAAACTATCTTTAAATGTGATAATTAATGCATGGTTTCAAGCATATCATTAATCATGCGACCTAGTCAAACTGGTCCTTTGATCCAATCAAACTAGTCATTTTACATCCAATTGTCCAACTGGACATTCCATTTGGTCAAATCAGTATATTGACCATCTTCTTGGAACCTAGATCAGATAGTTGGTTAGACACTCCAACTGGTCAACTTATTGGTTCCATCGGCTAGGGTCAGTAAGATCCAGTTAGTCGAGTGGACACTCCAATTGATAGATTGGAACATCACATGATCGATTGGACTCTCCAGTCAGTCAAATGTCATAGCCAGTGTTGTTTAATTTGACAATTGAAACTCTTTTAGTAACCAAGTTAAATCTTATCCATGAGTGAACTCCTTGTTATAACCTCAATTTTTCTAGTATAAATTGAAATGCAATTTTTCAAAGAAAAATGGTTTAAATGGAAAATTGAGTGATTTGTTTTCAAAGAATGAGTTCTTGTGCAATATTTCCCTTTGGATGCATGATTTTGTGATTCATACTGATTGAATAAGTCCAATAATGATAAAAGGGAAAAGAGATAAAAGAAATCCCATAATAAATAAAAGGAAAAAGAAATAAAGGGATAATCGTGTACATATGAGATTATTATGTAGAATTCTCTAGAAACTGGTATGCATGACCACTATTGGCTTAGTTTTGTTTACTTTTGGTTGTAATGAGGAAAGAAATCAAAGTAAAGAAAATAGAAGAGAAAGAAAGAGAAAATATGAATTTTAATTGCATAAAATATGCCTTTTGAGTGGACGACCTGCAAATGAAGAAAAGTCTCTTTTATTTTCGATTTTTAGTCCCAAACTTTGCACATAAGTAAAATAAATCATTAAAGACGTTCCCTTAAATTTTTTGATTAAAAGGATGTGTGGTTGGGAGATATGGATTTTTCTAGATTCCCTAAAGTGGAGGGGTTCTCATTACATGCCACGATTATTTCCAAAATCAACTTATGTTGTTTTTTGGCTTTTTGTTTTATTGTGTGACATGATAGTTGTTGGATTTGAGATCTAATGGTGGTTGGGTCGTCACCTACCTTGAGTTGGAAGAGGAAATAGAGACCATTGACGAGGACTTCTGCAATCGATTTCCTCATTTACTCAATGCATGAGAGATTCTGGGAATAAGTATGTTGCACTTGTGAATTAATGTGATTTTACCTAGCTTAGGTTTTTCCACCTATCGAGGAGTTTTCCCAATTTGTTAATCCCTCGCCGACCAACCCCATGCCCCAAACCTACAAAAGGAGGGTCCTCGACCCCCAACAAGGACACAAACACCTTAGTGAGGCTTTTCTGTACTCCCAGATCACATCCCTACATCCAATTCATCTTCACCCCTATTCTTGCTGCCATCCTCGTCGGATATCATCATCATCGTCCCAGCAGCTCAAACCACCTCTGGTGGATTTGAGGGCATGGTCGAGTCCTCCGAAGTGAGACAAAGGTAATCATGCCTTCACCTTGCAGTCAAAAGGATGGGATCGAAAATTCAAGCCCTTGGTTGACTAGATGCTCACGAGAGAGGAGGAAAAGAGGTTGAAGAATGCTTGATGGTAAAAGACCCTTTTGTCCTGCCCTCTCTTCAGGCCTGGTAAGGCAATGTTGTCTTTTCATTTTCTTTTTCGAATACCTGAGTGAGTTTCCTTGTGGACCCGGGTCCCTTTGTGGTATGAGCCTATTGGCTCAAGCCTAGCCCCACTGGCACGGCAAAAAATGCCCAAGTAAATAGGTGACAGCTCCTGATTGGTCTGAAAATGGTTTTTTCCTTGTTAAAATTGTATCTAATGATATGATAATCGGTTGGAGACAAATAATATATGGTTTTTATCAGAGAAATCCATAGAATCTATTAAAAATGAATTCAAGGTCTAAATCTATTTACAACTCGAAAATTATGTTAAGTTTGTACCTTTGAATGGTTTTAATGAATTTAAAACCCTAAGTTTGAAGATTAAAGTTCTAATGGTGTTCCTTGATTGTTGTTAAACAAAGTTTAGCCTGTTGACCTAAAAACGATGGATTAGATCAAATTGGATGATAATTGTGCATAATTTGACTAGTTAGGGTTTCATGATGATAAAAGTGTATTAATGGACTTAAAAACCCTAATTTTGATCATTGTGAGTTTAATGGTTTTAAATATGGAAAACAATTAAGAAGACATGAAAATGATGTCCTTGATCTAATTTGTAGATAAAGACCCTTAATTTGGATCATTTGAGTAATTAGGGTTTTTCTAAGTGGAATAGTGCTTTTAGGGTATGTGGACCTAAAAGGGTAAAATTAGAAATAGAAAGCTTGAAAACTAAGAAACCCTAAAAAGGGCTTAGAAACCCTAGAATAGAATCCCAAGTCAACAAAAAATATTTGGATTTGATTATAACCATTAGGTGTTATATATACTTTTTAGGATCAATATTTGCTTGATTTATTGCTTATCTTGGTTTATTGGACTTCTTGGTTGGATTAACTGCCTTGATTGATTTTGAGACTACCAAATCAAGTATGTGGTTACACTTATGGCTAATCTCTCTAGTTTCATGGTGATTTCCTAGGTTTTATCAATTTCTTGAAATTAATTGCTTGGATGAACTTTAATTCTTACAATCTAAAAAGAGACTATGACTATCACCTTATAATATATGTAACTTGCTCGAACCCGCATACCACCTCTAGGATATATGAATGAAAAGATGAGTAAAGCACCAAGCCCTAGGTTGGGAAGGTCATAAGTGGTCAAGCCCCAAGTTGGACAGACCTAATGGCACCTAGCTCTAGTTGAGAAGTGACCAAAGAGGTACCTAGCTCCAGATTGAGAGGTAGCCTAATGTTCGTTGTAGGGCAAAACCCTATTAGAGGGTATACAAAAGAATAGGTAAAAATGGTTGAGAAGTTATGAAGAAAAAGTAAATTTTGTTTTGTAACAAACAATTGTTGTGGTTATGTTGTTACAATTATCTGCAAACTTTTCATTTCCCCCACATACCCGTATAATTTGTTATACTGACCGACGTTTTATTTGTCGGCATTTTAGGGAATTACGCAGTTATGTTTATGAAAAAAGAGTGTTCAATAAAAGGTGTCATTGAAAAGAATAAGACAAGGTAATGTTCATAGGATTATAGTTAGTTCTTGGGGTAAAGTTCCAAACTCTTGTTTTTGAAAGAAATGAGAAAAGAAAAAATTTATCCTACTTTAAGCTTAGTTGTGGTAGAATTTATTAATTATTTTTTATTATTTGCAAAACCATATGATCCTATTTTGGGATAATGCCTCTAGCTTCTTGGTATTCCTTACTTGGTGGTTGTCAAGGGGTTGGGTCGTTACATTTGGTATTAGACCATGTTTTCCATATAATCACTAATAATAATTAAATTTTACAAATTCTTTAGAGCCCAAGGGAGTTATTAGAGAATTTTCCAAAGATAGAGGTGTCTAGAAAAGGATCACGATCTGGGGGCTAGCAAGATTTTCTTGCACCCACTAGTTGGTTTACGAGGACTACTAGAATCTGTGTGACTGCCTAGCTAAAATCTGAGGATTTGACTCAAAATAAGATACCACTAGGTCTTCTCATCTGTTTTCATCCCTTCTTTACCCATTTTCACTGAAGAAAATTTAAGTGCTTAGGGTTTTCTCTCTCTCCACCTCCTCCTAAGTTGTGTGGTTAAGAATGCTAAGGATTAAGGAATCCTCCACCAAATAATAAAAAACATATAAGAAAGATGTCATGGACATAAGTTTTAATGATATAAAACTTAGACTGATTTTAATTACATGCTTATGTGTAGTAGCATGGCCCATGTCAAAACCGTCACCATCCCTACTGACACCCGTCAGGAGAATGCTAAGGTTAGGCTCTCTCGTAGGAAGAGAAGATCCTTGGAGAAAAAGAGAAGAGATATGGAGGAAGAAGCCTCCAAGAAGAGGAAGACCTGTTGCATCCTCTGAGGATGATGTGGACCCAAAACCCGTCCCCTTCAACAATGTGAACAAAGATGATGATCAAAAGAAGGATCTGATGGTGGAAGACGAGCCCAAGGTCGACCCTGCAACTACTTCTGGACCAGCTGTAGTATTCCATACTCCCGATGCCCTATGGATGGAACATTAGAAGAAGCTGACTGAGGCCATTAGTGGCTTAGCCCTCAAGGTCATAGATAGAGAAGAAGATGGTGAGACACTACCAATTCATCCATGACTTGGAGCAACCATTTTGAACTTCTTGAAGCTAAACATTGAGAAGTTCTGGGGAGAAGACATGACTGAGGTGGTCAACAAAGTCAATGCCTGGCTTCTAGTGGTGGAAAATGGTTACCGCATGCTGGAAGTACAGTCGAGAAAGAAGGTCCCATTTGCCACTCATCTACTGGAAGGAGCATCTAAGATCTAGTGGGAGAACCACATCATGGGACGAGACCTAAATGAAGACCTAATGGCTTGGACTGACTTCAACCATCTTCTTAGCCAGATTCATTCCAATCTCAGTGAAGAAATAAAAAGAAAGGTAGTTTACCAACCTGATCCAAGATAACCTACCCGTCACGGACTTTGGCTGCCAGTTCTGCCTCTTGGAGAAGTTTGGATACATGATGATTGAGGTAAGACAGGTGGACCATTTTGTGGAACGTCTTCTCCCTGCCATTTAGGCTCATGTGATGATGTGCAAACCAACAAACTTCACTGATGCCTACAACACTACCCTATCCATGGAGAAGACGGTGGTGCCTGCTCAAAACCCATCCAAGGGGTATCTGGGTTACACTGAAGGTACTTCTGGCTTGAGGAATGACCATAAGAAAGGACAAGGATGCAACCATGCCAAAGAGAGACATGGAGGTAAAGGGAAGCCCCGCAATGAGAACCACCACCTGAGGTGTCACCACTATGTAAGCTCGCACCCGGGCAAGTGCCACTTCGAGAAGAAGGTGTGTTTTCATTGCCAGCAAGAGGGAAACTTCCAAGCCAACTGTCTTGTACTTGACCTGAGAGGTATGGGCCTTATAGAAACCCAATAGGTAGTAGCCTAGTCAGTAGTTGCAACCTTACCTAATCGAGAGCAAAGAAAAGCTCGAGTGTTCGCCATCAATAAGGAAGAGGCTCAAGATAATGCTAGTTGGTTGATAGAGGGTAATAAACCTTAGAGTTCTCTTTCCTATTTTTTAGCTAAGCATGCAGTAGAGTGACATGTTATGAAAAACAATGTAGGCATGCTTGAAGTCATGAGATACAACATAAACAACTCTTTTTGACTTTGGTTCTACTAATACTTTCATTTTGAAAAATCTTGCAACTATGCTTTCTTTGGACATCAAGGATTTAGGATATATTTTGGATGCCACAAACCCGAGTGGTCATATCTTTACATCTTTTTTGAAAACCTTAGTGATACCTATTAGGTACATGTATCATGAGTTCCCTATATATTTTATCCTCCTTAACATGAACGGATTTGATGTGATCATTGGTATGGATTGGCACTATACTTACATGGAAAGCATCGATTGTAAGGAAAAGAAAATAATAATTAGAAGACCAGGTCATCCACTATTCACCATTAGAAGTAGGGAGGATGATACCACTAGTCTGTATGTGTCAGCCTTGAAGGCGAAGTAGATGATAACCAAGGGTTGTCAAGATTTACTAACAATAGCTACCAAGTCAGAGCCTAAGGTGCAACCCTTACAGGAAATAAAGGTAGTTAGGGACTACACAGATGTGTTCCCATATAATTTTCCTAGGATTCCTCCTAAGAGATAGGTAGACTTTTTGATCGAGCAATCTCTGGGGACCAACCCTATTTATAGGGCACCTTATAGGATGGCCCCCGCTAAGTTTCTTGAGCTAAAAAAGCAACTACATGAATTGCTAGACAAATGTTTTATCTGACCTAGCACATCACCATGGGGAGCACCAGTCATCTTTGTGAAGAAGAAGGATGGGTCTCTCAGAATGTGTATAGACTACTGAATGATCAACTAGGCTATCATTAAGAACAAGTCTCCTTTACCCCCATATAGATGACCTATTTGACCAGCTTAAGTCTACTCAAATCTTTTCAAAGAATGACCTGAGGTCCGGGTACCACCAGTTGTGAGTCAAGAGTGAGGACATCCTAAAAACCATATTTCAGACTCGTTATGGCCACTATGAGTTTGTGGTTATGCCTTTTGGGTTGTCTAATGCCCCGAGTGTGTTTGTGAACCCCATGAAAAGTGTTTTCCAACCTTTTCTAGACTCATTTGTCATAGTGTTCATAGATGACAACTTCGTTTACTTAGATGACCTAGAACAACACTGGGACCACTTAGGGTAGAGTCCTTGATATTCAGAGAAAGCAAAAGTTTTATGGGAAATTATCAAAGTGTGAGTTTTGGATAGATAGTGTCATGTTCCTTGGACACATCATATCCAGAGGGATGATCTTAGTGGATCCTGCTAAAGTGTCATCCATGTGAGATTGGCCAGCACTTAAGAACCCTTCTGAGATTTATAGCTTCTTGGGATTGGCTTGATACTATCGGCGCTTCATAAAGGATTTCTCTAAGACTTCTTTTCCACACACCAAGCTTACCTGGAAGGACGAGAAGTTTGTGTGGTCAAATTTGTGTGAAGCTCACTTCCAAGAGCTAAAAGAAAAATTGACCACAACTCAGGTGTTGACTCTACTGTCAGGTAATGAAGGTTTTATAATCTTCATTGATGCATCGAAGATGGGGCTTAGATGTGTGTTAGAGAAAAATATGCATGTTGTTGCTTATGCCTCCAGACAACTCAAGCCCAATGAAGTGAACTATTCAACACATGATTTAGAGTTGGTTGTTATTATACATGTCCTGAAGATTTGGTGACACTATCTATATGGAGCTACCTTTGAAATCTTCACCGACCACAAGAGCTTGAAGTATCTCCTGACTCAGAAGGAACTAAACTTGAGATAGAGATGAGGGATGAAGTATATGAAAGACTATGATTTCACCATTTCCTATCACCCTGGGAAAACTAATGTTGTAGCAGATGCTATTAGTAAAAAATAGCTCATGTCTTTAGTTGTCTTATCTAGCCAGTGGAGGAAGCTATAATAGCTTTCTAGGTGGACTCCACGGCTTTTGGAAAATGGGATCTGTGTGGCTAATATCTAGATAAAACCGAACATGTTGACCGAGTTGGTAGCTGCCCACTTCGCCAGCCTAGAGCTTGATAAGATCAAAGGTTTGTTAGAGAAACCTCATACCCATCTCTCAATGAAAGTAGTGATGGTGGAATTCATTATAATATTTGTATTTGGGTTCCTAAAGATTCACCCTTGAAGAATCATATCTTGCAAGAAGCTCATGGATATAAGTATACAGTACACCCTGGCACTACCATGATGTTTAAGGACTTGCATCGGTACTTTTGGTGTCCTGGAATGAAGGGAGATATAACATCATATGTGGAAAGTTGTCTCACATGTGAGATGGTGAAGGCTAAACACTAGCAACTCGGTGGATTGCTACAGTTGATTGAAATTCCTAAGTGGAAATGGGAGCAGATCACCATGGACTTTGTGGTGGGTCTCCCCAAGACCAAGAGAGGTCATGATGCAATATGGGTTGTGGTAGATAACCTTACCAAGTTGGCACATTTCCTTGCCTAAAAGACAACTTACAAGGTGACAAATATAGTTGAGCTTTATATCAGAGAGATAGTATGACTGCAAGATGTTTCGAGTTCAATTATTTCTAATCGTGACCCAAATTTCACTTCCAAGTTGTGGAAGCAAGTGCAAGAAGAACTCAACACTAGACTAATGTTTAGCACTACTTATCACCCCCAGACTGATGGACAGTTTGAGAGGATAATCCAGACATTGGAGGATCTGTTGAGAGCATGTAAGCTCGATTGGGGTGGATCATGGGAGAAATATTTTCCCCTAGCTGAGTTTGCTTACAATAACAGCTACTAGGCCGGTATAAGGATGCCTCTGTACGAAGCTCTCTATGGGAGGTTGTGTCGATCACCGCATCACTGGGATGATGTTGGTGAAAGGACCTTATTGAGGTTAGAGGAACTATAGTTGTATGATGAAAAAGTTGCTTTGATCAATCAAAGGCTAAAGAGAGCCCATGATTGACAGAAGTCATATGCTAATGCAAAGCGGAATGACTTGCACTTCACTATGAGTGAACACATGTTTTTGAAAACCTGAGACCTCCGAGCTACTGCTAAGAATTGAGGAAAGTTGAGTCATAGATACACTGGTCTGTTTGAGATTCTAGAATAGATTGGTGAAGTTGCTTATCATTTGGCCTTACCCCCTCAGTATAGTATGAAGGATAATGTATTCCATGTATCCAATCTTAAGTGCTATGTGAAGGACCCGAGCCATTAGCTGAGCATTGAACCTATTGAACTCCAAGGGAGACTGACTTACCCTGAGTCACCTGTGAGGGTACTAGATACCAAGGTAGAAGAGCTCAGGAGTAAAAAGATAGAGATGGTAAAGGTTCTCTGGAAGCATCATGGAGAGGATGAATCCACATGGGAGCTAAAGACGGACATGGAAAAGGCCTACCCTGACTTGTTTGTTTAATTGGTTGAATTTGAGGGGGGGGTCCTATAAGAGGGGGAGGATGTTATAACCTCAATTTTTATTGTATAAATTGAAATGCAATTATTCAAATAAAAAGGATTCGAATGGAAAATTGTGTGGTTTGTTTTCAAAGAATGAATTCTTGTGCAATATTTCCCTCTGGATGCATGATTTCATGATTCATACTGACTGGATAAGTCCAATCATGATAAAAGGGAAAAGAGATAAAGGAAATCCCATAATTAATAAAATGAAAAATGAATATAGGGATAATTGTGTGCATATGAGAGAATTATGTAGAATTCTCAAGAAAGTGGTGTGGATGACCACTACTGGCTAAGTTTCATTTCCTTTTGGTTGTAATAAGGAAAAAAATCAATGTAAAGAAAATAGAAGAGAAAGAAAGAGAAAATATGAATTTTAATTGCATAAAATATGCCTTTTGAGTGGATGACCTACAAATAAAGATAAGTCTTTTTATTTTGGAGTTTCAGTGCAAAACATTGCACACAAGTAAAATAAATCATTAAAGAGTTTCCCTTAAATTTTGGGATTAAAATGATGTGTAGTTTGGGAGATATGGATTTTTCTAGATTCCATAAAGTGGATGGGTTCTCAATAATTGTCATAATTATTTCCAAAATTGATGTATGTTATTTTATGGCTATTTATTTTAGCTTGTGGCATGATAGTCGTTGGATCTAAGATCCAATGGTGGTTGTGTCGTCACCTACCCTGAGTTGGAAGAGGAAATAGGGACCAGTGATGAGGACTTTCCGGATCGATTTCCTCATTTTCTCAGTGCATGAGAGATTCTGGGAATAAGTCCATTGGACTCGTGAGATCAATGTGATCTTACCTAGCCTAGGTTTTACCACCTATCGAGGGATATCCATAGTATTCCCAATTTATTAATCCCTCGTCGACCAACCCCATGACCGAGACCTATAAAAGGAGGATCCTCGACCCCTAGCAAGGACACAAACACCTCCATTAGGCTTTTCTAGACTCCTCGATTGCCTTCCTATGTACAATTCCACCTTAAGACTTCATCTTCACCCTTGTTCTCATTGCCATCCTGGTCAGAGATCATCATCACCGTCCTATTAGCTCAGACCACCTCTGGTGGATCTGAGGGCACGGTCGAGTCTGCTAAAGCGAGACAGAGGTAATTGTGCCTTCACCTTGCGGTCAGGAGGATGGGATCATGAAGTCAAGCCCTTGGTTGACCAACTGCTCATGAGAGAGGAGAAATAGAGGTTGAAGAAGGCTTGAGGGTAAAAGCCCTTTTTATCTTGCCCTCTTTTCAGGCCTGGTAAGGAAATGTTGTCTTTTCTTTTTATTTTTCGGATACCTGAGTGAGTTTCCTCATGGGCCTGATTGCCGCCATGGAATGAGCCTATTGGCTCAGGCCTGGCCTCAGTGGCGTGGCTAAAAATGGCCCAAGTAAATAGGTGGCACCGCTTGATTGGTTTGAAAATCTGTTTTTTGTTAAAATTGTATCTAATGATAAGATAATCAGATGGAGACAAATAATATATGGTTTTTTATCAGAAAAATCCATAGAATCCATTAAAAATGAACTCAAGGTCTAAATATATTTGCAACTCGAAAAGTATGTGAAGGTGCTACCTTTAAATGCTTTTAATGAAGATTAAAGGATCTAATGGTGTTCCTTGATTTTTGTTAAACAAAGTTGAGCTTGTTGACTTAAAAAAGATGGACTCGATCAAATTAGATTATAATTGTGCATAATTTGACTAATTAGGGTTTTGTGATGATAAAAAGTGTCTTAATGGACCTGAAAACCCTAATTTTGATAATTATGGGGTATAATGGTTTTAAATATTGAAAACAATCAAGAAGGCATGAAAATGATGTTCTTGATCTAATTTGTGGATAAAGACCCTTAATTTGGATAATTTGAGTAATTAGAGTTTTTCTAAGTGGAAAAGTGCTTTTAGGGTTTGTGGGCCTTAAAAATGGTAAAATTGGAAAATGAAATCTTAGAAACCAAGAAACCCTATAATAGAATCCCAAGTCAATAAAAGATGTTTGATGAGATTGTAACCATTAGGCGTTATATATACTTTTTAGGATCAATATTTTCTTGATTTATTGCTTGGCTTGGTTGATTGGACTTCGTGGTTGGATTAGCTACCTTGATTGATTTTGAGACTACAAATCAAGTATGTGGTTACGCTAATCGCTCTAGTTTCATGGCAATTTTTGAGGTTTTATCGATTGCTTGAAATTAAATGTTGGGATGAACTTTAATTCTTTCAATCTATAAAGTGACAATGACAATCACCTTATAATATTTGTAGCTTGCTCGAACCTGCATACCACCTCTGGGATATATGAATGAAAAGATGAGTAATGAACCAAGCCCCAGGTTTGGAAGGTCGTAAGTGGTCAATCCCTAGGTTGGGAAGACCTAATGACACCTAGATCCAGATTGAAAGGTAGCCTAATGTCCATTGTAAGGATAAAACCCTATGAGAGGGTATACCAGAGGTTAGGTAGAAATGGTTGAGAAGTTATAAAAAAAAGCAATTTTTTTTTGTAAAAAATAATTGATGTGGCTATGTTGTTACAATTATCTGCAAACTTTTGGTTTCCCCCACATACCAGTACAATTAGTTATACTGATCAACAATTTGTTTGTCAACATTTTAGGGAATTATGTAGTTATTTTTATGAAAAGTGAATGTTCAATAAAAGGTGACATTGAAAAGAATAAGGCAAAGTATTTTTTGGAGGATTATAGTTAGTTCTTCGGGTAAAGTTCCAAATCCTATTTTTGTAAGGTATGTGAAAATAAATTTTGTATCCTACTTTAAGCTTAGTTGTGGTAGAATTTGTTAATATTTTTTTTATTATTTGCAAAACATATGACCATATTTTGGGGTAACAGATGTAGCTTCTTGGCCTTCCTTAATTGGGGTTTCCAAAGGGTGGGGTCATTAAATTTGGTATCAGAGCATAGTTTTGCATATAATCACTAACAATTATTAAATTTTACAAATTACTTGGACCCCAAGGGAGTTATTAGAGAATTTTCCAAAGATGGAGGTGACTAGAAAAGGATCATGATCTGAGGGCTGATAAGATTTTCCTGCACCCCGCAAGTCAGTTTATGAGGACTCTCGGAATCTGTGTTACTGCCTAGACAAAATGTGAGGATTTGACTTTAAATAAGATACCTCTAGTTCTTCTCATCTGCTTTCATCCCTTCTTTATCTCTTTCCATTGGAGGAACGTTAAGTGCTTAGGGTTTTCTCTCTCCACCTCCTCTTGAGTTTTGGGTTTAAGAATGTTAAGGATTAAGGAATCCTCCACCAAATAATAAAAAGCACGTAAGAAAGATGTCATGTACATAAGTTTTAATGATATAAAACTTAGAATGAGTTTAATGACATGCTTATGTGTAACAACATGGCCCGTGTCAAAACTATCACCATCCTTGTTAACACCTCTCAAGAGATCTCCATGGTTAGGTTCTCTCACAAGAAGAGAAGATCCCAAGAGAAAAAGAGGAGAGCTATGGAGGAATAAGCCTCTAGGAAGAGGAAGAGACATGATGCACCCTCTAAGGATGATGCGGACCCAAAACTGGTTCCCTTCAACAACCTGAACAAAGATGATGGTCAAAAGAAGGATATGACGGTGGAAGACGAGCCCAAGGTTGGCCCTACAGCTAGTTCTGGACCAACTGTAGTATTCCATACTCCTGATGCCCTTTGGATGGAACAATAGAAGAAGCTGACTGAGGCCATTAGTGCCTTAGCTCTGAAGGACATAGCTACACCTCCACAAGGTTTTTCTTGACTCCCCTATCACATGACTGTGTCCAATTCCACCTTAAGACTTGATCTTCACCCCTGTTCTCACTGTCATCCTCACTGGAGATCATCATCACCATTCCAGCAGCTCAGACCACCTCTAGTGAAGTTGAGGGCATGGTCGAGTCTGTCGGAGCGAGACAGAGGTATTCATACCTTCACCTTGTGGTTAGGATGACATGATCACTAATTCAAGACCTCGGTTGATTAGATTCTCACGAGAGAGGAGAAATGAAGGTTGAAGAAGGCTTGAGAGTAAACGACCCTTTTGTCCTTCCCTCTCTTCAGGACTTTTTTTTTTTTTTTTTTTTATAGAAGTCAGGGGGTACTCTTATTCATCCCATCCCCCTCGTCTGGGCTATCCAAAAAACAAGTTACATCTCCTGCTTATAAAAACGCAGGTAATCACCCCAGAGAAACCCCAGCCACTACGAAAACCATTCAAGCATCAGTCTTGGCCATTTCCTTCACAATGTAAGGAGTCCGACGCTTTTCTAAACAAGCCATACCTCGAATCTTCTGAGGAAGAATTCTACTGTCAGAGCAAATGAAAGGCGTCGTGAGATGTCTGCCCCAATAGCCGATCTCTCTAGCCAGAGAGTTCACTACTTTGTGAACTAAGCTCCCTGTAATACTCCTCTCCTGGAGCTCGTCTTTAAGCAGCCTAACCACGTAGATCGCTTTCCAAGGAGCCTCACCATTGTTCCACAAGATATTGTATAAAGTACTGTCATCAACCTCAATACAGGAAATGTTCAGCCTTTGGTCCGCCGCCACCGACACCCCAACGTAACAAGCTTTAATATAGGCTTCAAGGTAGTCGTTTGCCTTTAACCATGCACGGTAAACAAGACAAACCTCAGCTCTATGATTCCGAACGATACAACTAACCCATCTTCGCTTCCTGCCATTTACGTCTGAACTTCTACCGACTGTAATGTTCATCTTCAAGTTGTGAAGATCCGGGAAGTTCCATCTGAGTAAAGAGAGCTTTCTAACGAAATGACGGGACATAACTATCCCCTCCTTTTCCATCGCTGCATGTAACTGTGTGTTGTTGGTTACGTGAAGGGGTCTATTCCTCATCATACTATTCAATCTGTACACAATCTGCTCCCATAATCTCTCATGAGATAAATCGGTGCCTTCATATCTGCGGTGACATCTTATCCTCCAAATAAAACTAGGAATGATAGTAGCCATCGCACCAGCCAACCATTCCTCTATATTGGAGTTTACTCCCAGACTACAGAGATCAAGTAGCGACTGGATGTCATATGGCGCGTTGCGTCCTGTGATATTGGTGAATCTATCCCAGAAATATCGAGCTAGGTGGCTCAAGAACAGCAGATGATCGGTGTTCTCCTCTTTCGGATCAAGACAGCAGTTACAACGAGACGCAATAGGGATCTTACACCTGCGGATGTTATCATCGGTTGGTAAAGCTCTGTGTGCAGCCTTCCAAATCAAAGCCACCTCCTTGGGCGCATCCAACCTCCATATGTGTCTCAACCCGGTATCAGTATTGTTTGCTTCACGTAACAAAAAACTCTTCACCGATCTGAGCGAAAAAGCTCCTGTTACAGATAAAGACCATATCAGCTTATCATCTGTATCAGAAATAGTTGCACCTGCCTCTTTTATCAGCTCAATACCTTCAGGGTTGACGATCTGAGTGAGGGCATACCAGTTCCAGTTGTTATCCTGCTCCCAAAAGTCTTTCACCAGAAACTTTAGATTTCTATCATTCCTATGAAGGGAGAAAGTATTCAGCCTTCTACCACACCAGTCATCGTCCCAAAAAGAAATCCCTCCACGACCAATGATCCATCTACAGTGTGGAATCATCTTTGGGAACATGTTCCAAATCTTCCTCCAGTAAGGAGATGGAGTAGCACTAAGCTTCAACTGGGATGGATGAGTAGAAGATCTACCGCCATAGCCACAAGCATATTTGTCTCTACAAAAATTGGCCCAAATAGAATTCCCATTCATAATCTCCCAACATGCCTTACCAATGAAAGCATCGTTTATAATCTCAATAGGAACCAGACCCAGACCTCCCAAGTCTTTTGGCCTCGCCACCCTGTGCCAGCTAACCCAAGCTTTTCTCGAATGTGCATGCCTATCGGCCCATAAGAAGCAAGATAAAATTTTGTCAATCCTCTTTGAGATACCCCTCGGAACTCCTGAAGCCGCAGCCGAATAAACTGTAATAGATGAGAGGACATGTTCAATAAGTAAAAGCCTGCCTGCAAAAGATAGAAGACGCGCCTTCCAGCCAGCTATCTTCACATTTATCTTCTTAATTAGGTATTCATATTCACACAACTTGGCCCTTCCCTTCTGAATCGGGATACCTAGATAGGTGAAGGAGTCTGACGCCTCGCATATCCCTAGCTCATTCGCCAACTGATTAGCTAAGCTCGAGTCACACGTACCCACCACGCAAGCCGATTTGGTGGCATTCACCTGCTGCCCCGTAGCTTTCTCGTATGCACGGAACGTAGCAGAAATGTGCTGTATGGATTGTGGATCGGCGTTCACCGCGAGAGTTATATCATCAGCATACAGGAGAATCGAGGGGGCCACCCCACCACCCCGGGTCTTGAATATCGAAATCTTGCTGTTGGCTTGCAAATACTTGAAGCGTCGACAAAGGATCTCTTCAAAAAGGATGAACAGGAAGGGAGAAAGGGCGTTCCCTTGCTTCAGCCCTTTCTGAATATGGAAGAAGCCCGCTACTGTGTGTCCCAAAGAAACTGTTGCCCACGTATTTTTGAAGAAGCTAAGGCATAGGGAACTCGACTCATGAGAAAAGCCAAACCTGTCTAGGATTTTATATAGAATCTCCCAACTCACTCTGTCATACGCCCTTGACATGTCCATTTTAATAATCATGTTCGGATGATTGTTCCCCCAATTTATATCATGTATCATCTCCTTGATAATTCTCACATGATTGGTAATATCATTGCCTTTGATGAAAGCCCCTTGCTCTTTGGAAATCAGCCTGTGCATAAGGGGAGCCATTCTATTGCTTAGCGTGCGAGCAAGAATTCTAAGAGAGACATTTTCAATGGAAATAGGTCTGAAATCCGTATCAAGGTTAACTGGCGCTTCGACTTTAGGAATGAGGACCACTCTGCAACAGAACAAGCCTCTATGACAAGGTTGTTTCTTGAAGAAACATTCGGTCATCTTCATGAAATCCCGACCAATAATCTCCCAAGCCGCCGTGTAAAAGGGTACCGTAAATCCATCTGGACCAGGTGCGGTTTTGTTGTCCATCTCTTTTAAAGTCTTGAGAATCTCGCATTCCTCCGGCTGAGTCACTAGATTGAAGTTATCGTCCATCGATAAGCTTTGTGGTATCTCTTGTAGGAACGGACCAATATCGTCCTCACTAAACTGGCGGTCTTCCTCATAGAATTTCTGGAAATGGAGGGCTGCAGCCTGTGCCATATCATTTGGGTCGGTGATACTGGTCCCGTCCGGGGCCAAGATTCTGGAAACATGCCTCTTCTTCCTTCTAGCTTTCACAACTGCATGATAGAAAACTGTATTCCTTTCCCCATCAGTAAGCCAGTCTATACGCGCCTTATCTCTCCACAGCTTCTCTTCTTGGTCAAGTATGTGTTGCATCTCCTGTTCCGCTAAGCGAAGGTTTAGCTCATTTTGGCTACTCGGATTCTCGTCGAAAGCAATCTGTGTCGTGTGCACAACATCTTCTAGGTCGTGCTTCCTCTGGGTGATATCACCAAAAATATATCTGTTCCATTTCTTCAAGGCTTGGCGAACCATCTTCAACTTCTGGCAGAAAACAAAGGATGGGTGTCCCACCATATCAACCTCCCAAGCTTTACGGATAACCTCCATGCAACCCTCATGTGATAACCAGGCTGTCAGGAACGTGAAAGGGGCTCTCGGCTTTGGCGGGGAATATCCACCCGGGACAATAAGCAAAGGACAGTGGTCGGATACTCTAAATCTGGTCAGGTGCAAACAACGGCTCATCGGCTTTACTGTCTCCCAAGCTTCATTAAAAAGAGCTCTGTCTAATCTCTGCCATAACGTAGGAGAAAGATATTGCTTATTAACCCATGTGTATCTGCTACCCTCGAACGGTATCTCCTTCACATTCAAATCGATCACGGCTGAGTTGAAGTCGAGCATCTCCTGGAACGGAGTGGGCGTACCGCCTCGCTTTTCATTTTGCTCCCTGATCACATTAAAATCTCCTGCTATAATCCAATTAGAATCCCCAATAGCATTTGACATATCATTTAGCTCCTCCCAGAGATGTAGCCTCTCACGATGATTGCAGCTAGCATATACCGCTGTAATAAAGCTTTTCGAGCCATCCACCTCCTCTACGGTGATCGTGATATGTTGACGATGAACCCTAACCACCTGTGGATTTCTTGCTATATCTGCATATATCCAAATTTTACCTTCTTCTGTCTGGTTGTCCGCCGCCCAATCCAGTCTAATAATATCAAGAAGCTCCACCGCCTGGATTGCGTGAAGAAAAGGTTCTGCGATGGCAACCACTGCCGGGCGATGTCTATGGCAAAGATTACCTAGGACCTTACGGGTCTTATTATTTGCTGCTCCCCTGATATTCCAGAAAAGAAGAGACTGATCCATAGATAGAAGAAACAGTCAGCTCGGTATCCTCTAGGCAGCTATTTAGAAGCTGTCCCTCCTCTCCTCGTCTTCCTCTTCCTCGTAGAAACATGATATATCTCCTTCCGAGAGTCTTCTCCTGGTAAACCCATGTCGATCTGGCGTGCGTCTTCTATGTGGTATGAAACCGTGTGGTTCGGCTCTTCGAGATCTAGTCTGGGTCCTGCTGCGCTCAGTTCTTCTATGAATATCTTCTTCGAATTCTCCCATAGAAATAAAATCTGCCACCGTATTATTTTGTAACCTCCTCCTGTTGCCTTCTTCATCTATCACAAAGCGGTGATTCCTGCCTTGATTTGTAGTCCTGTCATGCGGTTTCGGTTGGTCTTGCTCTGTAGGGATGATCTGTGAGTTAGAAAAAGTACTCACAACCTCAGCTCCATCCCCTGGGTGTATACCAAGAAACAGTGCTGATTCAGGAATATTCATCTCTTTGCCCGTTTCCGTCATCTGCATACGTGACCCCGCTGATCCCCTTGCCACCATATGAAGTTTCACCGAAACTCTGTTTGCTCCGTAAGTAAGAGATATGAACTGGGGTATATCCTCACTGTATGCCTCCACCTTGATCAGGATTCCGGATATATCATTCACACTCCTCTGCCATGGTGACAACTCAACAATCTTGCCAAACGGCCTGATCATCGCCTCAAGAGCATCGTCTTCCCTGCAAGTAATGGGGATATCTGTGAGCCAAAACCAGAAAAGCTCCATCTTGGTGCTTGCTTCTCCTGTCGCCATGGATCGCAGTTTAATAGGATGTCTATCAAACTGAATAGTTCCGGTTTGGACGCATGCTTTGACTTCATCGCTGGAGTTAAAGAAAATCACAGCTTTGCGATCTGCGAATCGATACAAATCTCTAGCTTCCGGCCATTTCTCTTGAAGATACTCACAAAGATGCTCCCAATCCACGCTTCCTGTCCAGGTAGCCTCCACCGCCAGACGTAGAGCCTCCTCTTTCCTCTTTCTTTCCTCATTTGCAGGTCCCAAGTCTACGTGGATCCTCTTTGGAACGTGATGAGTTGCACCCCTTGCCCGTATGCCCACTGGTAACGGGGGGAACGCCGTCTGGGATAGTAAATCTGGTGGCTTTTGTCTTTCCAAACATCTTCTTGCTAGGTGGCCTGGACGCCGGCAAAAGTAGCACACCTTCTGGGCACGGCACTGGGACTGCCAATGGCCCTTGCCCATGCATCGATAGCAAGTGTCTTTGGGTATGTCATATAATGGTTTCCTTCCTTGCTGCAGAGGAGATTGATATTGCTTATTTGGTAGTTCCCTGCTAGGTATTGGAGGCGAGGTTTGCATGTTAATCGTCTGCGTATGTTGCACTGTCACCGGTATCGCAACCCCTTCTATCATCGGGTTCACCGTCTCCTGTGCAATCTTTCTCATCTCGTGTTCTCTGTCTATCCGGGCCACTTGATTACCCTCTTCAGGATTTCCGGTAGAAGCAGCCGGAACCTCTTGTGTCATAGCCATCTCACTTTGTGCCCGTTGCTCCACGTCCACTCGACATCCTTCCCGGCGGATGTCTAAACCGGTTTCGGTAGGAGTTTCTGCTCGGTGTTCCTCTGCATCATGCTCCAAAACCATTCTGAGGTCCGGTAGGATCTCCTCCTCGGTCACGTATGAGGCCCCCCTATTCGATCGTCTTTCTGCAACTATTTGCTGGGCGCGCCCTCCGCGCATACTCAGCCTGGTGACTCTCCTCATTAACGGTGAGGGCAGCATTGTGTCCCGTTAGATCTTCGATCCGGTATTTGGTAGACCCCGACTGGCGGATTGCCAGATCGGAGTGGCCGGCGGCGGCGCCGCCACAGCGCGATCGCCCTAGGGAGTCGCCCTAATCGCCAGAGCCCACACCCCGAAACCTAGAACTTCCAACCAGCCTAATACATGCACCTTCCCTCTCTTCAGGACTTGTAAGGGAAATGTTGTCTTTTCATTTTCTATTTTAGATACCTGAGCAAGTTTCCTCATGAGCTCAGGTGCCTCCATGGCATGATCCTATTGGCTCAGGCTTGGCCCTGTTGGTGTGGCTAAAAATGGCCCAAGTAAATAGTTGGCAACTCCTGATTGGTCTAAAAATGTTTTTCTCTTGTTAAAATTGTATCTAATGATAGGATAATTGGATGGAGACAAACAATATATGTTTTTTTTATCAAAAAATCCATACAATCCATTAAAAATGAACTCAAGTCAATAAAAGATGTTTGGATGTGATTGCAACCATTAGGTGTTATATATACTTTTCATGATCAACATTTGCTTGATTTATTGCTTGGCTTGGTTGATTGGACATCTTGGTTGGATTAGCTACCTTGATTGATTTTGAGACTACCAAATCAAGTATGTGGTTATGTTAATGGATAATCACTCTAGTTTCATGTTGATTTCTGAGGTTTTATAGATTTCTTGAAATTAAATGCTTGGATGAACTTTAATTGTTGGAATCTATAAAGTGACTATTACTATCACCTTATAATATATGGAACTTTCTCGAACCCACATACCACCTCTAGGATATATGAATGCAAATATGAGTAAAGGACCAAGCCCCAGGTTGGGAAGGTCATAAGTGGTCAAGCCCCAAGTTGGGAAGACCTAATGGCACCTAGCTCCAGATTGAGAGGTGATCGAAGAGTACCTAGCTCCAGTTTGAGAGGTAGCCTAATGTCCATTGTAAGGACAACACCCTATGAAAGGGTATACCATAGGTTAGGTAAAAATGGTTTAGAAGTCATGAAGAAAAAGTAAATCTTGTTTTGTAACAAATAATTATTGTGGTTATGTTATTACAATTATCTGCAAACTTTTGGTTTCCCCCACATACTAGTATAATTTGTTATAATGACTGACGTTTTGTTTGTCAGCATTTTAGGGAATTATGCAGTTACATTTATGAAAAGTGAATGTTTAATAAAAAGCAACATTGAAAAGAATAAGGCAAAGTAATGCTCGTAGGATTATAGTTAGTTCTTCGAGTAAAGTTCTAAACTCCTATTTTTGAAAGGTATGTGAAAAGAAAAAACTTATCCTTCTTTAAGCTTAGTTGTGGTAGAATTTATTAATTATTTTTATTATTTGAAAAACCATATGATCCTATTTTAGGATAATGTCTCTAGCTTCTTGACCTTCCTTAATTGGGGGTTGCCGAGGGGTGGGGTCGTTACAATCCTATTCCAAGTGCATCCTATCTGTGTGACCCTATATGTCCCATATTACATTGGAAGAAAATTCCATAACCATTATGACTACATAAGTAATGAGTGGTGTCTAAAAGCACATTATTGCTACCAAAATAATTGGAAAGTTGGAGAACAACTTCAACCAATTTGTGATCAGTATTAACATGATCATATAGTTCCATTGTCTCTGATATCTAGATTGAATCTGACAAATGAATTGTCGTTCTCTTAATACCTAATCTATGTTTCTTTGACTAGAGTAGACTATTAAGATATAGTGAGTTCACATATCATATGTTGACTCACATGAGCATGGTCTTGCATTTCTCCGTCTCACTTACCAAGGTCCCGAGATATCAAACTCTCAACATGAGGGACAAATCCCATATGCATCATTCATAGTCAGTTTTCATGTGTTACAACGTACCTAATAACCACCATTATGGGAACCATTATTTAGGATCATGTTTCATGATGTTAAAGTTCATCGAATGACATGTTATGAGTGTAGTGACTTCAGGTCCAAGAACCAAAATCACCAGTATAATTTTGAGAACTGATTCTAACTTCCATTTCATGGTTTCCATGTATCACTCTCAAGTGGGTTTGTCCAGTACATTATTTTCTAACAAGTACCTATATGTTTGACTTCATATGCAATATCATTATGGATGAGATTTTATCATCAATCAACCCACAATCTAGTCTTATGCATTATAGTTGTCTATTTTTCTTCCACAATAATATCTAACTAGGGACATAACAAGAATGTATGTACTCTTAAGTCATTGTTCAGGTCCTTAACCTGAAGACATATGTCATTGAGTAACATCACTCTTTAGAGATCGATTTTTCTTGTGTCATTATCTCATAAATAGGACAAGCATAACATATGATATTACCTTTATTAATATTATCAATTCAAGTATGTAATGCCCCATACAATCATCAAATGATTTGCTCCATAGGCATATATAACAATAGATGGAAAAAGTTCCTTTTCTGGAAATCAGTGAGAGGGAAACTGTAAGTATTGTGACCGAAGAGGGGATCCACTCCCTACTAAATCAAATAAAAGGAAACATCCCATATTCCAAACACCACTATATTTTTTCTCGAAGGGGATGATAACCAATTTATTTAAAATGTATGTATCAAATTACCAAAATTAGCAACGGAATATAAAATATCTAACTATTACAATGCTTGATATTATATCTATGCTTCACCACTCAGGGTGATATATATTAAAACTAAACTAATCATAGGATCAGCATAGGGTCATCTAACCACCGTGAAACTATCTCCCAAAAAGGGTCATCTACTTTTGATGATATCCTGGTCCTACTTGGTTAATTTCTCCTTGACCTACACCTGGCGTTGGAAGCGTACCCCAGCAAGAGGATAAAAGTAGATGAATCAACATAAACACTAGTATGACCACATTAAATCAGGATTGAGCAATATAAGGAATAAATGATGTCAAATAAACAAGTCTTTCCATAGAAAAGGAAAGGACTACCCAACTGGGTATAAAAAGAATATAAATTTCAAAAGATGATAAACAAGGAGAATACTTTCCATTAAACAATCATAAAAGTTGTTCCACACAAGCACATATAAATCTTTGGGCACAAAACCCATCACAATAATATCAACTCGCATACATGTGAGATAAGCATAGTACTAGAATAGTATAAATAACAATGGAGGAAAAGGCTCACAACCTTGAAACCTGATAGAGAATGATGTACATCCAAATCCCCCAATTATATAAAAGTGGGTACAAATCCCAGGCATGAGGCACACAACCTCCATCCCAAAAATATAACATGGGCACGTACACCAAAAACCAAAGTACTTACACTATTGTAGGGCTACTGAATCACAAGGCATGCATAATGTAGAGGCAAGTAAAAGTTTAGTCTTTTATAGAATAAATGATATTTCCATCACAAAAATAGATAATATCAAACATCCACCACAAAAGTGGTAAAAATTAGAGTTCCATCTCACAATAAGGAGCAACATGGTTTTAAATTTTATAAATAGGGTTTCATCAACAAGTAAAGTATAATTTAAAAATCCAACATTGATCAAGAGTTCAAAGTCATTAATATGAGACCCAAATAGGTCATCAAGTCAAGAAGGAGAATAATTATTACCAAAATACTTCAAAGAGGCTTAAGAGAGAGAAAGAGTAAATAAAATAATTGCTCAATATGACTCATGGGGGTGTGATGTACATTAAGAGAGGATAAAATTAGGTTAATTGATCAATATAGATGTAAGGGGATGCACCATACTTCAAGATGTTTGTCAACTTATAAAATTCCAAATATTTGATCCAAGTCAAGGTTCTAAGGATTGAAACATTGGTGATCGACAAGGGATCACCATATAATTTTTTTTATGAGATTGCAAAGAACTATAATAGGAGGAAAAGGGAATACACTAGAAGTCATCCTATTAGTCAAGTGATTTCTATGTGTGTGAAGGCCATGGATAGGGGTAGATATATAGATCTATTTCTTTGGGTAGCAAGAAACTTATCTATTTTTTCTACTAGGGGAAATATGTAACATATATTTTAAAGGAGAAAAGTTAAGCATTATTTTACAAAAAGATAGGAATGAACAAATATTAAAAACATCATCCCCTTCATTTTCTTTACGTCTACATTTTAGCATGTATTTCCCATTTTTTAACAACTTGGTCACACAAAAATATTAACTACTATATTTTTAATAAAGAGACTTGTAAATATCTCATTGTATAATTATTTATTCAATGTAACATGAATAATAATTCAATATATAATTGCGTAGGATATGCTCATTCAATTTCTTTACTATTATTCCATTTATCAATCTCTTATATACACTTATTAGCTCCATTACTATATGACTTTCACACAATATTTCTCTTTTCACGGTAGAGTCAATGAAAACATGTATAAATTTTTTATTTTAATAAAATACATCTCTTAAATTAATAATAAGTTAGATCCAAAATTTTAAATTTGAGGAAACTATAAATATTTCCAATATATTTTACATTAATTTTTCATAGATGAGATAGGTGCAAATAAATTTATATATCTAAAACTAATGATTATAGATACGTGAATTTCAAACCAAAAGAATGCAAACATTATCTATAGAACCAATTTATTTTCCTTGTTGTTAACTAATTTAGGTGGTCATAAGGGGATTTACTAAGGAAAACATTTAGTCAAGATTATTATTATTTCTTATGTGGATTAAGTAATTGACTAGATAACATTGGGAATGTTTATTTGTTTCCAAACAAATATATAATCGAGTTAACGTGATTTTAAACAAATATATAGAACCAATTTATTTTCCTTTATGATATGTTAATGTGATTGTTTTCATATATTTATCGCTTTCAAACATTAAGTATAGATAATTATCTCTTTAAATTTTGTTCTTATTTATTAAATATCTCGTGTATTCCACATTACTACAGTTACCCCGTTCACTTTGTATTTGAAAAGTAAATACATTTTTAGATTTTACATCATGATAATTTTTTCATAGATTAAACATGCATGCACAACATTTTTTCCTTTTATGTTGCACCACAAGTTTATTTATTACAATTTTACATAAATTATATAGGTATAATCCATGCAAGTTGTCTTATACTATTTATTTAATAGTAAATTTAAAATTTTTGACCTTATCTTTTCTTTTCTTTTCTTAATGGATCTTAGGCATACATGAACACTAAAAAGATGTGAAACTTGGCCTACAAGCAAAGTAAAACGTGAGGAGTCTAATTTTTCCATTAGTTTTCCATTTTGGGAAAGTTTAATATTTTATTTAGTACTTTGAACTTAAAGTTAAATTCTCTCTTCTAAACTAAACTAGGATATATATTTGTCTAATTAATGTGGAAACTTACACATAGATAAAGTTTATTATGTGGAAAGAAAATATGGGATTTACTTCCAATTTTGAAGACATTAAATATATTATTTAATATTTTGGAGTAAAACTAACATTTTCTTTTCTAAACTAGTTTATGTATCTAGGAGTATCCAATTAGTGTGAAAATGAAAACATAGACTAATTATGAAGCATGGGATTAAATTTTGTTATTAGTTTCTTGTTTATGGGTTCAATAAATATATTATTTAATTTCTTGACTTTAAATTATATTTTATTTTCCTAAATGAATTCAGTATAGTTATTATTATTTAAACAATGTGAAAATTGGCACCCAAGCTAATTGGGAACCAAGAAACGTGTTTTTATTATTATATATGGGTTTTGGAAAATCTTTTTGTGAGTTAAATCACCATTATGGTTTTAGACAATTTGTTAACATATATTAATAATCTTCAAGTAGTTTCTCATTAATTTCACATTGTTTGAAAAAGAGTTGTATATTATTATCTAACATATTCAGTCCATTTAAAGTTAGATGATTGTACATGAGAATACCAATTATTATTTTAATACAAGTATTAGGCTCATTATTCCTCTTATTTAACCATTATGTGAATATTAGTTAGCAAAGTAAATATGTGTAACAAATTTCATGAATTTATTTATATGTTGGCACATAATTAACTTATTATGTAAATGTGTGATGTTGTTTTTAGAACCTTCTTCCAAATAATAAGTTATATGCATTAAAATTATTCATTTAAGGTAAAATTGTATCCTTGTTTGGTCAAATCTAAGGAACCAAAATCACTAGCCTTCAAATTAAGGAACATAATAAGATTCTAGATTTTAATTTGTTACAACACTCCACCCCTTAAGAGGATTTTGTCATTGAAATGTAAACATTCATATATCATCATCCAAGTAGTCTCCACCCCTTACAAGCCTTAACATAAAAAGATAACTCTTAGAGATATCATGGTTACTTATACATCTTTTGTGAATACTTTTTATGTTTTTCATGCATCCAACTAACACGTCATATACACCTAGGGTTGAACTTTAAGTCCTTATGATTATAACTTAGTGTAACAACCCCGCCTCCAGATAACCCCCAATTAAGGGAGACCAAAAGGTCACAACCATTATTCCAATTTTCTAGATCAATGGTTCGACAAATAATCAATAATAATTACTAAATTCTACCAAAAACTATACTGAAAAGCTGGAATAAAATAAAACTTTGCATACCTCTTTAAAATCTTGGATTTCTAAACTTCTATCCACAAATGGAGTCTATTCTAACTAATCCTCCTAGTACTTTAATTCATATATTCACAATGTGTCACTTTACAATTTGTCCTTTTCATATTGTACCTAAAACGTCGGTCATCATAAATGAATATGTCGGTATGTGGGGACAACCAAAATTTCACAAATATTACTAACAACCTAAATATCACAATTAAGTTATTTAACAATCCAAATTACGTTTTCAATGTAACATTCTCCCCCACTTTTGTCGTAACCCTGGAACACCCTCTCTAGGGTTTTTCCTTTGCATTAGACATAAGGCCACCTTCTCCATCCCGAGCTTGGTGTCGGGGGTCACCTCTCATGGTGCCCAATAGTCATGCAAGAAACATAAGGCCACCTTCTCCATCCCGAGCTTGGTGCCTGGTGTCACCTCTCATAGTGCCCAATGGTCTTCCCTCTTGGGCTTGACCTAATTGACCTTCCCTCTAGGGCTTGGTCACGCATCATACATCAAGGTGGCATGTAGGTGGCAGAATGCACATTTATAATTAATTGTGATAATCATAGTGACTTTAAATATTTGCATAAATGAACATCCAACAGTTAGGTTGCATCCAATTCGAACAATCATTTGAGAAAAAACCCGTGAAACTAAATCGATTACTCATAAATAACGACATACCTGTACTGCTAATTTTTGAGATAGAATTAACCAAGTAGGGAAATCCAATCAAGCAAGCAAGTACAAGAATCCTGAAATAAACATACAATTTCCTTTTATCAATATTTAACCAAACCAACTTCTTAGGATTTCTATTCCTTATTAGGGTTTCTACCCCTTTTCAGGGTTTCACTTGCAATTAGGGTTTTGCCTTCACTTTTAGTACCACAAACCCTAATTAGACAAAACTACTTATAAACTCTAAGTTTCTCATCCTATCTCTCCTAACAGGCTTAGCATCATCATTTAACAACATATTTCCATATTTTCGAATTAAATATGATCTTCTCTTCTTTTACCCTAAATTAGGGTTTCTAGATGCATTATCATTCATACTTGGTTTAAAACCCTAAAACATGCAATTGTTCATCTAAATCAGGTTCACACCTATCATTATCATTAATAGGTTAATATTACTTGAATTAACCTATTAAGCTTCATAGATTCATCCATTGATCTCAATTAGGATTTCTAACCAAATTTTAATACATTTTCCATCAACTTAACATAATTTTGTGAATAGAAACTAAATTAGGTTCTCAAACCATTTTTATCTTGTTCTTCATATTTTTCTGATCAACTTTCATATATTAAGTTTTGACATTAGAGTTTCCTAGTAATTTCTACAAATTTTACAAGGAAAATATATTTTCTGGAATATTGAGTAGAGAGGGTGATTTACCAAAAATATGGGGCCGCTTGATCAGTAGTCTGCTGGTCTTCCCTTTGGATCTGACGATCTATGTCGCCACTCGTGAGGTAACTAAGCCGGCTGAGCCTGAGACCGTTGGATCTCTTTGTGAGACCACAGTGGAACATGATCAGATGATCACTGCTCATCGTCATCTTCCTTTGCTAATGCTTGACTTGTAGCGGTGCCGAGGCAGAGCTCTCACCAGAGAGGGATTGATGTATAGGTAGCTAGGACTCGAGAGGCAGCCGTTTGGGATTGCGATGATGTGAGGAATTGAGAGGGGGGGTCTATTTATAGGATTTGGGGGCTCCATTAGGGTTTCCCTACCCTCGCCACCGCCTGTCCCTCAGGCCAATTGGTGTTTTCCTTTATAAACCTTAGAACACCCTAAGAATAGAGTCGGTTGTGCACATAATCGCCTCCCAAAGACCCTCGTGGTCTTGGATTTGTGGCAGGTGGGAAGAAATGTGACGAAATCACATTGGGAAATCTCAGTTTCCGTCTCCCTTTCCTTCTCTGACTCAAGGTGGGTGATGGACAACCACCGTTGGATCCGTGATCCTCTGGAACACGCGGGCATCCAATGGTTGTCATCACTCCCTTATTTCTAATTTCTTAAAAATGAGGGGAAAAGGGTATTAAACAATGAAATCTTGTGAAAATCATATCTCTCTTCCTGTTTATTATTTTTCACTTAAGCTTTAGAGGAAACTCAATTTTGGCATTATCTACTCTTGTATTAAATTTGAAACCCAAATTCCAAAGGAAAAGGTTATTTCCTTCATAATCAAGTTATTCTTTAATAAAACCAATTTAATTGCTAATTCCTCTTTCCTTTGCCATTATCTTGGTATCTTGGACTCCTTGGACCCCAAGGAATCCTAAAGGCATGAAATCCTCTATTAGAGGATATTCCCTTGCCTTTTTCTTTATCTTTTCTCCTTTTCTTATTTATTCATTTATTAGTTGAATTTCCTTTTTCTTTTTCTTGTAATTGGGCCCAATAGCCAATAAGGACCACGAAACAATCAAGCAAGGCTATTTCAAACGAAATTCATACATTCAAAACAATTCACACCATTATTTGTTCATATGTCTTTAATAGGAGAAATTGCATTTCTCACCAAAAGAATCCAAAAAATTGGGGTTGTAACATCCTTCCCCTCTTATTGGAATTTTCCCCTCAAAATTCCACCAAACATACAAACAAACAGGATAAGGCTTTCGCTTGTCCATCATGGCTCCCATGTGGCTTCACCCCCTCCATGGTACTTCCCAAGAACCTTCATCATCTTATATTCTTACATCTAAGTTCTCTCTCACCTTGGTATCTCATACCCTCGTAGGTGACTCAGGACATTTCAGCCTCTCTCGAAGCTTAATAGGTTCATGGCTCAGCACATGGCTCAGTTACCTCACATAGTGCTCTAGATCAGACTCATGAAACACATTATACATCACATTATCCTGAGGGGTAAGGCTTCACATAAGAAACTCCACCTATCCATCTCAAATGGACCTACGTATTGGGGACTCAACTTCCTCAACTATAGCTCAGAGGGGTCGGATTTTCATAACACATATTCTCCCATAGTGAACTGCATGTCAGGCTGCTCTGCATCAGCCCACAAATCATGTTGCCTCTGGACTCTCTCAGCCATTGTATGATCAAAGTGACTTCATCTGCACTCATTGTGGTCTCTCTAACCTTCACAAGGTCTTTTCACCGACATCATCCTAATGAAGCGGTGACCGGCACAACCTCCCTTATAGAGCTTCTTACATCCCGATACTCTCTATGGTGGCTATCATCACAAACTCTCATAGGGCATGAAATGTCCCCATGTATTACCCAGAACGAGCACACACGCTCTCATCAGACCCTCTAGTCTAGATCATACTCTATCAGTTAGGGGTGATAAACTGTGCTAAACTTCAAAATGGTATCAAGTTCTTCATGTACCTACTTCCACCGCATGGAAGTGAATCTTTAGATCATACTCAAGTACCTTTGAATTCACATCATGGTGTAGTTGAACTATCTATCTCTCTCATATATAGTTCAACCAAATATGTCACCCTAACAGTACTCTCTCTTTCTCTTAGATTATGTCATCTAGGTAAGCTGATCTACCATAACCCATATTGCATCATGACCTCTCTCAGTCTAGGGAAGACCTACCACAACATCTATGGTGATCTACTCCCATTCCCTCTCAGGGACTCTTCATCATTCGAAGCAACTCACTGGGTAGTTGGTGTTCACCCTTCGCCTCCTGACATGCATGGCGACAAGCCACAAGCAACTCTATGTACTTCTTCATCTTAGGCATCCAAAGTACTAGTGCAACTTTTACTATCTTAGTAGTACCACGATGTATGGTGAACTTAAAATCATGATCTCCTACACATCATGATTCCTCAAGGTTGGTTCCTCAGAGACCCTAAAACACTCTAGTCGTGGGTTTCTTCTCCTTCCTTTCCAAGGAGGTGTACCTGAGGTTCTTCAACCAACCTTCCACCTCATCAAGCTTTAGGCTAGATAACCAAGCAACCACTAATTTGACCAACAGGCCTGGTTGGACCAGAGGGGTAGCCCCTATATGTCTTACAAACTTAGGAGTCTCCTAACCACCTCTTCTAGTTCCTATACTGGCTAAACAAGACAGCTGCATCACAACTAAGAGCAACCATTAACACCTTACATCTTCATGTGCCAGGTAATGGTAAAGACATAGAACTTCATGTACTCCACTCAACATCCACATCTCATATTAGGTCTAAATGAGTCGAGCTCATCATCTTGGTTATCAACATCAACCTGTATAACTCATGAATGCCATATGGCTCTTGATAAGAACATCCTTATATGATGACTACCTTAGTGCTCTTGGTGTTTGTAAACCATCCCTGCATCATACTCTCCACAAAGGAATGTTACTACCTCTATCATCATACATCCTAGCAACGTTTCAACTCACATCATCTTTATTCTTAGTCTATGGCATGCGTACTACCCTATCTCTCACCCCCATAATGAGAGGAAATAAGCATTTGATGGCCGTCCAAACACAGAGTTCTTCCCATTCCAAGAGTAGAGATGGTACATCCCACATCGCCAGTACACCTTCCCAAACTAAGATGAAGTGTGCATAACATGTCTCCATACCCTAAGCATCTCGATATCAGGTTTACATCCATAGAAAATTGTTCCCAAACACACTTAGTCTTCTCCTCTAGGTCTGTAGGGTGCCGGTACTTTTGGGGTCGTCCCTCTTCCCTTATGCATCCAGGGAGTGCCCACCTCATTTGCCCTTTGGGTCTCATGAGTTCATGAAGGTGATCAATCTCCTAACCCATGGCCTTTGGACAATGATAGCTATTACCTCCCGACCCTATGGTCTTGTGCAACTAGGGAATTAGGAAACTCCTACTCCCATTGGTCTTATCCCCACCTGACCTTAGTATAGACTTAGGATTCTATCACGTTATATCTCATTCTTGAATCTTTACCCAAAAATCCATCATCACTTTGGGCACTTATGGTCAAACTTACATCCTTTCATAGGGATCATGGCGACCTACCTAACTTGATCAGGCCCCATAAGGTTGCCTCCATGGTAACACATCCACATGCCCCTTAGAGATGGTCATACCAGGGTCTATAGGTTTGTTCTCATACTATGGGTTCTCCACTTAGCTCATGAAGCTCCTATGAGAAACCTCTTTAGGTTCCCCAAACCTAAGAAAAAGGTTACACTCACCCTACAGAAGGGTCCCTCCCTAGGATGGGAGAAAACTATCTCTTAATAGCAACAAAGGTCACCAATGTCCTTACATCTAGGGTTACATCAACATGAGCATGTTTAGCCATATCAAGCTACTAAGGCACGTATCTAACAAGAAGACCACCTACTAAACCATGCTAGGTCTCCTTGGTATGTCATACTTCTTCACATTCCTCAACATTGGACCAAGATCAGACATGCATATATCACCAACCTATATGTGAGGGGTTCGTCAAACATGTACCTTAGTCCAATGGGTTTTCTTTTCCTCTAAACATGAGGGGTACCATGCCCAAAACTATAGGAACCCACCCATCTTCATGAGAATTAGGCGCACCAGGTACTGATACTTCCCCTCTTAGGTCTAGGAACCCTAGGTTCACTTCTTATGCATCAACTATCCAGCCACGAGCCAAACGTGTACAAGGTATAGCATACACTTCCCACCATTTTTCCACATGAACAACACTGTTGAGTCCTACACAAGGACAACTGACTCGGTGTTAGGCCTCATAACTTGTTACTCTACTTCTTCAGGGTCTAAGTAACTCTCTTCCTATACCTACAAGGTAGGCATCTATAACATCTATACATCAGTTCAAGAAGCCTCTTCTCATTCAAGGGTTTGGTTCCTCTAAGTCATCCAAGGTATGATGAGTCTCTGAGAATCATTCGTGAAGCAACCACAACCATCCTCTTAGGTCATCCATCCTAGGTCAAGACATTCCAAACCTCTAAAGGTCCCTCATGTCTCGGAGTCTAAGCTTCCAACCTTCTTTCTAGGGTCTTGCTCTCTCTCTAGAGCTAACCCTACAACTGACCTTACCACTGGAGGTTCTTCTCTAAGAAGGTGGATCAAGCTTTCATGCATACCCTACATGGGTGAAACGTATGATACAAACCTATGTTCGATCAAGGTTATCCAAAGCTCGTCATGATATCTCATAAGATATAAAGCATGCCTTTCTGGCCTAGGTCTCAACCTACTACCAACACTACTGACGTGCTCTCCTACATAGGTGCATGCTCTTCTATGCTCATATAATCCAATAAGGGTTTCTATATGGTCATCACTAACCTCTTCGATGAAGGATCTATCCTTCACCCTAACAGGCATGACCCTTCCAAGGTTGGGTCACCCAACAAGGCACTAGGTCAAAACCCCTCATAGAGCTCATGCTTCTCATGGGTACTCAAAGCCAACATGCTTGTCAACCCACCTATACGGTCAACCATGTTATCTATCTCATCATGTCATCTCTCTCTATCAACCACTTCAGGTTAGCATTGTCCTCAGAGGATGCGTCAGGTCTCTACCTCTTCTTGGAGACCTCTGCCTCCAAGGCTACCTCTCTACTCATCCTCCTGACAAGAAGGTCTAACCTCAGGTCTCTCCTGAGGGCACAACAACACATGTCATGCAACCTAAGCATGCAACTAATCTTTCGTTTACACTTAAACTATTAAACTTTTGTCCATGAAATCTTATTTACATGCTTTTCATTGATTTGGTGGAGGATTCCTTAATCCTTATCATACTTACCATGACCTCAAGAGGGTGAGGAAGAGAGAGAAAAACTATAAACCTTAGAATCTTAATTGAATTAGGGTTGAGAAGGGACAAAATAGATGAGAGAGTGTCCTAAAGGTATCTTATTTCGAGTCAAGACCTTAGACTTTGGCCAGGCAGTCACACCGCATCCAAGAGTCCTCGTGACTAACTAGCAGGGTGAAGGAAAATATTTCCAGCCCCCGAACCATGATCCTTTTTTAGACACCTTAGTCTTTGGAAAATCCTCTAATAACTCCCTCGGTTCTATAGAGTTTGGAAAATTTAATAATTACTAAGTATTAAATGAGGAACCATGGCTCTGATACCAAATGTAACAACCCCACCTCCCAATAACCCCCAATTAAGGGAGACCAAAAGGTCAGAGTCGTTATCCCAATTTTCCAGATCGATGGTTCGACAAATAATCAATAATAATTACTAAATTCTACCGAAAACTAAAATGAAAAGATGGAATAAAATAAAACTTTGCATACCTCTTTAAAATCTTAGATTTCTAAACATCTATCCACAAATGGAGTCTATTCTAACTAATCCTCCTTGAACTTTAATTCATATATTCACAATGTGTCACTTTACTGTTTGTCCTTTTCATATTGTACCTAAAATGCTGACAAACAAAACGTCGTTCAACATAAATGAATATGCTGGTATGTGGGGACAACCAAAATTTCACAAATATTGCTAACAACCTAAATATCACAATTAAGTTATTTAACAATCCAAATTACGTTTTCAATGTGACATTCTCCACCACTTTTTCCCTAACCCTGGAATACCCTCTCTAGGGTTTTTCCTTTGCATTAGGCATAAGGCAACCTTCTCCATCCTAAGCTTGGTGCCCAATAGTCATGGAAGAAACATAAGGCCACCTTCTCCATCTTGAGCTTGGTGCTTGGGGTCACCTCTCATAGTGCCCAATGGTCTTCCCTCTTGGGCTTGACCTAATTGACCTTCCCTTCAGGGCTTGGTCATGCATCATACATCAGGGTGGCATGTAGGTGCGAGAATGCACATTTATAATTAATTGTGATAATCATAGTGACTTTAAAGATTTGCATAAACGAACATCCAACAGTTAGGTTGCATCCAATTCAATCAATCATTCAAGAGAACTCTGTAAAACTAAATTGGTTACTCATAAATAACCACATACTTGTACTACTAATTTTTGAGATAGAATCAACCAAGTAGGGAAATCAAATCAAGCAAGCAAGTACAAGAATCCTGAAATAAACATACTATTTCCTTTTATTAAGATCTATCCAAACCAACTTACTTCTTAGGATTTCTATTCTTTTTTAGGGTTTCACTTGCAATTAGGGTTCTGCCTTCACTTTTAGTACCAAAAACCTTAATTAGACAAAACTATTTATAAACCCTAAGTTTCTCATCCTATCTCTCCTAATAGGCTTAGGATCATCATTTAACAACATATTTCCATATTTTCAAATTAAATATGACCTTCTCTTCTTTTACCCTAAATTAAGGTTTCTAGATCCATTATCATTCATACTTGGTTTAAAACCCTAAAACATGCAATTATTCATCTAAATCAGGTTCAAGCCTATCATTATCATTCAATAGGTTAATATTACTTGAATTAACCTATTAAGCTTCATAGATTCATCCATTGATCTCAATTAGGGTTTCTAACCAAATCTTAATACATTTTCCATCAACTTAAGATAATTTTGCGAATAGAAACGAAATTAGGTTCTCAAACCATTTTTATCTTGTTCCTCGTATTTTTATGATCAACTTTCATATATTAATTTTTGTCATTAGAGTTTCCTAGTAATTTCTACGAATTTTACAAGGAAAACATATTTTGTGGAATATTTGAGAAGAGAGGGCGATTTACCAAAAATCTGGGGCCGCTCGATCAGTAGTCCGCTGGTCCACCCTTTGGATCTGATGATCTGCGTCGTGCACCTCCGTTCGTGAGGTAACTAAGTCGGTCGAGCCTGAGACCGTTGGATCTCTTCGCGAGACCACGGTGGAACGTGATCGGACGATCACTGCTCGTCATCCTCTTCCTTTGCTGACACTCGACTCACGGTGGCACCGAGGTGGAGCTCTCACTGGAGAGGGATTGATCTAGAGGTAGAAAGGGAGCTAGGACTCGAGAGGCAGCCATTTTGGATCGCGATGATGTGAGGAATTGAGAGGGGGGGTCTATTTATAGGATTTGGGGGCTCCATTAGGGTTTCCCTACCCTCGTTGCCACCTGTCCCTTAGCCCAATTGGGCTTTTCCTCTAGAAACCTCAGAACGCCCTAAGAATAGGGTCAGCTGTGTGCGGAATCACCTCCCAAAGACCCTCGTGGTCTTGGATTTGTGGCAGATGGGAAGAAATGCGAGGAAATCACATTGGGAAATCTTGGTTTCCCTCTCCCTTTCCTTCTCTAACTCAAGGTGGGCGATGGACAACCACCGTTGGATCTGTGATCCTCTAGACCATGCGAGCATCCAACGGTTGTCATCGCTCCCTTATTTCTAATTTCTTAAAAATGAGGGGAAAAGGGTATTAAGCAATGAAATCTTGCAAAAATCATATCTCTCTCCCCGTTTATTATTTTTCACAAAAATTTTAGAGGAAACTCTATCTTAGCATTATCTACTCTTGTATTAAATTTGAAACCCAAATTCCAAAGGAAAATGGTATTTCCTTCATAAGCAAGTTATTCTTTAATAAAACCAATTTAATTGGTATTTCCTCTTTCTTTTGCCATTATCTTGGTATCGTGGACTCCTTGGACCCCAAGGAATCCTAAAGGCACAAAATCCTCTCTTAGAGGATATTCCCTTGCCTTTTTCTTTATCTTTTCTCCTTTTCTTATTTATTCATTTATTAGTTGAATTTCCTTTTTCTTTTTGTTGTAATTGGGCCCAATAGCCAATAAGGCCCACAAAACAATCAAGCAAGGCTATTTCAAATGAAATTCATACATTGAAAACAATTCACACCATTATTTGTTCATATGTATTTAATAGGAGAAATTGCATTTCTCATCAAAAGAACCCAAAAATTTGGGGTTGTAACACTTAGAAACCCTAAGGTTCAAATCTCAAAACGAAATATTCCCCTACTACAACTTTCAACATACTAGAGAAGTAAGGAGGGTAGGTCCACTGAGCTTTTTTGTACATGTCATATCATCCTAGGGTAAACATACTAAGGGAGAAAAGATTGAAGTAGTTGTATTAACCAATCACAAATGGCTCTGATACCATAATGTAAAGATTGTGACTAGGATGGGATCCACTCCTAACTAATCAAATAAAAAGGAAACATCCCATCTGCCAAACACCGTTATCTTTTATCTCTAAGGGGATGATAACCAATTTATTCAAAATGTATGCACCAACTTACCAAAAGTAGCAGCAGAATATAAAATATGTAACTAGTACAATGCTTGATATTATATATATCCTTCACCACGCAAGGTGATACATATGAAAACTAAAATAATCATAGGATCAACAGAGGGTCAACTAACCACCTTGAAACTATCTTCCAAAAAGTGTCAGCTACTCTTGATGATGTACCAGTCCCACTTGGTTAACTTCTCCTTGACCAACACATGGGGTTGGAAGTGTACCACAACAAGAGGATAAAAGTAGATGAATCAGCAAGAGGATAAAATGAAACTAATCATAGGATCAACAAAGGGTCATCTAACCACAATGAAACTATATCCCAAAAAGGGTCAACTACTCCTAATGATGTCCTAGTCCCACTTGGTTAACTTCTCCTTGACCTACAGTTGGGGTTTGAAGCGTATCCCAACAAGAGGATAAATGTAGATGAATCAACATAAATGTTGGTATGAATAGAGCAATATAAGGAATAAACGATGTCAAATAAATAAGGCTTCCCATAGAAAAGGAAAGGACTACCCAACTGGATATAAAAAGAATATGAATTTCAAAAGATGACAAACAAGGAGAATACTTACCACTATACAATAATAGAAGTTGTTCCATACAAGTACATATAAATATCTGGGCACAAAACCCATCACAATAATATCAACTTGCATGCATGTGAGATAAGCATAGCACTAGAACAATATAAATAACAATGGCGGCCAAGGCCTACAACCTTGAAACCTGATAGAAAATGGTGTACTGCCACACTCCCCAATATATATAAAAGTGGCACAAAACACAAGTATGGGGTATACAACATCCATCCCAAAAATATAACAAGAACACACAACCCAAAAACCAAAGTACTTACACTACTCTATGGCTACTGAATCACAAAGCACACATAATGTAGAGGCAAGTAAAAGTTTAGTCTCTTATACAATAAATGAGATTTCCATCACATAAATAGACAATATTAAACATCACACCAAAGTGGGAAAGATTAGAGTTCCATCTCAGAATAAGGAGAAAAATGGTCTTAAATTTCAGAAATAGGGTTTCATCAAGAAGCAAAGTGTATTTAAAAATCCAACATTGATCAAGAGTTTAAAGTCATTAAGATTAGACCCAAATAGGTCAACAAGTCAATAAGGAGAATATTTACCACCAAAATACTTCAAAGAGGCTCAAGAGAGAGTAATAAATTAACTGTTGGGAAATACAACATTAGATAGGTGGCGGAAACAAAAAATTTACTAACATATATTTCCGATTAACTTGTGGATTGCGTCAATAAAATTGCAATGGAAAGCATGGTTTCATGAAGATATACCTGGTCCTAGAGCAAGTCCAATGACAATCCTCATTGATGTAGATGTGCACTCTATCTTGTACGGTGTTTGTACAACTCCTAGTTGCACTGGACTCATCTGACTACTCCTCTACTAATGAAAGACTCGAACATCATCGTCTGTAGAAACTCCTCTCATCACGGCTGTTGGTTGACATCATCCTCCTTAGCGACGGGAAAAGGCCACCTAACCTCTAGAGAAGTCCATATGGACCAACAAGAACTTTTGTCGTCCTGATAGAATGGACATGAAGGTGTTGTCCCTCCCGTTGGTGTACTAGTCACCAACCTACACTCCCACAACAATGATCCTTAGTTGTTTCTCTCCTGTAGTTATCCCTCTCTAGTCGGGTAGGACTTGCCTAGGCTCGCTTGGTTACCATAACCAGAGAGGACAATAATTGTTAGAATAATGAATTCTTAATTGTCTGTGTTGTGCTCTAGGAAGCCCCCAGTACCCCTCTATTTATAGTCAGGGTTCTGACCAAGGTTCACATTCTGTACAGGAGTGGAAGGGACTGGAAGGTCTCAAAATTTCACAACAATTCTATAAACTTTGCAGCCTACGGAAGCCGAAACGGCCGTCTAGAAACCCAGAAGGTCATATGGCATGCGAGATGGTCGTTTGACATGCGAGACGGTCGTATGGCACTACACGATGGTCGTTTCATAGTTTCCTAATTTTGTACATGTTTTGGCATTTAAATTCCAATTAGTGCATGTTATGACGTTGACACGCGTATAACATGTGTGTAATACGCAAGTGTATGTGTCGAAGTAATAAGGGATTATGAGCCACAAGTTATTGAACACAAAGAGTTGTGAGGTTAAAGACTACTACTAATTAGGATTGATCAGCTAGGACAGTGATGAATGTTTGAATTGATTTGAATTTCCAAACTAACACGAAAGTAAACAAAATAATGGTTTAAGTAAATCAGAAATAGAATGAATTCTTTAGGATGGTGGTTTCACCACGGATACCACTAACAATCTATCCCACACACTAATATCTATTATCTCAATTCCTGGATAAGGAGCCTATAGCCAGAATTTAGCTGCTTCCATAGTGTAATTCACTACCTATACTAATGCCAATCCCACTCCCACGGTTATTGGTTTGATTAATTAGGTGCTTTACATCAATACTCTAGGTTTCTCCCCTTGTATATTCTCCACTTTTCCCAAAGGGTGCAATATATGAGTAGTTCTATGATTTCCAACCCTTAATCCCTCTCTCGAGATGACTAAGTGCCTATTAATCCATTCATGGTGATCAAGCACAAATAGAACATGAAACTTTCATAGAATTATATCCAGTAATAAAGAATAACTTGATATTAATGCATGGAATTCAATTGTAGTGTATATATGGGCTACTCCCGGATCCTAAAAAATTAAGGGGATTAGCCAAATATGCGAGACATGGTATCATAGTAGATTGAAAATATGCAAAACATGGATTTCAAGATACTAAAAAGAGGAGAAAGAGTTAAAGAGTAGATCTGGAGGAGATGGAGTTGTTCCACTGTCATTTCTGCCGCTAAAATTCCTTTTTAGTCTGCCAGGTAGGGTTCCTCCACTTTTCTCTCTCCTTTCGCTTTTGATGTCACCCCCCTCTGATAGATCTTTCAATTGTGGTTCTAATGGTGACTTTTATAGCCGTCATACATGTTTAGGTCAAGAGAAAACCTAAAATGTAATTTTTAATACAATATGTGTTAGATTTAACACATTAAAATTTGGTCCGTAGCGTATGAGTCGGTGGTATCGAGTTGCAAGTCAGTACCACCAACTTCTTCACAGTAAAAAATCCTTTTCCTTTTCGATATGGAGCAAAAAATATTTCTACTCTGATGTCATGTCGGTACCACCGAGTTGCAAGTCGGTGGTATCGACTTTGCTCCAGTAAATAGTAATTATCTATAATAAAATAATCAATGAATAAAATCAAATAACTATTATAATAATTAAAACATGTAAAATGCATATAAATACATGAAAAATATAAGAAATGATTCTCAAGTGATTTTTACTAATTTGGTAAAATATGTATTAAAAATATATTCAATTAAGCACAAATGACAAAGAAAATAACCAAATTTGATATCAAAATAACGATAATTTATGCATACATCACACCCCTAAGCTTGAATATTTCTCATCCTCGAGCAACACTACTCTTAGATTTATTTAAAATAGTCAGTAAGAAGACATGTACCTATGAATTAGTTTTCCCAACCACCCTCCACCAGTCGGTCCCAAACCGGTCCTTGCCAACCACTGAACAAGTAACTACTCTAAAGAAATCAATAATGTTCGTAATAGATGTCCACAATAAGATCAATGAAAAACACTATCAATATGAAGCAGTTAATATCATGGCCAGTAGGACACATGCTTGATGCACCATGTGATCTCCCTATCTACATTGCTCTGATCTATCTAAATAAACTACTTGGAAGCAGATCCCCAAATAAAGATGGATGAGGGGATTCATTATGATGGTGGCCTACCATGTAGAGCAATGGGTGGAAAAGATGGCTGGCTATGAAAATAGGATTCACAAGAATTATCCAAATTATTTATGCAAGAAGTAAAGATATGATGTACATATATGATGGGAAAATGTGAATGTATGCCTTCTAATGCCTTTTTTTGTAGAATGATGCATGGAATGGATGTCTCATCCTAATGACGAGTATAGGCGGAAAGGTGTTTACAAAAATATCCACAATCCCCTTCTTTGTTTCTTAGAGAGAATAAGGCATTGAACTTAAAAATCTTCTCTCTCCTTTTCTCCTCTCTTTTTTTTCTTTTTCAATAACTCTTTTTTTCTCTGCCTTTTTTTTTGTAACCGAGAGAACCCACCCCGGGCGAGCCCGACATGGTAAACTCTTGAGGCATGAGAGGGTGTGGTCCGGTCACCCCCCCTCCCGCGCCTAATTAGCGTGGATTGCCATTCGCAAAGTGCCTTCGGTGAGGTTCGAACCTGGGTCCTTCATTGGGACTTACCGAGCTCTTACCACCCGGGCTACTATGGCCGATCAACCTAAAATAAGAGTGCAAGGGAGAGTAAAATAGAGAAACAAGATAAATACTTCCCTTTTATTTTAGCAAGATAAATACTTCCTGCTTGGGCTTTTTTTTACTTTTTTTTTAAGAAAGAGTAAGGAGATACAACTTTTTTCTTACACTCTTTCATGAGAGAAGATTGTACAAGATAGCAAATATGTAACACCTTATGAAAATGCAATTCAAATGAAACTATATGAAATTTTTTTATGCAAACTACAAATGCTCAAAAGATATTGTATGATTTTTTCTTTTTCTAATGCATAATAAAATGAACTAACTATGTTCTTATATCATGCCATGTAATGCATACAAGAGGAAAATAACTTGATTTAAACTTGATCATCCTATGGTGGTGAATGAAGATGAATGGAAGGTGGATGAGATCACATGACTAAGAGACAATGTCTTTCCCAATCATGATATGTCCATCTTCTATCAACTTGTGTAATAGGTTAACCTTAGAGTTTATTTCTAGAATTCACATAAAGGATCACGTTACTGTTTGGTTGGTTTGGACTCAAACATCATCATCATAACATAAGCCATAGGGTTAAGTTAGGTTTTTCATTCAATCAATATGTCTTCAAGGTGACTAATCCAAACAATTCCTCTAGTTATGTACTCTTAAACATAGCAAATTTAGCTTAAAGCGCAAAGCATAAGAGCACATTCAATTTTCAACAATTATCAGAATTGATACCACATCATCAAGGAACGGATAATCCTAACCAAAATTTTATGTTTTGTCCACAAGTACACTAGATAGAAGTGAACTCTAAAAACAAAATGAAAAAACTAATTTTTCTGAAACAAAAACATGTAGATGTATGATAAAAAGAAAAGATGCAAGAGGTAAAGATAGAAGCATCATTCCATTCCTCCCCCTAAGCTTGAATATGACATTGTCCCCAATGTCAAAAGCAAAGGAAGATAAATGGAACAAATCTATAGATATGTGAGGTAAGATTTAGGGCAAAAGACAGGTGGGAGGGATCCACATTAAGACATGCCCTCCAATAAGTACCCGAGCTCGGCGAAGTGTCGATGCTTGCTCATCTTGTGAGATGTCACTAATAAAAATTCGGTACTACTGACAGTGAAGTCGGTGGTACTGACTCAATGCATCCCTACACACTGAATACACATATCAATGCATATTTTTTACTTACATCAAAACTAGATATCACAATCTACAAATAGGAATATAAAAGTAGAATTGAAAGTTTAACAAAATAAGCCTACTTGGTGGGTTGCCTCCCACAATCTCCCTTATTAACGTCCTAGGATGGACACATATCAATCAACAATAATCAGGTGGTCATGGAGGAGGGTGAATCTCTTTCTGCTTCTTCCTTGTAAACATCTAGTTCCTTGCGACAATGAGAAAAAAAAAATAGTCAGAAGACCAGTGTGTATTGTTGACATTCCATTTCAAAGGAATTCATTATTGCAGTGATCATGGACATGAATTATAGCCAAGTCTTGACATGGGAGAACATATAAAAATAGGTAGCCATGTGATGAAAGGTATAATAATGACTGCTCCTTAATTTCTATGACCATCCCTAATGGATCACTCCTATCTACACATAATGGAGGGATTACATCAAAGGTGAATTTGTGTGCCACCTCCTCTTTTAATAATTCAATTCCCCCACATTTATTAATATCCTCACAAAAAATTTCAAAATTATGATCTGGATATATATCCCATATAGGATCCCCCATAAGGAAATGAAGAGATGGATCTTGTGTTGAAGGAATTATGTGATGGGTAATGGGAAATTCCTCCACCTTTTCATTCTCAGTATCCTCTTACTCACTCTCTTCCTCCTCTCTAAGATCACTATCAAATAAAGCACCTTATGGATCCTCCTCTCTTTCACTTATATCCCAAACACATGTATCAAAATTGTCATCCACCTTATTTGCATCATTCTTCTCATCTTCCTCATCAGATCCCCAATCATATTCAAAATCAATCCTAGGATTAGAGGGTTTGGGTGTAGTCTCAATGGAAGGACATGGTAGAGGTGATTCTAAAACTTCTTTGAAAGATCCATAAGGGCGGTGAATAAAGCATTTGGACTTTTTACAATTAATTAAACAATTAAATACTTGAACAAGAAGTAGGAGGAAACAAGGAAGACACAAGGATGTAGAGTGGTTCCTACCTTAGAAATCAAAGGTAGTCAGTCCACTACCCAATTGTTTCCAACCGAGATTTTGAAAGTAATTAATTTTATTACCTCACAAAAATGTTACATAAAATACAATAACCTTCCTCTACACCCTTGAAGTAGCCTTCACCTAGAAGTAGCCTCAACATCCTTGAAGAAGCCTTCTTGAAGTAACTCCAAGTCCACAGAGCAGCCTTCACCACCTGAAGTAGCTCCACCACATTGAGATAGCCTTCCTTTGGAAGTAGCTCCAACCTCCCTTAAAGCAGCCTTCCTTGAAGTAATCTCAAGCACACCTCCTTTCAACACCCTCCAACCTAGTAGTAGTCAAGGAGAACAATATACAATAAGAGAACAAGATTGGAAGAAAGAAACAATGTTTCCAATGAGTACAACACTTTGATCCTATATCAAGCGTATTGATCTCCTATCCACTATAGATGAATGAGGTAGTGTGGTGGCTAGGAGATACTAAGCTATAGGACCCTAATGAAGAGCTCAAGAAACAGAATTGCAAGTGAAACTTTGCTTGTTGTTCATAAAGGATGATTCTCAAGTTGCAATTGTGTATGCTCAAGTGATTTGAGTGTCCTAAGGCATGTCCTATTTATAGGAATGGCATACAAGGGTCTAGGGACGTTCTAGACACTTTCTAGTGTGTTCTTAGTGCTCAACTAACCGTTAGGTGTCCACTAATTACATTGCAATGGCTAGTTGTTTAATACTGAAAAGTGCAGTCCAGAACCTTTCTTGATCGAGAACTTTGTCGAACGAGTGTATCTTGGTCGAGAATTTCTTTGACCGAGGGAAGGTCTTGAATGAATGTATTACAACGTTCATTTCCAACTACCAACCACTTTTTGACTTAGTCTAACGTCTATAGAATTTGCTGGAAGGGATATTTTCGGTCGAGAATTTGGTCGACCGAGAGTGTCTCGGTTGAGAATTTTTTCGATCGAGAAAGCCCCTATTTTAACATGTTGAATCATTTACTAAGTGCATGTATCAATGTGTAATTGTGATTCTATCTTAGGGAAGGATCTATCTAAGTGTTGTGAGTGGATAGGGAAGATCTAATGCTTGATTTACATGATATCTATGTACTTGTATATTATATTCTTGTACAAGTTTTTACATTGAGTACAATCATGAAAATAAAAGTAATCTAAGCAAGTTGATCTTCCAATTTGTATTGATCTTCAACTATCCACTTCTTTATTTGTTTATCCCTAAAACACTCAAATAACAAGTTAGATCCACAAGAATGAAATGTTTGTCATCATCAAAACAAAGGATTTAATAATGTCCAATTTAGCCAACAATCTCCCCCTTTTTGAAGATGACAAATATTTTTAAAATATAAATCAATGGAATTTAAATAGCATGAGTTTCATACCTGAGTTTTACCTTATGTAGACATTCTCTTGTTTATTCATGGAGTGTGTGCTAGTAATTCCCAAAGAGGTGTGGAACATAGTATCCAACTCTTTAAGGAATATAGCAACATTTTATGTGAAGCCAAGATATTTTTAAACTCATTTTATTTTGAGTTATATAATTTTGTGTTTGATTTATATTACTTCTCCCTCTTTTTCATTTCAAAAAGATAGTGAATCATTATTAGTACTCCCTCTGAATATGATGATCCCCCTCAATATGATACTCAAATTTGAAAAACAAAGATAAGAGATGTCCAATTCAAGCCACAAAGTAACTACTTTTTATAACAACAAGCTCAAGTACATAAAAGAAAGATAGTCCATTACAAAGTGATTACAATCATCTCACTACATGATTACACCTCACTGAAAAGATCTCAGAATGTCATCAACCTTGGGATCCTTTCGAAGGAAAGGAGCAACACCATAGTACTTCACCATTGACTTCCAGTCTAGTGCACCTATCTTAGTGAGGGAAAAAGCTTCCAAGAAGGTGGGTACGTGATCAAAATGAAAGTGGGCAGCAATATCTTGAAGTTGCATTGGTGAGAATTGGGTGTGGGAGAGGTCAAGTGATGGTGGAGGTGGAACTTGAGTGTAGTTGTGAGATGGATTGTAAGGGTAGATAGGACCATGATAGCGTGAATAAGGATAGTTGTTAGGGTCATTTGGAGTGAGAGCTTGCATTGTTTGGCTGATGTAGGTCATGGCATGATGAATATAGTCCATCTGTCTTGATAAGTGATAGGTAGCTCCAGTTAAGTAGGTAATGTTATTGGATAGGTTATCAATGGGTTGGCTAGGAATAGTAGGAGGTGGAGGAATATCTTGGGTGGATGGCACCCCTTCAGTCGTAGACCTTTTATGTCCAAAATCAATACCCATTTTCTCAACTGTATTTCTAGTAATCTTTTGAGGTTTCCTATCACTATTAAATCCTAGGTCCTCAAGGATTTTTTTAAGACAATATTGGGTAATTTGGCAAACAAAGTCAGCATAAGGAGGATTGCTAGTAAAGTCAACCATGTTTTTGAGAATAAGGCGAATGGAGTTTATGGGTATGATTTTTAGAATGGCATAAATGAGATACATTCGAAAGGTAGGTACCTCTGATTTGTTAGCTCTAGGATAAATATTGGTTGAAACAATTAGGTTCACTATCCTAGCTTCGGGTTTTAGATTAATTGCATAATAGGTACCTTGTTCTTCATGGTAGGATGTGTTGGGTAGAAAATTGGTTCTCTTAATATCACTCGAACTAATGGTGTTGTCATCTTGTGAATACCTTATTAAGAGGATTTCCAGTGGTTAGATCAATAAATCCCATATATTCTTCTACATCAATGTTTAACATATTAAGAACATCCTCCTCAGAAAAGTGAAAACCAAACCCACTAACCATAGAAGAAAAAGAGTGATCATGGTCAGGATTTGTGATTAGATTGGTATAGAACTCATTCATGACTTGGGAGGAGTAGGAGAGGAAGGATGGAGTAAGGAATTTGGAAAGATGTTGCACCTCAAAGAGATCATCTAGACCAATGATAGTGATGAAGTCATTGACGTTTACCGGCTGTCGAGGAAGAGGAGTCTTTGAGGACAACTTTAGATAGTGATCTCCGGTAGCAATGTCGTTGAAGGGAATGTTGTTGATGATTTTCAACACTGGAAGGACCGTCCTTCCCTTCCTTTCTACAACTTGTTTCTTTCCATGTGAAGAAGAGGAAGCCATCTTGAATATATGAGATGGAAGAGAAGCAAGGCGGGATTATGGTAGAGAATAACTGAAAATTCACACAAGAAAGCACTAGAGGGGAGCTAGAGAAGTAAGATTGTGAATTGGTGGGAAGTGTGGCCATTTTGGGTTCTATTTATAGAAAAACAGAACCCTTCTAGGTCGACGTTTTTGTTGACTGAGAGTCCCAATGATCATTTTTAGACACGCTCCTCTTGGTCGGGCCAACGGTTGCTCGGTCGGGGTTTTAAAAAATAGCTGTTGCGCCTTTTTTTAATCAAAAATTGCATCTTATATCAGTCGAATGGGGGGTCCACCAATATGTTCTCGGTCAAACATTTTATCAACTGAGGCCATTGCTGAGTTAGAATATACAAAATACACTCAGTGGGTGTCGGTCGAGAAAGGGGACCAATCGAGTGATTCTCGATCGACAAACTTGTCGACCGAGATAGTTCTCAGTCGAGGTTTTTGCAGACTGACTGAACTGTTGTGAATGGTCATTGTGAAGGATGTTTGAGCTTGTTTTTAGTAATAGTCATGAAAAGAAAGTATGAGACTGTAGTAATTTATAAACTTTAAGAGTGTAGACCATATATATCAAAGAAGACATCATCTAGGGGAGTAATAAGTAACTTCTTTCTAATATATTGAAATTGATCAAGAGGAAGCAGTTTTGTAAAAATATCAGTCAATTGTTCTTCAGTGTCAACTTGATGAAGAGATATATGATTTTTAGAAATATGATCCCTTAAGAAATGATGTTGAATTTCAATATGTTTAGCATGACTATGTAAAATAGGATTGTGTGCCAAATTTACAACACTTGTATTATCACAGAATATTGGCATAGATGAAATGTAAAGCCATAATCATTCGAAACTTGTTGCATGTAAAGAACTTGAGCACAACATGAACCAACCGCCATATATTCGACTTCAGTGGTAGAAAGAGAGACTGTATTTTGTTTCTTACTAAACCACGATACTAAAGCTCGTCCTAGTAAGAAACAACCACCACTTGTGCTTTTACGATCAAGTTGACAACCAACATAATCGACATCGATAAAAGCTTTTAAATCTAGTGATTGACCTTTACAATACCATAAGCCATAGTTGGTAGTACCGGCTAGATATCTTAAGATTTGTTTAATAGCTTGAAAAAGTGATTGCATTGGTTTAGATTGAAATCTAGCACAAAGTCTGATAGAAAACATAATGTCCGGTCTAGAAGTAGTTAAGTATAACAAGCTACCAATCATAGCCCTATATAAGGAATCATAAATGGGTTCTCCATCTTCATCCTTGTCAATTTTAGTAGAGGTGGCCTTTGGTGTGGTAGCATGCTTGCAATTTCCCATTCCAAAGCATTTTAATTGTTCATTAGTGTACTTTTCTTGGCTTATGAAAATCCCAGTGGGCATTTTTTTTATTTGAAAACCAAGAAAGAATGTTAATTCTCCCATAAGACTCATTTCAAATTCCTTTTGCATTATTTCACTAAATTTTTTGCATAAGGAATCGTTTGAGGTACCATAAAGGATATCATCAACATATATTTGTACAACAAGAAAATCAGATTCATATGTTTTGAAGAATAATTTAGAGTCCAAATTTCCTATTGAGAAACTATTATCGAATAGATAATTTTTAAGTCTTTCATACCAGTTTCGAGGTGCTTTTTTAAGCCCATAAAGTGCCTTTTTAAGTTTATATACATGATCACTTTTACCATGGATTTCAAATCCAGGTGGTTGGGCAACATATACTTCTTCTTGTATGATTCCATTTGAAAATTCACTCTTTACATCCATTTGGAATAGTTTGATGTCTTTGTGGGGAGCTATGGCTAATAGCATTCTAATAGCTTCAAGTCTTGCCACGGGTGCATAGGTTTCATCAAAATCTATTCCTTCTTGTTGATTAAACCCTTGAGCTACCAATCTAGCTTTGTTTCTTACTACCTCCCCGACTTCATTAAGTTTATTTCGAAAAACCCATTTAGTTCCAATTATGGTTTTGTCTTGTGGTTTAGGAACTAATTCCTATACCTCATTTTTTGTGAATTGATTTAGTTCTTCTTACATAGCTATTATCCAATATTCATCTTTTAGTGCTTCATTTACCTTTTTAGGTTCAATGATCGATACAAATGCCATATTTGCAAAATCACTAAATGATGATCAAGTTTTTACTTTATCATAAGGATTTCCAATGATTAAATCTTGGGGATGATCTTTGATTAATCTAGGAACATGTTGTTGTGTGTCATTTTGTTGATTATTTTTAGTATTTTGACCGTCTTTTGTGGTTATAGTTAAGTCTTCTATTTGATAAGTAATGTCATTTATATCCTCATATTCATTTTCAAAATTTTGAGTTATTACCTCATGAAAAGTGATATGGATGGATTCTTCAACTATTCTAGTAATAGTATTGTAAATTCTAAAAGCTTTACTAGAAGTTGAATATCCCAAAAAGAATGCTTTATGTGATTTAGAATCAAATTTGTCTTTATCATCTTTGGTATTTAAGATATAACAAGTTGTCCCAAAGGTATGAAAATAATCAACTCTTGGTTTTTTTTGTTGAAGATGAGTTCATATGGAGTTTTCTTTAGATGAGAATGTACCGTTACTCTATTTAACACATAGCATGCTTTATTTACTACTTCAGCCCGTTTTAGGTGTATTATGTTCAAGTAACATTATTCTAGCCATTTCTTGTAAGGATCTATTTTTCCTTTCTACTTTGCCATTTTGTTGTTGGGTGTGTGGTGCTGAAAAATTATGAGTGTATCCTTGAGATGTACAAAATTCTTCAAAGATATGATTTTCAAATTCCCCACCACGATCACTCCTAATTGTACACATTTTATTTTGAAATAGATTTTCAATCTCAGAACAAAATTTTATGAATGTTTGAATTGTATCATCTTTGTTTTCAAGAAAATGGACCCATGTGTATCTACTATAATCATCTACAATGACAAAGAAATATCTTTTTCCACCAATAGATTGAGTTCTCATAGGACCAAACAAATCCATGTGAATAATCTCTAATGATCTACTAGTGCTAAGCATTGTTTTTTATTTGAAAGAAGTTTTTCTTTGCTTTCCTAGGGTACAAGGTTCACAATTTTTAGGTTTATCAAAAGATATCTTAGGTAACCCATGTACAAGATCATATTTAATCAACTTTTTGATAACATGTGAACTTGCATGGCCTAATTTTCTATGCCATAGTTGTAAGGATTCATCTTTTGCTAGAAGGCATTTTCCAATAATGGCTTGCATAGAATCAATCCTAGGTATGTATATATTTCCTATTCTTTTTCTTTCATAAACGATTTCATTAGTGTTTTCAATCAAAAGTTTACAACAAGTTTTATTGAAAAACGCATCATAGCCACTATCACACAAGTGACTAACACTAATTAAATTATGATGTAGGCCATCAATAAGTAAACCATTTTTTATTTGAAGATTTGTACCAATGTTACCTATTCCAACAATCTTTCCTTTTCCATTGTCTCCAAAAGTGATTGTGCCGCTTTTCTTTTCTTCAAATGTTTGAAAGGCCTTTTTGTTTCCGGTCATATGCTTAGAACATCCACTATCAACCACCCAATCCGGCAAAAGAGATAGGTTTTGGTGCCCATGTGATGGTCTTCTTTCGTTAGAGTCATTTAATAACAAACTGAATATAGATACATGATTTAATAATTGGATGTTTTAAGATGAATAGAATTACATTCGGTCGACAAATATATGGACCGAAGAGTGTCTCGGTCAAAGATTTTGTTGACTGAGTGTGTTGTTGTTTTTATAGGTTGATATATGCATGAAACAATAACTTTCTTGGTCAACTATTTTCTCGACTGAAGATATCTCGGTCGAAGATTTTCTCGACCAAGATTGTTACTGTTGCTACAGCAAGTTCAGGTTTGATACAGGCATTCCCTTGGTCGAATATTTTCTCAACCGAGGAGATTCTCGGTCAAACTCTTTGTCGAATGAGTGTGTTTTTGTTTGATTTCAGCAATCTCATTTGTTCCAATTTACTGCAATATGCTAAGTTACCAATACATTTTGTTGAGATAAGACATTATGATATTCAAAATGAAATTTTAGGTCAAATCTCAACTTAATCACATTCAAGTGTGGTAGGTTTGGAGTCTAGGAACCCAAACTAATTCAATATCCTTTTTCTTGTATGGGCATGAGAAAGAATAGTGTCCAAGATGCAAGCAATAATGACAACAAATGGAATCTATTTCATTTCTCTTTCTAAGATTTCCAGTTGAGTTGTTCTTGGGTACATATATGATCTTGGTTTTGGGTGCTTGTGCTTTCCTAGGTTTAGGTTGATGAGATTTTTCTTTTGGAACATATCCTAAACCTCTTCTTCCAATAGGACCAGAAGAATCTTTTAGGATCTTATCAAGAACACCATTATTTTTTAAGCTACTAATTTCCTTTTGTAACTTAGCAATCTCATCCATTTTCTTTTTTATATTTGACTTTTCTGGGTCTAGATCAGATGATAAATCATCTCTTTCTTTGATATTAGCATCATAATCTAGATGAGTACACAAGATAGGTTGAGTTTGAAGATCATTTAATTTTGCAAGCAATTCAACCTTTTCTTGACAAAGAAAATTATAGTTTGATTCAAGAGTAAGCAACTTTGTATTGCAATCATTAAAAGATGATTCCAAGGTAGAATTTTCATAAATAATACTTTCCTTTTTAGAAGAAAAATCATTTAATTGAGCATACAATTATTCATTAGTTTTTGTAACTCTCTTTAGTTTCTTTTTACAATCAATATATTTGTCATGTAATTCTTCAATATTAGAAGCTAATTCTCCTTTTGATGAATCAAGTAGACTTACCTCATTTGAGTCTTCATTTTCATCATCTTTGGCCATAAGACATTCTTCATTTTCTTCTCAACTTTCACTATCACCACTTGACTCATCCCATGTAACTTTGTATGTTTTCTCTCCCTTCTTCTTGGAAGAGACTTTCTTCCCTTTTTATCTTAGGACACTCATTTTTGGCATGTCCTTTCTTTCCACATTTGAAACACCTATGAGAGGAAGAAGAAGAAACACTAGAATTTTTGTTAGATCTACACCTTTTATATTTCTTACCATTGACAATAAGTGCATCTTCTTCATCATCTCCTTCACTTGTTTCATCACTTTCTTGAGTGATGACTTTTGTTGTTTTTAGGGCTACGTCCTTTCTTCTTTCTTTTTGAAGTTCAAGTTCCCATATTTCTTCCTCCTCTAAGGTAACCTCATGAGTTTCCAGATTGCCAATGAGCTGTTCCATCTTCAGTTTGGTGAGGTCATTTGCTTCTTCAATGGCTATCTCTTTTGGCTTGTATTTTGGATGCAAAGCCCGAAGAATCTTTGAGACTTGATATTCCTCACTTATGTATTTTCCTAATGCACTTAAGACATTAATAATAGTAGAAAATTGTGCATAAATATCACTAATAGACTCATTTGGTTGTGTATGATATTGTTGGAATTTTTGTTTAAGCATAATAATCTTCGAATTTTTAACTTGTATGGTTCCTTCATGTGTAATGGAAAGTCTATGCCATATATCATATGCAGTTTCACATGAGGAAATTCTATTAAATTCACTTATCAAAATAGAGCAATATAAAATACTTACAGCCTTGGCATTCAATTGAGCTTGTTTTACTGTATTGGCATCCCATGTGACATACTCAGTTTCCGGAAGCTCATATGGAGTAGACACCATCCTCCAAAGCTCCCAGTTGATGCCTTGAAAGTAAAATTGCATCCTTCTTTTCCAATAGTTGTATTTTCTTCCATCGAATGGTGGTGGACGAGATACGTAGGTTCCCTCCAAGTTCAGGTTGTTGAGAACACCATCCCCCATGCTTCAAGACCTATTAAGGCTCCTTGAAGACCTTCTCTGATACCAATTGAAAGATCTATAGGGGGGGTGAATAGAGCTTTTGGAGTTTTTATAGTTAATTGAACAATTAAACACTTGAACAAGAAGTAGGAGGAAACAAGGAAGACACAAGCATGTAGAGTGGTTCCTACCTTAGAAATATAAGGTAGTCAGTCTACTACCCGATTGTTTCCAACTGGGATTTTGAAAGTGATTAATTTTATTACCTCACAAGGATGTTACATAAAATACAATCACCTTCCTCTACACCCTTGAAGTAGCCCTCACCTAGAAGTAGCCTCAACCTCCTTGAAGCAGCCTTCTCGAAGTAACTCCAAGTCCACAGAGTAGCCTTCACCACTTGAAGTAGCTCCACCACCTTGAGATAGCCTTCCTTTGGAAGTAGCTCCAACCTCCCTTAAAGAATCCTTCCTTGAAGTAATCTCAAGAACACCTCCTTTCAACACCCTCCAACCTAGGAGTAGTCTAGGAGAACAGTATACAATAATAGAGAACAAGATTGGAAGAAAGAAACAATGTTACCAATGAGTACAATGTGTTGATCCTATATCAAGCGTATTGATCTCCTATCTAATGTAGATGAATGAGGTAGTGTGGTGTCTAGGAGATACTAAGCTATAGGACACAAATGAAGAGCTCAAAAAACTAAATTGCAAGTGAAAATTTGCTTGTTTCTCACAAAGGATGATTCTCAAGTTGCAATTGTGTATGCTCAAGTGCTTTGAGTGTCCTAAGGCATGTCCTATTTATTGGAATGGCTTACAAGGGTCTACAGACATTATAGACACTTTCTAGGGTGTTCTTAGTTCTCAACTAGTTGTTAGGTGTCCACTAATTACATTGCAACGACTAGTTGTTTAATACTGAAAAGTGCAGTCTAGAACCTCTCTCGGTCGAGAAGTTTGTCGACTGAGTGTATCTCGGTCGAGAATTTCTTCGACCTAGGGAAGGTCTGGAGTGAATGTATTGCAACATTCATTTACAACTACCAGCCACTTTTCGACTCAATCTAACGTCTATAGAATTTGCTGGAAGGGTTATTCTCGGTCGAGAATTTGGTCGATCGAGAGTGTCTCGGTCGAGAATTTTTTTGACCGAGAAAAAGCCCCTGTTTTAACGTGTTGAATCATTTTCTAAGTGTGTGTATCAATGTGTAATTGTGATTCTATCTTAGGGAAGGATCTATCTAAGTGTTGTGAGTGGACAAGGAAGATCTAACGCTTGATTTACATGATATCTATGTACTTGTACATTATATTCTTGTACAAATTTTTACATTGAGTACAATCATGAAAATAAAAGTAATCTAAGCAAGTTGATCTTCCAATTTGTATTGATCTTCAACTATCCACTTCTTTATTTGTTTATCCCTGAAACACTCAAATAACAAGTTAGATCCACAAGAATGAAATGTTTGTCATCATCAAAACAAAGGATTTAATAATGTCCAATTTTGCCAACATTCTTCCAGTATGTTCTCGTCACTCTCTAATTCCTTATCCTCAACCTCAACTTCTTCCATTTTCTCTACTCTACCCCAACCTCCATTACAAATAGCACATTTGCAATTTAAAACATATTGAACCATAATCCTAATATGCTCACGATGAATTTCCTTTGAGATTTTCTCATGATGTGATGAAGGTGAACTCATACACCTATAGTCTACATGTGCATTTCCACACTCAGAACAAATAGGGGCCATGTGCTTTTTTTTTAAACTTTTTTTAAATGAAAGAAGACTACCTATAAAGAAATATTTAGATGAATATGTACAATGCCTAAACTAACAATCAAGTTTTATGTAACGAAGGATGGGAAGAATAAAAAATATATAAAAAAAGGAAAATAAATACAATGGCCTAGAGTGGCTGATCCTAACTTTTTATAGTATTAACCATGCCAGCTCCCTGGCAACGGCGCCAAAAACATGACACGCGTATAATGTGTGTGTAATACGCAAGTGTATGTGTCGAACTAATAAGGGATTATGAGCCTCGAGTTATCAAACACAGAGAGTTGTGAGGTTAAAGACTACTACTAATTAGGATTGATTAGCTAGGCCGATGATGAATGTTTGAATTAATTTGAATTGCCAAACTAACATGTAAGTAAACAAAATAATGGTTTAAGTAAATCAGAAATAGAATGAATTCTTTAGGATGGTGGTTTAACTACGAATACCACTAACAATCTATCCCACACACAAATATCTATTATCTCAATTCCTAGATAACGAGTCTGTAGCCAGAATCAGCTGATTCCGTAGTGTAATTCACTACCTATACTAATGCCAATCCCACTCCTACAGTTATTGGTTTGATTAATTAGGTGATTTACATCAATACTGTGGGTTTCTCCCCTCGTATATTCTCCACTTTTCCCAAAGGGTGCAATATACAAGTAATTCTATGCTTTCCAACCCTTAATCCCTCTCCTAAGATGACTAAGCACCTATTAATCCATTCATGGTGATCAAGCACAAATAGAACATGAAACGTTCATAAATTTATATCCAGTAATAAAGAGATAACTTGATATTAATGCATAGAATTCAATTATAGTGTATATCTGGGCTACTCCCAGATCCTAAAGAATTAAGGGAATTAGCCAAATATGCGAGACATGGTATCACAGTAGATCAAAAATATGCAAAACATGGATTTCGAGTTACTGAAAAGAGGAGAAAGAATTAATGAGTAGATCTGGTGGAGATGGAGTCGTTCCGCCATCATTTCTGCCGCCAAAATGCCTTTTTAGTCCACCAGGTAGGGTTCCTCCACTTTTCTCTCTCCTTTCGCTTTTGATGTCATCCCCCTCTGATAGATCTTTCAATTTTGGTTCTAATGGTGCCTTTTATAGCCGGTGTACATGTTTAGGTCAAGAGGAAACCTAAAATGTAATTTTTATTATAATATGTTTTAGATTTAACACATTAATATTTGGTCTGCAACGTCTGAGTCGGTGGTACCGAGTTGGAAGTCGGTACCACCGACTTCTTCACAGTAAAAAATCCTTTTCCTTTTCGATCTAGAGAAAAAACTATTTGTACTCTGATGCCATGTTGGTACCACCCAGTTGCAAGTCAGTGATATTGACTTTGCGATAGTAAATAATAATTATCTATAGTAAAATAATCAATGAATAAAATCAAATAATTATTAAAATAATTAAAACATGTAAAATGCATATAAATACATGCAAAAATATAAGAAATGATGCACAAGTGATTTTTACTAATTTGGTAAAATATGTATTAAAAAGGTACTCAATTAAGCACAAATGAAAAAGAAAATAACCAAATTAGATATCAAAATAATGACAATTTGTGCATACATCAGACATCAACACCAATCTTGGATGCAATTGAATTGCATCCTCAAATTGGCCATTTGGTGCTGACAAGACAGGCATCTTGAACCATGCTAGACGGGCGTCTCGCACAAGCGAGATGGGCATCTCATAGCCCAGGTCAAGCTGAATTCCAGTCAATGTATAATACAATTAGCCTTACACTCCAAGAAGTTGTCCCAACACTTGAACTGGTCGTTTGGCAATCCAGTCAGCTGATTTGTTGTGTAAATCAAATACCTAAACATTTTAGTAATCAATCCAATCATCATTCAAGATCAAACTCTTCTTTTATATGAGTTCCTTGTTGGATCAAGGTCTCTAGAGGGGGGGGTGAATAGAGCTTCACAAATCTCACAAAATAGATTACACCTTCAAATTATATAAGTGCAAAAGTTTAATCATACAACCAATTTGAAGTACTAACTAATAAGCATAGCAAGGGAGAGAGACAAGGATAGCATACACTTGGACAAAGTGGTTTAGATGGTTCCACACTTCAAACTAGAAGTGAGTCAGTCCACTACCTAGAGATGGTTAATCTCTAGGACTTTGCAATTTTGATGCTCTTATATTCATTCATAAGATTACAAGACAAACCACATTCATCCAATGACTTAATACCACACGCAAGGATCTTCAACCTACCGAAGGAACTTACCCACTTGAACTAGGGACTCTTCAGCCTTCAACAAGGACTTACCGACTCCATCTTTTAGTCTTTGGCCTTCTAGGGATTACCTAACCTTCTTGAACGTCCGCCTTGCCTATCTCCTTCACTCAGAGATTTAGATCACCATGCCTTCTTCAACTTTGAAGAACAACAACTCCTTCTCCTTCACTTGGAGAAGATCTTCAAGCCTTTTCTTCAAATAGGAAAGGAGGTAGGAAGATGGAGGTGGAGAGCTTTACATGGATACAAGGGATATCTCTCTTATAAGGGATCCTAACTCACTCATATTCAAGAATTTGACTTGAAGGTAGAGAGAGAAAGGGGCTCAAAGGGGTGCAACACTCTCAACTCAGTTAGAACCAGGCATATATGGAATGAGAAACCTTGGAATGAACTCCAAGTGGTCTTATTTATAGCTGGGGGTGCTCCTTTGAGTTGGGGAACACTTAGGGATGAATTATAGCCCTTTTTGCACAAGGAAATAGATCTATTTTCATCCAAACAAGTCACCAATGGTTAGAATCACTTTTTCTGTGTTTTCCATACAGTACATTCGGTCGAGATTTAATAAAGGTAACTCGATCAATTGGGTAAAAGACAAACCCAATTTTCAAACCATCAGTCGATTTTGTCTTGGGAAACTCGACCGACTAATGAAAATAGTATTTGGTCAGTAACTCGATCGGTTGAGTTCTATGAATGCACAACTCGACCGATGCACTCTCCAGAAAATGGTTCCAATAGATTGGTCGAGATTGTAGCTCTACCGATCAATAGCCTTTGATTGATTTTCTAAAGTGCTTAAAAAGTGATTAAAACTTGGTACTAAGTGTCCCACATAATTTTCTCATCTTAGTTACAAGTCATATCATCAATACAAGTGATTAAAAATTCTTCTAAGGTCATTTACATGGAATTTATAATTAGCACACTTGCATTGCTTTTGACTTAAACGTTGACAAACTAGGGCTTGTGTAATTTGATCCTTTTCATGTACCTAACACCTGGAATCAATCTCGAATACACATATTAGATACATATGAATGAAATGGATAAGTCATTATCAAAATATGGATAATGAATAACCTCTAGGTCAACATTCTCCCCCTTTTTGACAATGACAAACCATTCCTCAAACATATTGAAAAGGATATAGAAATTATACCTTTGCCTTGTGAATTAGAGGGATTCAAGATTTCAAAGATGTGAATTGCTTCCCCTCAATCTATGCTTACTTTAACCTACATAGTTAGTCTATTCTACACAAAGTAATTATAGCATACATGTACTATATGGTCCTTTTCTAGTCACATGATAAACCATATAATGAACAAGAAAAGGATCTCATAAGCAATAAGTAGTAGTATGACAAAGAATAGCAATATGATTGAGTTTCAAGACATTGAAATTCTCTCCCCCTTTTGACATTATCTAAAAGTGAAGGGGGTACAAGAGCATATAATCAGGTCTTCTCCAAACACAATCAAGCAGATAATCAAACATGCAATCTCATATCATATATCAACCAGAGATGAAATAAACACACAAGATGATTCATAATCAAAATATGGTGAAATATGGCACCAACTCATAGGATATAATTGATCAAGGAGCAAGAGTGCATATAACATGGATTACAATTCAGAAACATGTTCTCACAAAAGCAGCTACAAGCAAGAAGCAATGAAAACTGAAGATAAAATAGTACATCTCAGATAATGTGCCCAGATGTTTCTAATACAAAATATCCTTGAAAGATATATATGATCAGCAAACTAGACTAAAAAACTAAGAAACAACTAGACATCTAGAGTATCTATGTCCACAACATCATCATCATCAGCTCCAGGCTTGTAGTCCTAATCTCCATCTGAAGGTGCAGCAGTAGTGCCTTCATCACCGGAATCAGCAGGAGAGCCATCACCATCATCAGAAGCATCCTCACCATCACCACCATCGTCATCAGTAGCAACACTCTCAGCATTAGCCTGATCAGGCATCTCCTCATCCACAGAAGGACCAAAACCATGATCGGGCCAATGAGCATTCTACTCATCCCAAGTCACACCAAGAGCTCTATTGGCCTGAGGGAAGGAAGGAGCAGAATCACCAAGATTCACAAGCAGAGTGGCCAAGGGGCTAGTAGGCAATGACAGGTAGACAGGAGCAGAACCACGAATAGCAGAGGCTGTGGGAGCAGCAGCGGAAGGCATGGGGGTAAGGTAGTAATGATGATATGCATAGGAAGTATAATCACTATCGGGGAAAGGTTGGTAGATGGGGTATCAATGTGCACAGGATAAGTTCATGTTTGACATGATTAAACATAAATCGTGGTATAGGTGCTCCTGGACCTGAAGGTGGTATGCCTGTTGGTGCATCATGTAGCCCATGAGGGTTTCATTGGATACACAAAATGAGGCACAGCTAGGTCGAGGTGGATGGGGAGGTGGAGCTCAGGTAGAGGTAGAGGTAGGGGCTGCAGAGGTAGAGGCTGAGGGTGAATCACCAGGTGTGGTGGAGGCAAAGACAGGCACAGACTTATAAATTGTGGTCTCACTGATACACACACCCTTCCTAGTAAGCTTGTAATGGAAGTTAGAAAAGAGTAATTTCTTAGTGGTGAATTGAAATAGACCACAGATCAAGGCTGGATAAGGTGGATGGGTGTCGCGGGTGTTCTTTCTATATTCAAAATAGGTCATGTGGTGGAGAATGTATCTTGACCATTTGACTCCAACATTCTCTAGAAGGCAGTGCATTATGACCGCAGTGTTCTCTACAATATCCGTTTGATTTTTCTTTAGATGGATGTTGTAGTTGACCACTAGGGCTAATATACACTTTCTGAGATCGAGGGAGGAGGAGGGTAGGGTGATCTTCTTCTTGTAAGGAACATTAGGTTTCTTCAGGTAGAGATGGATGTCAGGAAGAGTAATCTCATTCTGCTTGTATAAACCCTCAGGATCCAAAAGGTCAAAATACTCCCCGCAATCCTTATGCCATGTGCCATTCTCATCATCTCCTGAAAAGAAGACATTGAGGATATCTTTAGAGATTTGAAATCTCTTCACGGCGATCATGGATGTAAGGATCACTTGAGTATTCAGCGGGGGTACAAGGGTGTCGTAATTCCAACACAAGTTAGCATAGAATTTGTGAACTACTTTTGTGCTTGTCATAGAATTATGAAAGCAGTCACGTTCAATAGCCATGGTTGATAGGTGATGAATGGCTAGCAACCTTGCTACTTTGTTGATGACAGCTTGAAGCCTAGGGCTAGGCTCAAATAAGGCTCTAAATGGAAAAGGACTCCTAGGAAGAAGGTCCTTATACCTATTTACAACCTCTATTGAGACAAAAGAGGTGTCATCAATGGAAACCAAACGAGAAGACAAAGAAGATGATGGATCATTGCTAGGGGCGGGTCTCTTTCTTCTATGGGAAGCCATAGAGGCGAAAAGAAGGAGAAGAAGAGAGCAAATGCAGAAAGTAAACCACCAAAACCTTCCACACACCAAGGAAGAGCAAAAGGGAAGGTCTAGGGCAGCCTATCTAGGTCGAAAAAGGGCTAGGATAGGGATGGTAAGGGTTTGGGTTGAGAGATTAGGGATACAAGAAGGGGAATCAATTGGCTATTCTCTAGCTGAGAGGGAGAATAGTCATCCGAACCCAACTTAAGTTGGCTTCAGCCCCCTGATTGGTTGAGTTCTGAGAGTTGGAAACTCGACCAATTGGTCTATTTCAGAACAGTTCTCGGCCACAGATCGGTCGAGTTTGTCCTGGGGGAAACTTGACCGATGGTCAACCTGACCTAAAACCATCAAACTTAATTTCTAGCCATATGAATGAGAATTAAATTTATTTTTCAAGTCTATTATGTATGTTGAATATACTTAGGCACATATCACTCATAATTGGGTACTATTTAGCGATAAAAACCCAAAATTCAAGAAATGCCCAAAAACAAGCGAAACTAAGCATGTCAACAAGAAAATTCTAGCAATTTCAGGCAAGCAAGGTGATATAAGCATGAGCAAGACATATAGAATAAAAGCAACTAGCTAGATAACATGTCAATATCATCTGAAGAAATTATGAGAAGTTTAGATCAAATGAAATTAAATTGCTCTCTAGCTATAGGTTTAGTGAAAATGTCCGCCAACTGATTTTTTATGTCCACATGCATGATATGAATATCCTTTTTGGCAATGTGATCACAAAGAAAATGATGGCGAACCTCTATATGTTTAGCTCTACTATGCAATATAGGATTATAAGAAAGATTGATTACACTAGTATTATCACAATAGATAGGAGAAGCATCAAAATGAATATTAAAGTCTTGGAGCATTTGCTTCATCCATAGGACCTGGGCACAACAACTTCCGGCTGCAATGTACAACATTGGTAGTTGATAATGCCACAGTGTTCTATTTCTTAGAAAACCAAGACACCAAGCATGGTCCTAGGAGAAAGCAAGTGCCACTTGTGCACTTTCTATCAACCAAACAACCTACGTAACCAACATCACTATATGCTATAAGAGTAAAGTACCTTAAAATCATCTTGTACCCTTGACTTATGCTATGGTACCCTTGACTTAGGGTACCATAGTCCAAAGTTTTGGGTTTTGTCTAAGTACCTCAAAATCCTCTTAACAGCAATAAGATGTGATTTCCTAGGACTTGATTGAAAGCGAGCACACAAGCCAACACTAAACATTATGTCAGGTCTAGAGGTAGTTAAGTAAAGTAAACTTCCAATCATACCTCTATAGATCTTCTCATTTACCTTCTCACCTTCTTCATCTCTATCAAGTTTGGCGATGTTGGACATGGGTGTGTCCATCGGCTTCATGTTCTCCATTCCAAAGCATTTGAGTAGCTCATTTGTGTACTTGCCTTGGTTGATGAAGTTTCCATCTTTGGTTTGCTTGATTTGGAAGTCGAGGAAGAAAGTAAGCTCACCCATCATGCTCATCTCAAACTCACTCTGCATAAGAGAACTAAACTCCTTGTAAAGATCAAGATTAGTTCTGCCAAATATGATATCATCAACATAAATTTGAATGATAAGAAAATTTCTAGAAGTGTGTTTTAGAAATAGAGTAGAATCAACTTTGCCCATGACATAGCCATTGTCTAACAAAAAGTTCTTCAATTTCACATACCAAGCTCGAGGTGCTTGTTTAAGTCCATAAAGAGTTTTTGTAGAAAATAAACATGGTTAGGTAGCTTGTCATTTTCAAAGCCAGGAGGTTGAGCAACAAATAGTTCCTCCTTGATTGTATCATTCAAAATGCACTTTTAACATCCATTTTATATAGCAAGAAATTATTATGACTAGAAAAAGCAAGTAGCATTCTAATAGATTCAAGTCTAGTAATAGGAGCATAAGTTTCATCAAAATCAATACCTTCCTACTAATTATAACCTTGAGCCACTAACCTTGCTTTGTTCCTTACCGCCTTGCCATTTTCATCAAGCTTGTTATGGTAGACCCATTTGGTGCCAATGATTTTTATGTCACTTGGTCTTGGCACTAGAGTCCACACTCGGTTCTTCTTGAATTGCTCTAGTTCCTCCTGCATGGCTAGGATCCACTCATCATCTCCAAGAGCTTCCTTGATGTTCTTTGGCTCCAGCTGTGAGATGAAGGCACTGTCTACTTGTTCTTTGTTGTAGGTAGCTCGTGTCTTCACCCGCTCAAATGGATTACCAATGATTAGCTCTTTGGGATGATTCTTTGCGAAGCGAGGAGTGAGATCCTTCTTCTCTTCATCTTCTGCTTCAACCACCTACTTACCTTTATAGTCGATGTTGAGGTCCTTTAAGATTGGAATTAAGTCATCTGCAACATCATTATCAACAACATTCTTTCCAATAGTAGGGTTAGATTCAATAAACTTGACATTAATGGATTCTTCAATTTAGACAGTTTAATATTGAAAACTCTATAAGCCCTACTTGTAGTGCTATAGCCTAGGAAGAAAGCCTTGTATGATTTCAGATCAAACTTGTCGAGAGAGTCCTTTGTGTTCAAAACAAAACAAGGACTTCCAAAAATGTGAAAGAAGTCAATGGATGGCTTTCTACCACGCCATAACTCATAGGGGGTTTTCTTCAAAGATGGATGCGTAAAAGCTCAGTTCTACACAAAGCATGAGGTGATAATAGCTTCAGCCCAAAACTTCTTTGGAATATCATATTCTAGAAGCATGGCCCTAGCCATCTCCTGTAGCGACCTATTCCTTCTCTCTACTACCCCATTTTGTTGAGGTGTATGAGGAGAAGAGAAATTGTGCGAGTAACCAGATTTTTTGCAAAAATGCTCAAAAAGATCATTTTCAAACTCTCCCCCATGGTCACTACGGATAGAAACAATCCAGCAAGAAGCATCATTTTTAACTCATTTACTAAAGCTTGAGAAAACATCAAGAGTATCACTTTTAGAGACGAGAAAGAATATCCAAGTATAGAGAGAGCAATCATCGACAATCACAAGACAATACTTGGAACCATGAAGTGTTTGAGTTCTCATAGGTCTGAATAGATCAATATGAAGAATCTCAAGAGCTCTTTTGGTATCAATATGAATAATCTCAAGAGCTCTTTTGGCACTAAGGACTCCTTTGGATTTGAAGGAGGACTTGATTTGCTTGCCTTGTGTACAAGGTTGGCATTCCTCATCCTTTTCAAAATCCAATTTAGGAAGTCCCCAAACCAATTCCTTTTTGCTCAATTTCTTCATTTGATGCATATTCACATGACCCAATCGGCGATTCCAAAGAGATATATCATTTTTATCCACAACCAAGAATCTATCAAGTACAGGCTTTAGAGTATCAAGCACAATAACATATAGATTACCATTTCTAGTTCCCTTATATATAACATTGTAAGTGAGGGAATCTAGAAGCAAACATTCTAAAGAAGTAAATAGAACAAGATAACCATTATCACAAAGTTGACTTACACTTATCAAATTGTGATGTAGACCATCAACAAGAAAAGCATTTTTAATACTTAACTCATTGCCTACATCACCCTCACCTATTACCTTACCCTTTTTGTTGTCCCCGAAGGTCACCGATCCTCCATTCTTCTTCATGAATTAGTTTAAATGGCTTATTTCACCTGTCATATTCTTTGAGAAGCCACTATCAACAATCTACCTTCTTTTGACATACTTGAAAGAAGGATGTTGGTGCCCAAATCAAACTTTGGGATCCGGGGTTAGCTTGGGGACCCATTTCATCTTTGGGTTGGTCCCCTTTGGCTTGTAAGGACAATAAGTAGCATAATGATCATCACATTTACAATGAGCACATACCATAGGGTTCTTAGAGCCAGAAGTCTCTCAATGGAAGAAAGGAGGTTTTACACTCTTCTTATTACCCTTACTCTTGTTCTTGTTCTTACCCTTAGGAGCAGTCCCATCATATCCTAAACCACTAGTACCAATTTGTTTGGTAGAGTGTTCTAGGATATCATTAAGGAATTTATTTACCATAAGAAACTTTTGCAAAGAATATCTTAATTTAGCATTATCATCACTAAGATTAATGACAGTAGAAGATAAGCTAGCAAGGTCATCTCTAGCATGCAACAAGTCGGCCTCTAAATAGAGGGCTTTAGTATGAAAAGAATCACATTCTAAAGCAGTGCTAGCTACCTCATTACTTTCAAAATAAGTCTAGAGGATAGATCATTAACTTGTGAAAGCAACTTAGCATTTTCAGATTTAAGCAAAAGAATTTCTTTTTTATAAGCATGAGTTTCTTACTTTCTAGCTTCATCAATGAAGTTAAGTTCTACATTTTTAGTTTTAAGAACATCAATCTCATCTTGGCATTTTTGGTTCTCTTCCTTAAGATTAGCCATGGTCTTAAGGTAGACACCATTCTCAACTTCAACTCCATTGTATTGGATCTCAAGATCAAGAAATTGCCCTTCCAAAGTACCAATTCTATCAACATGTAGCTTTTCATTTTGATCTAGAATCTCAATTTTAGCATAGAGATTATCTATAATCTTTCCTAACCTTTTCTTTTTAGTTTTGCATTTAGTAAAAGATGACTAGCAACCATTAAGCATATCAATAAGAGTTTCTTTTGACAACTCATGCAAATTGACTTCACTTACCTCACTTACCTCACCTACATCTTCACTTGTAGAGGCCATGAGAGCAATGTGGAATTATCCATCTTTGGATCTAGAAGAACTTAAGGAAGACTCCTCCCAAGCTACATGAGTTGCATCTTTGTTTCTTCTTTCTTTATTCTCCTTTCTCTTGTATTTGCCTTCCTTCTTATACTCCTTGTCCTTTTTGTGGCTACTCTTGTGGTGGTGCTTCTTGGCCTTGGGGTAGTCACTCTTTTAATGACCTTTTTGACCACATTCATAGAACCTATGAGTAGATGAAGAAGACTTCCATTCGAAGTGCTTGCCCTTGGAGTAGTTATCTTCATGCTCATTTCGGCCTTCATCTTCACTTGAGGAAGGAGTAGGGGACTTGAGTGCAAGCTGTTGTTGCCGAACTATCTCTTCAATTTGAGATTTGAAGGTTGTGTCCTTGATCTTCTTGGACTCCTTCTCTTCTCTCTTTTCTTCTTCTTCTTGCTTGTCAAGCATTGGCTCATTAGCTTGAAGTTTGCCAACCAGCTCCTCGATTGGCAATACACTAAGCTTGTACACTTCTTCAATGAATGTCACCTTGGGTTCCCATCTCTTTGGAAGAGATCTCAAGATCTTTGAGTTGATTGTGCTTTTACCCATAACACAACCAAGGGCTTCCAATCCATTGATGATAACATTAAGCCTTGTGTACATGTCTGCCACTCTTTCATTCTTGTCCATATTGAAGTTCTCAAGTAGACCACTAAGTATGTAGATCTTTGATTCTTTCACTTGCTATGTTCCCTCATAGGTGACGCATAGTTTGTTCCAAATCTCATGTGTAGTGTCCCATGAGGAAATCTGGTTGAACTCAGATGGGGTGAGGGATGCATAGATGATTCTCATGACTTTGTCATTGAGTTGAGCTTGCTTCAGTTGGGCTTCCATCCATGTGGAGATTTCCCCCTTTAGATCTTCATACTTTAGGTGCACCACCTTCCACATCTCGTAGCTTACTCCTTGGAGGTAGAACTGCATTCTTCTCTTTCAATAGAGGAAGTTGGTGTAGTCAAAGACCAGAGGTCGCATGGAGAAGCTTCCCTCCAAGTTGAGAGATCCAAGTGCTAAATCACCCATCTTTTCCTACTTGTGGAAGTAGCTTGGAGAAGACCTGCTCTATTACCACTTGTTGGATCAAGGGCTCTAGAGGGGGGGTGAATAGAGAGTCACAAATCTCACAAAATAGATTAGACCTTCAAATTATATTAAGTGCAAAAGCTCAAGCATACAACCAATTTGAAGTCCTAACTAACAAGCATAGCAAGGGTGCGAGACAACGATAGCATACACTTAGATAAAGTGGTTTAGAGTGGTTCAACATTTCAAACTAGAAGTGAGTCAGTCTACTACCTAGAGGTGGTTAATCTCTAAGACTTTGCAATCTTGATACTCTTATATTCATTCATAAGATTACAAGACAAAACCACATTCATACAAGGATTGAATACCTCAATAAAGGATCTTCAACCTACCGAAGGAACTTACCCACTTGAACTAGGGAGTCTTCAACCTTTAACAAGGACTTACCCACTCCATCTTCAAGTCTTTGGCCTTCCAGGGATTACCTATCCTTCTTGAACGTATGCCTTGCCTATCTCCTTCACTCGGAGATCTGGATCACCATGCCTTCTTCAACCTTGAAGAACAACAACTCCTTCTCCTTCACTTGGAGAAGATCTTCAAGCCTTTTCTTCAAACATGAAAGGGGGTAGGTAGATGGAGGTTGAGAGATTTCCATGGATACAAGGGATAACTCTCTTATAAGGGATCCAAACTCACTCATATTCACAAATTTGACTTGAAGGTAGAGAGAGAAAGGGGCTAAAAGGGGTGCAACACTCTCAACTAAGATAGAACCAAGCATATATGGAATGAGCAACCTTGAAATGAACTCCAAGTGGTCCTATTTATAGTTGGTGGTGCTGCTTTGAGTTTGGGAACACTTAGGACTGAATTATAGCCCTTTTTGCACAAGGAAACATATCTATTTTCGTCCAAACAAGTCACCAACGATTAGAATCACTTTTTCTACATTTTCCGTACAGTACAATTAGTCGAGAATCAATAAAGGTAACTCGACCGATTGGGTAAAAGACAAACCCAATTTTCAAACCATCAGTTGAGTTTGTCCTGGGAAACTCGACTGAAAAATGAAAATAGCATTTGGTTAGTAACCCAATCGGTTGAGTTATGTGAATGCACAACTCGACTGATGCACTCTCCATAAAATGAATCCAGTGGATTGGTCAAGATTGTAACTTGACCGATCAACAACCTGTGATCGATTTTCTAACGTGCTTAAAAAGTGATTAAAACTGGGTACGAAGTGTCCCACATAATTTTCTCATCTTAGTTACAAGTCATATCATTAATACAAGTGATTACAAAATTCTTCTAAGGTCATTTACATGGAATTCCTAGTTAGCACACTTCCATTGCTTTTGACTTGAACTTTAACAAGCTAGGGCTTGTGTAATTTGATCCTTTTCATGTACCTAACACCTGAAATCAATCTTGAATACACATATTAGATACTTATGAATGAAATGGTTAAGTCATTATCAAAATATGGACAATGTATAACTTCTAGGTCAAAATTCCTAGGTGTGACCCTATGGGTCCCATATTGCGTTGGCAATGAATGTCCATAACAACTTATGACATCACAAGCAATAAGAGGTGCCTAATCACACAGCATTTCTACCCAACTAAATGGGAAGTTGGAGAACAACTTCAACCTATAATTTGTGTATGGTGTTATAGTGTTTGAATAGTTCCTTATTCATTGATATCCATATTAAACTTAAGGCATGGATCTGTCATCCTCTTCAATGTTCAATCTATGTTTCTTGCCATAGCAGACTATATGAGATATGTGTAAGCTCAAAATCATATATTGACTCACACGTACATGGCCATGTATTTCTCAGTCTCGCTAACTCAAGTGGCCTTGGATATCATACTCCCATTGGAGGGGAAAATCCCATCTCTATCACTCACAGTCAGTCCTCATGTGTCATAGTCACCCAATCATCACCTTTATAACAACCCATGTTTCAGGATTGCATTTGATGATACCAAAGCATACTGAACGACATGTGATTAGTGTAGTTGTTTTGAGTTCTAAAAACCACAAACACCACCATCACTATAAGACGTGATTTTGAGTTACCTAGTTAACTTTTCCATGTATCACTCTTATGGTGGGTATGCTCAATACATTGTTCTATAACATGTATATGTGTTCTTGGTTTGATATCACCATACCATGACTAATGAGAATTTATCATCAACCAACTCACATTTTGATCTTATATTTTATTATTGTCTATTTACCTTCCACAATAACAACCGACCAGGGACATAACAAGAATGCATATACTTTTAACATTTGTATGATCTCATTGTTCAGGTCCTCAACCTAAAGACATACATCATTAATTAATATCATTCTCTAGACATTAATTATGTTGTTTTATTATCTCATAACTAAAAAACATAATAAATTGTAAGTTTGTCATTATTATTAATCAAATCATTTACAAGTTATGACATTACAGTCATCATATGATTAGCTCTCTAGACATAAATAGCAATAGACTCCCACTTGCGCTTAGAGCCAATCACCCACAAATCTTATTCTGAGTGACCTAACATGACCCTCATGCTTTTGTTGTGAAAGTTCTTTACTCAAGGGGTTGGCAATGTTGTTCTCAGTTGGTATTATGCAAATCTCTACATCTCCTTATTGTATGATCTCTCATATGAGATGGAATCACCTTTATATATGCTTTGAGTGTTGATGTGATATGGGTTCCTTATCTTGTGCAATCGCTCCACTGTTGTCACAATATAGCTTAATTGCACCATTGATGCTTGGAACGACCCCATGTTTAGAAATGAACTTCTTGATCCATACAACCTCCATTGATTCATTCAATTCAGCAATATACTTGACCTCTATTGTAGAATCGATAACTGTCTCTTTCTAGAACTCTTCTAGCTTATAACTCCATTGTTTAGGAAAAACAAAAATCATGATTGTGATTTAAATCATCTTTGTCAGTTTGGAAGCTTGCACTGGTGTAACCTTTTACCACCAACTCTTCCTCTCCACCGTAGACCAAGAACTGATCCTCAATCCTTCTCAAGTACTTCAAGATGTTATTGATGGTTGTATCGTGAGCATCACCTAGATCTGACTGATATTTGCTCATCATGCTTAAAGCATATGAGACATATGGACGACTGTGTAACATAGCATACATGATGGATCCAATTGCTGACACATATGGAATCATACTCATGCACTCCCCTTCTTCACAAGAATGGGGACATTGAACTTAAGAGAGGGTAACTCCATGTAGCATGGGCATGTTTCCTCTCTTTCAGTTCTCCATGCTGAACCTCTTCAACACTTTGTCAATACATGTTCTCTGACTTAGTGCAAGAAGCCTTCTTGATCTATATCTATATATCTTTATCCCAAAGATGTAGGATGCTTCTCCCAATTCTTTCATAGAGAATGCATTTCCAAGCCATTTCTTTACCTTTTGTAAAGTAGGGATGTCATTTCCCAGGAATAGTATGTCATCCACATACTATATGAGGAATACTACCATGCTCCTACTAACCTTCTTGTACACACAAGGTTCATATTCATTTTGAACAAAGCCAAAGTCTTTTACTATCTCATCAAAATGAAGATTCTAGCTCCAAGATGCTTTCTTCAATCAATAGATTGACCTCTATAGCTTACAGACTTTATTTGCATCCTTTGGATTTATAAAACCCTCAGGTTGTGTCATATACACATCCTATAGAAGATTCCCATTAAGGAATACAGTTTTAACATCCATCTACCAAATTTCATAGTCAGGATAAGATGCAATGGCAAGCATTATCCTGATGGACTTAACCATGGCCACTGGAGAAAAGGTTTCATCATAGTCAACACCTTAAACTTATCTAAAACCCTTTTGTACCAATATGCCCTTGTAGGTTTGTACTTTACCATCCATGTATGTCTTCTTCTTGAAGACCCACGTGCACCCTATGGGTTTTATCCCTTTAGGTGGTTCCACCAAGGTCCATACCTTGTTGGCATACATGGATTCCATCTCAGATCTCATGGCCTCAAACCATTTCTCAGACTATGGTCCCTCAATAGCTTCTAAATAGGTTGTTGGATCATTATCTATGACCAACTCACCATCTTCCTGAGTCACAAGATATCAAAACCTCTCAAGTTCAAGGCGTGTCCTACTAGATCTATGATGTTATGGTGTTACTTTAGGAATTTGAGATTCTACAACATTTTTTTATTCTCTTTGTTCCTCTTGTACATCTATTGATTCAATGATCTCTTATTGGTCTTGAACCTCTTCGATTTCCACTTTTCTCCCATTGATTCTTTTGGAATAAATTCCTTTTCTATGAATACAACCTCTCTGGAAACAAACACTTTGTTATTAGATTTGGAATGAAAGTAATATCATTTAGTCTCCTTAGGATATATAACCAAATAACATTTATCAGACTTATGGATAAGCTTTTCAGAAAACATTTTTCTACCATAAGCTTCATATCCTCAAATCTCCATAACAGACACATTGGGATGCTTCCCATACCATATCTCATATGGAGTCTTTTGAACTGATTTAGATGGTACTCTATTTAGTGAATACACATCGATTTCAAGAGCATACCCCCAGAAGGAAGTTGGAAGATTGGCAAAATGCATCATAGATTGCACCATATCTAGTAATTTGTGACATTTTCTTTTTGATACACCATTATGTTGTGGTGTTCCAGGTAGAGTCCATTGTGATACAATACCATGGGCTCACAGAAGGTCCTCAAACTCTTAGTTCAAGTATTCTCCACCTCGATCAGAATGAAGTTCCTTTAAACCTTTACTAAGTTGTTTCTCTACATCATTCATGATCTCTCTAAAATTTTCAAGAAATTTTGAGTTATGTTTCATCAGGTAAACATAGACATACCTACTAAAATCATCAACATAGGTAATGAAGTATTGATACCCACCTCTAGAAGTTGTTCTAAAAGGGCCACATGCATTAGTATGTATGAATCCTAATAGATCACTAGCCCTCTTATTATTTCCAGTGATAGAGTCTTTGTCATCTTTCCCAACAAACAAGACTCACATGTCTCCATTGATTCAAAATCAAAAGATTCCAGATAACCATCTTTATGGAGTCTAGACATGTGATTCTCATTTGTGTGCCCTAAAAGACAATGTCAAAGGTATGTTTTGTTTGAGTTGTTGAGTTTTTATATTTTTCTATTTACTTTATATACACTTGTATCTAGTTCTATCAAGTATAGACCATAAGACATTGGGGTGCTGCAATAAAACATCCCATCTTTACTAATAGAACTTCTTCCATTCTTTATAAGAAATTTGAATCTGTTCTTGTCCAAACAAGATATAGATACGATGTTCCTATTAATGGTAGGTACCTAATAGCAATTCTCCAACTCTATTACTAGCCCACTTGGCAGAGATAAATCATAGGTTCCAGCTGTGTTGGCCACAACTCTTGCACCATTTGCAACTCACAGTTCTACCTCAGCTTTCTCTAAAGGTCTACTTCTTTTCAAATCCTTCACATTTTAGAAAATGTGTGATCCACATCTGGTATCTAGTACCCATGATGAGGAAGTAGTAAAGTTAACCTCAATAATGTATATACCAGAAGTAGAGATCTCAATCCCTTTCTTCATCTTCCTAGGTTCCCTTATCCTTCTCCTTATTTTGAGTGCAGAAGACTTGGAATTTAGCTTAGTCATAGAACGCTTCTTGGCTTTGCCTTTGTCCTTGGACTCAACTCCACTCATGATCATCATGGATTTGTCCATCTTCATTTGTGCTTCGACACTTATCAAAATGTCAAGCAACTCTGATAGAGGTCTAGCCATGTTACTTAAGTGATAACACTCAATAAACTGGCTATATGATTTAGGCAACAATTGCAAAATCATATATGTGGCCAACTCTTAACCTAAAGGAAATCACAGTCTTTCAAGATCCTTCATGTGCCCAATCATATTGATAACATGAGGTTCTACTGGATCTCCCTCTGTCATTTTTCACTCAAATAGCGCCTTAGAGACATTATACCTTTCATGCTTATCATGTTTTTTATGAAACTCATAGTTCATACAACCCAACATAAGGTTCTTGACGTTCACAACATCATTGGCATGCTTCAAAGAAGCATCCATGTCATTCTTCGGTGAATTTAGAGTGGATACTGGAATTGGTGTTTTAGGAACATGCAAATGCTTCTTAAGATCCTGAACTAGTTATGGGACTCATTTAATTCATCTAATTGTAATGATTGAGTATTTTCCATTTGATTCTACAAGAGAACAATTGCATTTATTAAAAACCATTTTGATTTGATTTGATTTGAAAATTTGATATTAATTACATCTTTAATTAACTATCAATTGCACTATTTTGTTCAAATTGATAGCCCTTAATATCAATTCGGGGGATTGTAGCATACAATCTCCAAAACAATTCAGTCAATACCCAACCAACACTGGCACTGATGACCAATTGTTAAGGTAGGCAATATTTTCCAATTACATCTTATGCAATTATTGGATAGATGATATGTGCAACTCCATGCCATAATCATCTGCATGCTTCTGGGCTTAGACTCTCTAATAATTACTAGGTAAGCACAACACAATAGCTAACATGATAATAATACACCATACTTGGCAGGCCCACATTATTACCATCACACTTCTATGAGATAAATAGTGTACCACCCTTGAGGTGCCCATGCTTGGTTGATTAAGATTTTTATGTGTGTTTCTAATGGAAAACTTCTTAGACTTAATATATTATTGAGGGAGTTTGTATAATATATATACATTAACCAATCACCACATATATATAGTATGTATCATATACATGCTATAACCCACAACAAAAACATGTAATAAATATAAAGTGATGGTTCTAGCCAGCTGAATGTCATTCCTTAGAGACACATGGAACTACCACAATCTAGGTCTACATCATATGCAAAAACTTATTGTGGATGAATATATGTACTTGCCAATCCGGGTTGAGTGGTTCAACCTTTGAACCGGTTAGCTCGCCTCTTAGCCAGTCGGTTGGTCTCCTCCAGCCAGTCATCTAGCTCCTCCAAATGTCCAGTTGGTTGTCTTGTAGCTTATCATTTGGATCCTCCAAATGGTCAATTCATTTGGTCCTTCAGGCTCCTGGTCAGCTCGCCAGCCGGTCATATTAGTCCCGCCAGACGGTCGTCTCAGCCCTACCAACCGGTCGGCTCAAACCTGCCAATCGGTCGGCTCGACTCCTCCACATGGTGGGTTGGCATCTTTTTTCTTTCTCAAAACAAGAAAGTAAACTATCCTAGTTTTACATAATTATTCAAAAACCTCAAGTTACATTAGAGAGGAGTAAAGATAGAAGAAAATAACAGTTTTACATTGGGAAGATAAGAGAGAGGCTCGGTTCACAGATATAGATAAACAAGATTAACCAACCACACAACCATGCATAGACAATAGGGGTTATTGGCCATAACCATGCTACATATCCACCATCAAAACTCACTTTTAGGATGACACATGTAAATTTCATATATACACACACACACACACATATATATACATAATATACATATATATATATATATATATATATATATATATATATTCAGGTTCTTATGTAGTGATTATTCAGACGTCACATCAACCAATTTAAATATATGCATCTTATGGAATAAATAAACATGATAAACCAAAAATATGATCATATCAATTATCCCAAAATATAATTAATTGACGTTGCTCTAATACCACTGTTGGGAAATATGGCATCTGATAGGTAGTGGAAACAAAAACATTATTGACATTTCTCATTAACCAACGGATCGAGTTGATAACTATACAGTCGAAAGGATGATTTTACAAATATATACCTGGTCCTAGAGAAAGTCCAGTGACAATCCTCATCGATGTAGATGCACACTCTATCTTATATGATGTCTGTGCAACTCTTATTTTCTCTGGGACTTGTCTGACTGCTCCTCCACTGACAACAGACTCAAATGTTGTCATATGCAACAACTCCTCTCGTCATGAACTTCTAGTTGACACCATCCTCCTTAGTGACAGGAAAAGGCCCACCTCACCTCTAAAGAAGTCCACACAGACCAAATAGAACTCCTTTTGTCCTACTAGAACAAATAGGAAGGAGTTTTCCCTCCCATTGGTGTACTAGTCACCAACCTGCTCTCCCACAACATTGTTCCTCAGTTGTTTCTATCCCATAACTATCCCTCCCTATTCAGGTAGGACTTGCTTGGGCTCTCTTGGTTACCACAATCAGAGAGCACAATAATTGTCAAAGCATCTAATTCTCAATTTTCTATGTTGTGCTCTGTGAAGCCCCCAATACTCCTCTATTTATGGTCGGGATTAGGGCCAGGGTTCCCAATCTGTACGTGAGTGGAAGGGACCAAAAGATCTCAAACTTCCACAACAATTTTGGAAACTTTGTATCCTGCAGCAGCTGAAATGGCCGTATGGCAACCCAGACATTCGTCTAGCACGCGAGACAGTCATGTTATAGTTTCCCAGTTTTATACATGTTTTGGCAATTCTATTCCAATTAGTGCATGTTATCACGTCAATACCAATCCTAGATGCAATCGAATTGCATCCCTGAACCGGACGTTCAGTGTAGATGAGATGGGAATATTGCACCATGCCAGACGACCATATCACACAAGCGAGACGGGTGCCTCACAGCCCGGGTTAGGCTGAATTCCAGCCAATGTACAATGAAATCAACCTGACACTCCAAACGGTTGTCTCAACACTTGAACTGGTCATTTGGCAGTCTAGTCACTGATTTGTTGTGTGAATTGAATACCTAAACATTTTAGTAATCAATTAAATCATCATTCAAGATCAAAATCCTCTTCTAGATGACTTCCTATGTTTGTGATCCTATAGGTCCCATATTACATTGGCAGTAAATGTTCATAACAACTTATGACATCACAAGCAAAGAACGTTACCTACTATGACAACATTGCTATCCAAGTAAATGGAAAGTTGAAGAACAACTTCAACCAACAATCTATGTATGGTGTTATAGTGTTTGTATAGTTCCTTTGTCACTGATATCCAGATTGAACTTGAGGCATGGATATGTCATCCTCTTCAACATTCAATCTATGTTTCTTGCTATAGCAAAATGTATGAGATATGTATGAGATCAATATCATGTATTGACTCACATGTACATGATCATGTATTTCTTAGTCTCGCTAACTCAAATGGCCTTGGATATCATACTCCCATAGGAGGGACAAATCTCATCTCTATCACTCACAGTCACACAATCATCACCTTTATAACAACCCATGTTTCAAGATTGCATTTGATGATGTCAGAGCATATCGAATGACATGTGATGAGTGTAGTGATTTCAGGTCTAAGAACCACAAACACCACCATCACTGTAAGATATGATTCTGGCTTACCTAGTTTAGGTTTCCATGTATCACTTTTATGGTGGGTATGTCTGATACACTGTTCTATAACATGTATTTGTGTACTTGGTTTGGTATCTCCATATCATGACTATTGATATTCTATCAGCAACCAACTCACACTCTAATGTTATGTGTTATTGTTGTCTATGCCTTCCATAATAACAATTGATTAGGGACATAAAAAGAATGCATATACTCATAACATCTGTATGATCTCATTGTTCAGGGCCTCAACCTGGAGACATACATCATTGAGTAATATCATTCTCTAGAAATTTATTATGTTATTTCATTATCTCATAACTAAACAAACAAAATAAATTGGAAGCTTGACTTCATTATTAATCAAATCATTTATAAGTTATGTCACTACAATCATGATATGATTCGTCTTTGGGCATACATACCAACAATAATATCTCAATATGACTCATGGGGGATGCGACATACATAAAGAGAGGATAAAATTAGGTTAATTTCTCAATATAGATGTAAGGGGATGCATCATACCCCAATATGTTTATCAACTTGTCAAAGTCCAAACCTTTGATCCAAGTCAAGGTTCCAAGGTTTGAAATATTGATGGTTGAGAAGGGATTGCCTTATTTTTTTTATGAGATTTCAAAGAACTTGAATAGAAGGACAAGGGAAGAGGCTAGAATTCATGTAATATTTGTCAAGAGATTTCTATGTCTGTGAAGGCCATGGAGAGGGGTCTATATATAGAGCTATTTGGTTTCGTTAGCAAGGAACTTATCTATTTTTGTTTACTAGGGAAAATATGTAACATATATTGTAAAAGGAGAAAAGTTAAGCATTCTTTTACAAATGATAGGAAAGATTAAATATGAAAAATGTCTATCCCCTTATTTTTCTTTATGTCTACATTTTATCATATATTTTGCCTATTTTTAACAACTTGGACTCACAAAAATATTGACTACTTTATTTTTAATAAAGAAACATAAAAATATCTTGTTGTGTAATTATTTATTCTTTGTAAACATGTATCATAATTCAAATTACAATTGTGTAGGATAAGCTTTTTGAATTCCATTACTATTATTCCATTTATCAATCTCTTATATGCACTTATTCGTTCCATTACTAAAAACCTTTCTCACAATGTTTCTCTTTTGATGTTAGAGTCGTTGAAAACATATATCACAATTTTATTTTAATAAAATACACTATTAATTAATATTATGTTAGATCCAAAATTCTAAATTTGATTTAACACATATATTTCTAATATATTTTGCATTAATTACTTGTAGATGAGATAGGTGCAAACAAATTTATATATCCAAAACTAATTATTATAGACATGTTAATTTTAAACCAAAAGTGTGTAAACATCATCTATAAAACCAATTTCTTTACCTTATTGTTAACTATTTTAGGAGGTAATAAGGGGGTTTACTAAGGAAACCATTTAGTTAAGATTATTATTATTTCTTATTTGGGGTCAAGTGACTGACTACATAAAATTGGGAATGTTTGATTGTTTCCAGATAAATATATAATCGAGTTAAAGTATGTGTTTCCTTTATGAAATGTTAACGTGATTGCTTTTGTCTATTTATTGCTTTCAAACATTAAGTAGAGACAATTAGCTCTTTAAGCTTTATTCTAATTTATTAAATATCTCATCTATTCCACATTGTTGCAATTAATTCGTTCACATTGTATTTGGAAAGTAAATATATTTTTAGATTTCCATAACGATACATTTTCTACAGATTTAACATGCATGTACAACATTATTTCCCTTATGTTACACCATAATTTTATTTATTACAACTTTATATAAATTATATATGTATAGTCCATACAATTTGGTTTATACTATTAATTTAATAATAAATTTAATATTTTTGAACTTAACTTTCATTTTCTTTTCTTATTGAAATTGTGGCATATAGGAACATTCAAAAGATGTGAAACTGGCCTACAAGCAAACTAAAGCGTGAGGAATCTAATTTTGCTAGTATTTTTTGATTTTGAGAATGTTTACTATTTTATTTAATATTTTGAACTTTAAATTGTATTCTTTCTTCTAAACTAAACTAGGATTGATAAGTTTGTCCAATTAATGCTAAATTCACACATACACAAATTTTAGTATGTGAAATTCGAATTTTAGATTTCTTTCCACTTTTGAAGTCATTAAAGATATTATTTAATATTTTAGAGTAAAACTCACATTTTCTTTTGTAAAATGCTTATGTATCTAGAAGTATCCAATTAGTATGAAAATTAAAACATAGACTAATTATGACATGTGAGATTTGATTTTATTATTAGTTTCTACTTTTTGTGGTCAATAAATATACTATTCAATTTCTATGATGTTAAATTGTATTTTCTTTTCCAACATGAATACAAAATAGTTACTATAATCTAAACAATGTGAAACATGGCACCCAAACTAATTGGGAACTAAGAAACATGTTTATCATTTTTTTTTTTTGGAATTTCATGTTCTGAGTTATAACACCGCTATGGTTTTAAACAATTTATCTATGTATGTATTAATAATCTTCAAGTAGTTTCTCATTAGTTTCACATTTTTAGAAAAGAGTTATATACTATTATTATGCATGCAATTTCACATTTTACTCATCTAACATTTTTAGTCCACTTTAAGTTAGATGATTGTACATGAAAATTCCAATTGTTATTTCAATACATGTATTAGGCACAGTATTCCTCTTATTTAACCATTATGTGAATATTTTTGAACTTAACTTTCATTTTCTTTTCTTATTGAAATTGTGGCATATAGGAACATTCAAAAGATGTGAAACTGGCCTACAAGCAAACTAAAGCGTGAGGAATCTAATTTTGCTAGTATTTTTTGATTTTGAGAATGTTTACTATTTTATTTAATATTTTGAACTTTAAATTGTATTCTTTCTTCTAAACTAAACTAGGATTGATAAGTTTGTCCAATTAATGCTAAATTCACACATACACAAATTTTAGTATGTGAAATTCGAATTTTAGATTTCTTTCCACTTTTGAAGTCATTAAAGATATTATTTAATATTTTAGAGTAAAACTCACATTTTCTTTTGTAAAATGCTTATGTATCTAGAAGTATCCAATTAGTATGAAAATTAAAACATAGACTAATTATGACATGTGAGATTTGATTTTATTATTAGTTTCTACTTTTTGTGGTCAATAAATATACTATTCAATTTCTATGATGTTAAATTGTATTTTCTTTTCCAACATGAATACAAAATAGTTACTATAATCTAAACAATGTGAAACATGGCACCCAAACTAATTGGGAACTAAGAAACATGTTTATCATTTTTTTTTTTTGGAATTTCATGTTCTGAGTTATAACACCGCTATGGTTTTAAACAATTTATCTATGTATGTATTAATAATCTTCAAGTAGTTTCTCATTAGTTTCACATTTTTAGAAAAGAGTTATATACTATTATTATGCATGCAATTTCACATTTTACTCATCTAACATTTTTAGTCCACTTTAAGTTAGATGATTGTACATGAAAATTCCAATTGTTATTTCAATACATGTATTAGGCACAGTATTCCTCTTATTTAACCATTATGTGAATATTAGTTAGCAAAGGAAATATATGTAAAATATTTTGTGGATTTATTTATATGTTGGCACATAATTAAGTTATTATGTAAATGTGATATGTTGTTTTCAGAATATTTTTTCACATAATAAGTTATATGCATTGACATTATTCATTTAAGGTAAAAATTTATCCTTTCACTAGCCTTCAAATTAACGAATAGAGTAAGATTCTAGGTTTTAGTTCATTACAGAAACTGAAATCTTAGAACTCATATGTACTGATGTATGTCATCCTTTTAGTTTGAGCACTAGAGTGGCATCAATACTTTGTTACATTAATTGATGATTTCAGGAGACATGGATATGTGTATCTCATGAAACACAAAATAGAATCCTATAAAGAGTTCAAGGTATTCAAGAATGAAGTAGAGAACCAACTTGGCAAGAAAATTACTATGCTTCGATCAGATCATTGTAGCAAACATTTGAGCCAATAGTTTGAGGACCTTATCAAGGAGTGTGGTATTCTATCACACTGACTCCAACATAAATGTCAAAAATAATGGTGTTTTAGAAAGATGGAGTTCTGCATTGTTAGATATGGTGTGGTCCATGATGAGAAGAAGGATTTCATAATTCCTTCTAGGGACATACTATAGAAATCTCTATCCTTACACTTAATTGTGTTTCTTCTATATCAATTCCAAGGATACCTTATGAGATATGGACTAGGAAGCGTCCCAATATGTCTTTAATAAGGATTTGGGGTTGTGAAGCCTATGTGAAGTGTTCATTTTGTAAGAAATCAGGACACAAATCTGATAAGTGTTATGGTGTGGGGTATACTAGGGAAACCAAAGGATATTATTTCTATATTCCTTCCCATAACAAAGTTTTTTTTTCTAGGACTTGTACATTCTTAGATAAGGATTTCATAACTTGATATACAAATGTGAGGAAAATAGAATTCATACAAGTTTGAGACTCAAAAGATGGCAATGAACCTAAAGAGGAACATGATGAGACCACCACAAGTTGTTGTGGCACAGTCACCACCTCAACAAACACAGGAGTCTAATAAATATAGTAGGATTCCTCATGAGCTAGAGAGATTTGATTTCTTATGACTCAAGATGGTATGGTGTTGGTCATGGATAAAGATGAGCTAAACATTTACAAGTAATCTATAAATGAACTAGATTATTATAAATGTCTTGAGTCCATGAGTTCCAAAGCAGACTTCATGTATACCAATAAGTTATGGACCTTGGTGGAACCATCTGAAGGGGTAAAACCTATTGCATGTAAATGGGTCTTTAAGAAGAAGACTGACATGGGTTGAAATGTCCAAACCTACAAAGGGAGAGACTTAGTGGCTAAAAGTTTCATATAATTTCAAGGTATTGGCCATAATAAAATTTCCTCACAAGCCGCTATGGTCAAGTCCATTAGGAACATGCTAGCCATTGCAACATACCATGACTATGAGAACTTGTAGATGGATGTCAAAACCACATTCCTTAATTGGGATCTTCTTAAGGATGTATATGTGACACAACTTGAGAGTTTTGAATATCCAAAGAATGTTGGAGAGTTATTTAAGATGCAAACATCAATATATGGATAAAAGCAAGCATCCAGAATTTGGAATCTTCATTTTAATGAATCATTCAAATAGCTTGGTTGCATCAAGAATGAAGATCAACCTTATGTTTACAAGAATGTTATTGGGAACAATATAGTATTCCTTATATTGTATATAGATGATATACTACTCATGGGAAATGATATTCCAACTTTGCAAAAGGTGAAGAAGTGGTTTTGAAATATTTTCTCAATGAAAGACTTAGGAGAAGGCACCTACATTCTAGGTAGCAAGATCTATAGAGATAGATATAGAAGGATTCTAGGTTTAATTCGAAATACATACATTGATAAATGTTGAAACCATTTAGCATGCAAGAGTCTAAGAAAGGTAACTTACCAATGCCTCATGGGGTAAGTATTTCTCAGGTCAATTGTCCCAAATATTTGGAAGAAAGGGACCACATGAGTGAGATTCCATATACCTCTACAATTGATTCTATCATCCATGCACAGTTATATACACATCTAGACGTCTCACATGCCTTGAGCATGAAAACCAGATGCTAAGAAGACTCAAGTGAAGGTCACTGGATTGTAGTGAAGAACATCCTTAAGCACTTGAGAAGAACTAAGGATATTTTCTTGGTATATCAAAGTGAGGAGTTGTAAGGGGTTACACTAATGCAACCTTCCAAACCAAAAAAGATAATAAATGGAAATATGGTGATGGATTATTCCTTAAAGATGGTGATGTTAGTTGGAAGAGTTCTAAGAAAGTTATAGAATCTGAATCTACAATAGAACTAAATATATTGTTGCATCAGATGTTGCAAAGGAAGTTGTATGGATGAATAAGTTCATCAACAAACTTGGAATTGTTCTCAACATTGCTGACGCAGTAGAACTATCATGTGACAACAATGAGGGTATCACACAACCTAAGGAACCCAGATCACATTAGTGTTCTAAGCATATTTTTCGATGCCACCATCTCATATGAGAGATCAATGAGCAAGGGTATGTGATGATTAGTAGAGTACTGACAGATAGTAATGTTTTTTACCCATTGACAAAGGTGTTATTGTAGTAGAAGTATGATGGTCATGTTATATTGCTTGGAATAAGATACTTGAGTGATTGGATTTAGTGCAAGTGGGAGAGTGTTAGTCTATATGCCCTAGAAGAAAATAACTATATGTTGTCTAAAGGGATGTTTTGTAATTTTTATTTGATTAATAGAGGAAATTCCAATTTATTTATGCCCAATGAATTGTTGTGATATAATTGTATATAATGCATGTCTTAGAATAATTGGTTCAAATCCATGGGACTTCAAGTATGTGAAATGAACATGAGATCCTAATGGATGTAAAGAACAACATTCTTAAAACATCCCTAGTCAAGTATTATTATGGATTGAATAAGAATAATACACATGATACTAGTATGTTTGGTTACTAATGACCATGTCTCTGTGTCCATAGGTATTGGATATTAAGTTAGACACATAGGCACTTGTTAGAGAACAAGTATATTGGAAACACCCGCCTTGATAGTGATTCATGGACTATGATATGATATTCATAATCAACTCTCAAATGTGAATGTGGTGTTTTGGTCATTTGACCTAAAATCACTACAATGAGGATATGAACAATTTTCATGCTTTGACAGTACCCAACCTGATCTTTAAGATGGTTTCCATAAAGGTAGTGATATGGAGTGATATGGATCATTGTACACATTGTGAGTCATGTAGAACATTTTTTCTCTCCCATATAACAGAAGTGTTATCCTAGGCCTCTTGATAAATGAGAATAGATAAATGCATGTACATGCTCATGTGAGTCACTTTATGATAATGAGCTCATATGTATTATGCTAGTTTACTTGGAAAGCAAGAAACCTAGATTGAACATAATGAGGATTATGACATCCCTATATTTCTAAAGCTTAATCTAATATGTGGCATATAAATTGAAACCCCACCTTAGTGAGAATCCCAATTCAAACATCATACACTAGTCAAAGAAGAAGAAAATTAGAGGAAGTCAGTAGGACTAAAAGTAGAGGATGCACATGAACAAGAACAAACCATATAACACAAGCTCACCATTCAACATATATTTACAAATTGAATTGTTACAAATTGATATTACACATTGAATGATAAATTTTACAAATGCACAGACTACACTAAATAGGATCTTTATATAATAGGATCACATGTGCATTTTTTCTCCATAAAACTCTCAACTATTCTCATTTTTCAAGATCATATGTCCACATCACCTAAAGAAGAGATTTCAAGTGGTACATGTCAGCACAATATACAATAATATTATGTAAGTTACGCTATAAGATTTCACATACCTCTTTATACTATGACTTGGAAATAAGATAAAACTAGAACTTAGCAGTAATAAAAATATAAAAAAAGGAATATTTGAACAAATATATTTGTTAGCAAAAGATAACAAATTTTAAGCACATTTTCCATTATATCATCTATCATTTACTTCGAGATATCTAAATGTGTCTAGGCCTTATGATCTACTACCAAAGAGATGGATCATTATATAGTGTGATATACTACCAAAGAGTTCCACCTCCATGAGCTCACCATCCATGGACGTTGTGGTAGTAGGAAATGGGAAAACTCCCTTCACACACTCAAACTTCACGATGGCTTCCAAAAGCACTGTAAGATCCTCCTCAACTCCACTGTTACTCCAAAACATTGTGGAAGGACCTTTTTCTACCCATGAAATAATATTTCCCAACTCTATAACTTATATACACAAAGAACTTGGTGTTGTGAAGACAATAAATCCCAGGACCCAACCATTTGCGCTAAACAATCATTGGTCGTATAGAGCATGAAAAATAGCAAAGCCTAGCATTTTCTCATTATGCAACTAAAAACTAAAGAATCTTCAACTTGAAAATGATCCAACTCTTTGGTAGTAGATCACACTATAAAATTATTGAACTCTTTGGTAGTAGACCATGCGCCCTTAATGCATTCAACTCTCATGTAGTAAATGTATGGATGATATAATGGAAAATTAGCTTAAAATGTGTGCTCTCTTTTGCTAATAATTATCTAACTGATATACCTTTTGTTATATTTGTTTATTATTGTCAAGTTTTAGTTTTATATTATTACCAAGTCATATAATTAAGAGGTATGTGACATCTTGTAGTGTACTCATCCCGCAATATTTTTGTATATTCTACTGACATGTACCACTTGTAATCTCTTCTTTAGGTGATGTGGACATATGATCTTGGAGAATCAGAATAGTTGAGAGTTGTGTGGAGAGAATATGTATAGGTCAACCCATTATCTAAATATTGTGTTTAGTGTAGTATGTGCATATGTAAAAGTTTATCATTCAATGTGTAATTTCAATTTGTAATAATTCATTTTTTAATTATATGTTGATTGTGAATTTGAGTTATATGGTTTGTTCTTGTTCATGTGCAATTGTTACTTTTGTTCCTTCTAATTTCCTATGATTTATTCTTCTTGAACTAGTGTGTTTAATTGGCATTCTCTCTGAGGTGGAGTTTCAATTTGGACACAACATATTAGATAAAGCTTTAGAAAATATGGGGATGTCACAAGGATGATGTGTACATGCCTCTAGTTCGATTTGGATATTTGTGATAAAAGGATTATACAACATGGTAACTTTGGTCATTAATGGATTAGTCTTGTCTGACTTATACTACTACTTGGGTAGCAATGATGTGTATCTAGACATTGCTTATTGCTTATGGATATTATTATTGATAGATGAATCTATTGCAAACATAGTATGGTTCCTACAGGGTCAGAAGCATAGAGATAGATTGAATAAAGGCCAAACTGAACCTTGTTATAGAAAGAAGAGAATTAAATCGAGTTGGAAGGAAGATAAGCAAAACGCTCAACCGCCAACCATTTATGTATAGTAAAATCACTCTTTCAAAATACAACATACACAGTCTTAGGGGGCATAGTATTACATTCTGAACCCTCTAGAGAAGTTCCACAGTCTCTGGTTCTAATAAACCAAAAGTGTCAAGCCCAAAAAGTATAAGAATGTGTTCATTATTGATGCACACTTTTTCATGCTTGGATACTTTGGATGAGTTAGGCTTGAGAGTAGCTTGTCCTTTAGTAAATTGCTTACCCCTCGGGCCCACAAGTGGGGAAACCCCTATCAAATCCTCATATGCATACTTCCCTCCAACACATCCAAGAATTAATATATCATTTGGTCTATGAGTTGATCTCCTCCCCCTATGGAACAATAAAAAAAGTTAATAGGTGACTCTTTCTTAGAAACAATTCATGCATGTTTGAGTATATCACAGAGAACATCCAAAACAAAATCATGGCTGTACTTGTAGCCATGTAACTCTCTGTAGTGAACCGCATGCTCCCCAAAAGTATCCAAACATGCCTTACGAAAAATTGGGCATACCTCATCAATAGGAAACGAAGTTATCATAACACATTACATGAGGATACTATGATACTCCATTGGTGACATATGCAAAACTACTCCATCAATGGGAATAATAAGGAGAAAATATTAAGCATAATCATGTTGTACACAGCCAAAACCTACTTTTTGATAACATTCAACTCAAACTTAACTTCAATGTCCTCAATAATTTTGCTAAAAAGGGCACCCTCCAAAGGTGGGGTCTAGGGGTGATGGTGTCCTTGTTAGCCAAACTAATGACATTGGAAGTTGGAATGTGACATGTAGAGAATCTAGATCACCTTAAAATCATAGTCCAAACCGCAAATCCTACTGCCGTGCAAAATATGATCTTGAAGTACAAGATTGGACCATGGAGGCCATGAAAGTGTATGAGGAATCTTATATGTCACTGGGTAAAGCCCCAAGCCACCAAGGAAAATGGGTAGGGAAGAGATACTCCATTGAATGCCACCAATGAAAAGGACCTCCACAAACTATAGTCTTTAATAAACACTTGTAAACCCCTACTCAACAATGTTCCAACCTCCTCCATGTATACAAGTTGACATGCGTATACGCTAAACATCAAATTGGTAATACACATACAAGAATGAATCAAAAGGAGATCAATCTATGGATCACCCAACCATGGAAGAAGATTCATAATCACAATAGTATTCTTAAACTTCCTCATGGCTAACCCCTCAATAAAGTCTTTGTCCATACTCATCGCTCCTCCAAGTAACTTCACTTTCAACAAAGGTCTCCTAATATCAATAGGGAACATTTCCTTGTGAAGATTCCTACTTATCACAAGGAGGCTAGAAAAGTTTAGTTATACAAATACTAAAAAAAAGACCCAAACCTAGACCAGTCTATTGAGTGATATCAAGAACCTTGGCCACCTCCTATATGTCTCCAATAATGGCCATGTCATCAAGATACCAAGTATGGAAGAGAAGCTTACATTTTTACATAATATGATGAATAAGTGGATGTAATACAAGGGGGAAAAGAAGTATCCCTAGAGGGTCTCTTCATCGCACTCCAATGGTTGGCCAGATATGTCCATCCCTAGTGCATAACCTTGCTACTTGACCATACAAAAATTCCACTCACAAAGAAAAAGATGGGTATGTCTCCCTCACCTCACAAAGACATGTTGACCTATCCACAAGGTTAAAAGCATTTAAGAAATCAATTGTAAGAATAGAAAGAGTCTTGTGTCCAGGACACTCTCTTATGACCCCATTAGCATAGTGCAAAATATACTCTACTCAGCAAGATACGCTGACTCCAAATTGAAAGTAATTAAGATATTTGTTTCTATCTTTACCCATACCTATCATGGCATTTTTCGATACCATACACTTCCAGATAGTGCCCATTAAAATGGACATCTCTTTGTTGGGATTTATTAGCGGTTTAATAGATTCTGAATGTACAAACTCTACCTAATACAAGGGACACCTCCCCCTAGACATAAGTTAATCACTAGAGTGATGGCATGTAGGACAATGTTGTAAGTTCCCCAGATTTTCAATGCCTTTACCACGTCGTATTGCATCCAAATTGAAACCCTCACCTTAGCAAGAATCTCAATTTAAACACCACATACAAGGCCAAGAAGAACAAAATCAGAGGAAGTCAAAGGAAACCAAAGTAGCACATGCACATGAACAAGAACAAACCACAAACATAAAGCTCACCATTAAGCATATGATTACAAAACAAATTGTTACAACTTTTGAGATTACATATTTAAAAGTAAACTTATACATATGCACATAATGCATTCTAACAAAGGATCTTCATCCACATGTAGGGAACCATTTTTGGTGCAACATCTCACCAAAACAAGAGGTGTATAAGTTTTAACCAATCCTATGAGGTTTTCAAGTGTCTTGTGTGTACCATCACTCCATACAAGTTTGAAACAAGGGTTTAGAATCATAGTTTATGTCTCTCCATCTTTCATCCTTTAGGATATACATCCCCATTTTACCCAAGAATTATGGTTCCATTGATACATTTATCATGTCTTAAACATGATTATAGAGTTTCTGATGTAGTTTAATAATATATTCATGCAATACGCTTCTTATAGATAATTAGGTCTAATAACCCTACATAAAATGCAATAAATATGTTTATGATCAATAAATATTGGAATTTGTAGAAAATCTTGCAACAGTACATGTAACCTTATAGAGACACATCAGTTTCACATATGAATTCATGTTATATGAATATGACTATTAATACATGGTGTATAACCTTAATACGACCAATGTTTTGAAAAGTGGCTCATGAGACAACTTAAGCGGTAGCTCAGGCGGATCAGACCCTTGGCCACTCAAATTTGCTTTTAAGCTGTAGTGAGGAGGATCTCCATTAAGTAGCCACTTTAGGCCCACTCAGCCTGGTTAAGCACCCACTTGAGCGTTTCTTTTAGGCACCCACCTAAGCCCACTTAAGAGAAAAGTAGGGCTAGGTCCACTTCCTAGACTAAAAATGGAAATGTAATGCAATTGTTTGTATGTAATATTAGACTATCGATATTGTATAACATTATTTAACTTGTTAATATAATATTATTATACTAAATAACTAAATATGTTTCAAAATTTTGTATAATAGTTTATTAGTTTGCAATATTAGTTGTTTCTAATTTTTGAAACATAACTTATGTTTGTAAATCAAGGTAAGCATGTGTTTCTTTCTATCAATTGAATTATATATGTATCAAAATCATTCCTACTTCATACAAGCTATCTATGTATGTACTGTTGCTCCCATGTCACATCTTCATGTATGAATCGCTACACTTACATTATATATTTATCATTTATGCACACACTGCTACTGTGATATGTACCAAACTACTAATATATACTAATATCATGTTCTTTTATCTATGCTACCTATAGATTCATACATTTGTCTCTCTTGTATTGTTATGTGTTCAGCTAATGTACTGTCTATATATATGTACTTTGTAGTATATAATATGTACAAATGTATAATGTACATATCATGTATTGCCTACTACTATACGATGTAATTTTTCTACTATGTTGTATGTAACTCTAAAGTATAATATATATATATCATGTATTGATTGCTACTATATATTCATGCACAATGTAGTATGTAGCACCAATATATATATATCATGTATGTCTACTATCATGTGTAACTAATTTAATATATTTCTACATTGAGTAGGTTATAATTGAGTTAATTCAGTTATTTAATACTCACAACATGATTTATATATGTAAAAAAGTTCCTTTAAAATATGATAGTCATATATATATATATATATATATATATATATATATATATATATATATATATATATATTTCTTCAATAAAATTATATATTAATTTAGGCACATGCTTTTTCAAAAAGAACCCGCTTGAGCGCCTGCTTGGTGCTCAAGCGGCCACAAGGTGTTGTTTGCATGCCTCCTGCTTCCCAATTTATAAAACATTGAATACGACTAATGAATGTAACCTATGATTAATATATTCACATAATGATGTGAAACATGATTATCAGTTAATGAACCATAATCTAGAACATATCTATTATATAAGATAATTAATATAATTATAATAAGATAAGGCAACTAATAATAGAAATGGACTAATGACCCAAGTAAAACCTAATGCACATAACTAGGGCAAAGATGATGAGAAATTGATGATGGTATATGTGATCTTGTCTTAGTCATGGTTTGACAGATTGTTGTAGATGACCTGAGGAGCATGTAATGACTAGGTTATTTTGATATAAGTTTCTCTTTACCTCTTACTTGGCCAACTCTATAGTATGGTTGTATTATATGTGTACAAAAAACTTAGCATATGATATTTGATGAAACAGTTTTTCATGTATTCTATATATATATATATATATATATATATATATATATATATAACACATAAAAAAAAATACATCTATTCTATTGTTTTGAAGAACTTTAACTCTTTGGAAGTGGTTATGGAAATTAAAGTACTATTACTCTTGAGTTAAGTACTTGAAAATGATCCAACTCTTTTCTAGTAGATCATAAAGCCTTAATGAATTCCACCTTTGGTAGTAAATGCATGGATCATATAATGGAAAATGTGCTTAAATTATGTGTTCTCTGTTGCAAATAAATATTATTGTTTGAGTATGCTTTTTGTTATATTCATTTACTAATGTTAAGTTTTATATTTATCTTGTTGCCAATTCATAGCATTATAGAGGTATGTGAATCTTGAAGTGTACTCAATAAAAGATTTAATTATATTGTGTTGATGTGTACCACTTGTGATCTCTTGTATAAGTGATTGAACATATGATCTTGATTGTTGTCGATAGTTTGGAATTATATGGTAAGCAGATGTACATGTGGACCTATTATTTAGAAAATCATGTTTTATTGAGTATGTGCATACATAAAAGTTTATCATTCCATATATGTAATATCAATTTGTAATAATTCTTTTCATAGTCGTATGTTGAATGGTGAGCTTGTGTTGTAAGTTTTGTTCTTGTTCATGTGTGTGTGCTACTATGGTTTCCTTTGACTTCCTTTGGTTTTCTTACTCGTGTCCTAGTGTGGGGTGTTTAAATTAACATCTACACTGAGATGAGGGTTTCAATATGGATGTCACACATGTGGTCAGGATGTAGAAAATCTAAGGACATCAATATGTGGCCATAGGAGACCCCTCTCCACAGATAGCATCTAAGATGTTTTGGGTCCACAAACCATCTCTACCACACGAAGCCCCCTTAAGAAATGATTTGACACGCCATAGAGGAAGCTTTAGGAAACAAAGAAATAGTCATAGAAGGAGGTAGCTTGTATGGATGTTTAGAATAATGTCAACATCTACTATAGAGGGAGCTTTAGGAAACAAAGAAATAGTCATAGAAGGAGGTAGCTTGTATGGATGTTTAGATTCCAAATACTTCATGGTATTGCCATCGTATGGAGCCACTACTAATGAGCACAAGACTTTGATAGTTTTCGTAAAGTGATTGTTAGTATAGTTTTTTATATTACTAGTATTTCATCATGCTATTTTCCTTTATTGTTGGATTCTTATGTAATTCTCCTAGTTGTGTTATTATGAAAGGAGATGAAGTATGTTTCTCCTCTTACAAGTAGCACATTGCAACAACCTAATTTTCTATTCACATGGTATCAGAGTAGTCAGATCCAAGGGAAGTGCAGTCGACCCTAACCCTAACCAGTAGAACAAGGGTCGCGCTAGGTAACAGTCATCACCACCGGGGAACAACAACCACACAACAGGCCAGCCTCCACCGACAGACATTGGCACCAGGACAGTCTAGCATAGTCAGCCAGTAGCCGTCGGGCTGGTTATTGTTGGGTGAGGAGCCAATCAAGGTCGAATCTTTAGCTGTGAGGCATGGGCATCTTCAAATCTCTCTAATGGCACTCTAAAATTCTAAATCAAGAAATCCACGTCTATGTAGAGATTTCCTAATCACATATCCTCCATGTTTAATTAGGAAATATTCACTTGGAGGTTGTTGATGTGTCAAAATGTATTATCTCATCTTTCATAGAGTGATGTGTATCTCTCCATCACTCCTCTTCTCATCATGATGTGTATCTCTCTGTCACTCCTTTTCTTATCATGACGTGTATCTCTCTATCACATCTTCGTCAACGAGACATGTATCTCTCCATCACCATCTCCTTTTCATCTAAGCTATGGAGGACAATAAAGCTTATGCTGTCTACAACGAGTTGTCACCAATTCCCTCTATCTAGTTGAATGGGGAATTTTTTTTGTTGTGGTTGAATGTAATCCACACCATGCTAGAGTCCAAAGATAAGGTGAAGCACATTGATTTTGATCCTCAAGACACCACTGACAAAGGATATGTAGAGTGGAAGCATAATAATAGCCTAGTATAGATATGGTTGTGGGGGAGCATGGACTTGGTATTGCCGCTAGATTCATGTTCTCCTCCATTACAAATGAGATGGGGGATCCTATTAAGAAGCACTACTCTCAAGAGAAGAATGCCCTATGTCAATTCATGATATATGATCATCTTTTTGCAGAGTGATAGAGAGAAAGATCATTAGAGGAATACTTTCAAACCATTTAGTCTATTGTGCAAGAGTTGACTTTTTATCATCATGTCACTATTCAAGAGCAGATCAAAGATAGAGATGACTTAGCTACATCCAAGTTCTTGTCTGGGTTGAGCCTTTCTTTCAGCTCTAGAAGGAGTGTTATTTTGGCTACTAATAAACTTCCTATCTTAGAGGAGGTCTACTCTAAGATTCTACAATCCTATTTTGAAAATGTACAATGTACTACGGCTCCTTCCTTTGGTGAATCTCAAGCATCCATTGTTTCTTTAGTTAGATAAGGATGTATAGGTTATTGACAAGGACGATCCACCAGGCCCAAGTGTACCTTTTGTTGTCATCCAGGACATATTGTTGAGAAGTGTTGGAAGAAACATGGAAGACATGTTGTGCCACCTATTGAGACAGACCACTTTACTGGTGTCCATGACTCGTCGGGACCTGCTACTACTACTACTACATCTACTTCTACTTCTACTTCTAGAGCCCCCGATATCACTCTCACGAAGGAAGAATATGATAGATTTATTTTGTCCACTCATCATTTGAACATGGGAGCATATTTTTCAATTAACTTGTCCTCTACAACTAGTAATACAAGTTCTTCTTTCCTGAATTTCAGTTCTTCTCCTTCCTAGGTGGTTGATTCTAGAGCTTTGTAGTATATGACTAGCATGAGGAAACTACTTCACTCAATTGACTCATATATCCTGCATTAGTCTATGACATTAGCTAATGGATCTGTGCATAAAGTATTAGCCAGTGGATCTATTTCTCTTACCCCTAAGATTGACCTTAGATATGTACATTATGTGCCTAAATTTTGTACATTATGTGTAATTTTCATTTAGTCTTTTGTATGTTGCTAATTAATTGATATTGTTAAATGTATAGTGGCATTTAGTCCTTCTTGTTTTGAATTACAGGATCTCAAGAGTATGAGGATGATTAGTGGGGGGATATGAAAGGTGATCTCTACCTCTTTCATGGTGCAAGTATGCCATGTCAGGTTCCTACTGCTCTGGCTCCTGCTATCCTTTTGAGTGGTTCTCCCTTACTTTGGCACTACAAATATGGTCACCCTTCTCTAGAGTGTTTTTGAAATTTATAACCAAATTTATCATAGTTATCCTTTTTAGAATGTCAGTCCTATCAATTTGGGAAACATCATAGGATGACTTACCCTAGTCGTGTCAACAAGAGGGCTCTCCACCCCTTTCATTTAGTTCACAGTGATGTCTGGGGTCCTGTAAAAGAAAGAAGTTATAATGGTTTTTTATTTTTTTTCCTTTGTAGATGATTTTTCTTGTATGACATGGATCTATCTATTGAAGAGTTGAGAGCATGTGTTGTCCATTGTCAAACATTTTCATCAAGAAATAAAGGTCTAATTTGATTGCAATATTAAAATTCTCCAGTTTAATAATACCTTGGAATATGTTCAAAATGCTAAGGTTAATTTTTGTAGTTTAGTTGGAATGGTACATCATACGTATTTTCCTCATACCCCTCAATAGAATGGGGTGGCTGAGAGAAAAAATTGTCATCTCCTCGATATTACCAGGATGATCATGTTCCAATCTAATGTTCCTAAGAGATTTTGGTCAGATGCTTTACTCCTGACTGTTTCTTTTATTATAATTAGGTAATCTTATTCTATTCTTCAAGGACACACTCCTTTTTTTATTTTACCTCCTAATTGAAAACCATTTCTTGTTCATCTTAGGGTACTTTTTGTACCTCATTTGTTTACAATTTTGATCCTAAAGTTGACAAATTGTCTCCCAGGTCTATTAAGACTCTCATTCTTGGGTATTCCAACACCAGTAAGGGTTACAAGTCTTACTATCCTAGTCTTCATCCCATGTTTCTATCCAGTGATGTCACTTTCCATGAGTCCACTACATATTTCTTTAGTGTTCTGAGTAAGGGGGAGAACTTGTGTGAAAGTGATGAAGTGCCACCATCACCAATCAGTTTGGGAGTGTTTCCACCACAATATAGTGAGAGAGTTCCACCTATCATTTATGACGAAGAGCCATCTGGAGATGTTCCTTTAATCTAGTAATACTCACAGATTATCATAGTTGAAGCATACCAGACCATGATGAGGTAGAAACTTCAGTCCATGAGCCTCTCCCATCTTCCTCTTCTCAAGAGAATCATGAAGATCCATCTGATCTCAATGTTCCCATTAAAATCCACAAAGGTATTCACACTTGTACTATTCAACATCCTATTGTGAGTGTTTACTATTTGTCCAATTTATCCAAAGAAGGATCTCTCTTTTTCCCTTAGGGTTGATTCTAGATACTTCCAAAGATCCGTGTTGACCTATGATGGATTTTGGTTGGTTACAAGAATTTTTTTTTGAAATGTCTACATTTATTCATAATAAAACATTGGAGCTTATTGATTTGCCTACATATTAGAATGTTGTGAGTTGTAGATAGGTATTCACTATTAAGCATAATCTAGATGGTTCAATAGAGAGATTGAAAGCTATATTGGTGATGAAAGGATATACTCAGACATATTGGGTTGATTTCTTTGAAACCTTCTCATTTGTGGCTCATTGTAATTCTATAAGGATCCTTATCTCTTTCGCTGCCACCTTTGACTAGACACTATTTCATCTCTATGTCAAAAATGGCTTCCTACATGGGGATCCACAAGAAGAAGTATACATGGAGCGACCTCCTCAATGTTTTGCTCAGGGGGAGTGTCAGAAGGTGTGTAGGTTGTAGAAAGCCATTTAAGGCTTGAAGAAATCTCCTCGAGCTTGGTTTGACAAGTTTAGTGCTATTGTTTTACAAGTGGGCTTCTCACATTCTGTGACAGATCATTCCTTGTTCTATTCTAATTCTTTTGTTGGATCTATTATTATTGCAATATATGTTGATGATAATGTTATCATTGGTAATGATTCTGTAGGCATATCCAATGTGAAGGACGGATTGCAAAAGCACTTACATATGAAGGATCTGGGAAAACTAAGATTTTTTTGGGCATTGAAGTACTTCTCTCTCATACATGTACTAATTTTTCTCAAAGGAAAGATGTATGGGATCTACTTCATGAGATAGGAATGAGTGCAACCAAGCATGTTTCTACTCCTATGGACTATCATGTGAAGGAAAATGTTGGTGATATTGATTATCAGATTCAGGGTATTATAGGAAGATTGTTGGGAAGTTGATATATTTGACAGTGACTGGTCCTGACATTTCCTTTGTTGTAGGAGTGGTGAGTCAGCATATGAGCTCATCAAAGTACTCTTGTTGGACTGCTGTCTGTTGCATGTTGAGATAGTTGAAAGGAGCTCCTGGAAAAGGATCACATACTATAGACTTAAAACTCCTCCAACTATTTTGGTTCGTAATGGATATGCGGATGTAGAATGGGCTTATAATCTGAATGATAGAAGCTCTACATCTGGATATTGCACTTTTCTAGGAAATCATCCTATCACCTGGAAAAGCAAGAATCAAAATGGTGTGGCTAGTTCTAGCATGGAAATTGGGTACAAAGAAATGGCTCATGCTTGTTGTGAGTTATACTGGGTCTAATCCATGCTTTCTGAATCGCAAGTTCTTGTGATATCTCATGTAGAGATCATATGTGATAATCAAGATGCTATCTACATTGCCAAAAATTTATTTTTCCATGAACACACTAAACATATAGAAGTCGATTGTCATTTTATCAAAGATCAAGTCTAGAATGGGAAAGTGGTGATTCCTCATGTCAGGTCTGAAGACCAACATGTTGATGTTCTTACAAAGCCATTGGGTCCAGCAATGTTTTAGAGTCTAAGTCTCAAGTTGGGCATACTTGATGTCTACGCTCCAACTTGAGGGGGAGTGTTAATATTGTTGTTTTATATTTCTAGTATTTCATTATGTTATTTTCCTTTATTGTTGGACTTATGCCATTCTCCCAGTTGTGTTATTCTAAAAGGAGATGTAGCACATTTCTCCTCTTACAAGTTGCACATTGCAACACCCCAAATTTTTTTTCACAGTGACCATTGCAACCTTAAGGAGACACTTCCTGAAGCTAGGATTCATATTTTATCATCCTTGTTGGAGTTATTCCTTTTGTGTTCAACAATATCCTAAATAGAAAAACTCAACACAATGCATACTAAATTGGTACAACATCTATCTCTCTTTAGGTAGCAATTGAGCTTAAAATATGATGTTTTTGTAGGAACTTCCTATTTCCAGACTTGTTATCATGTCTATTTTTTCATACTAAAACTTTCAATGTACAATGTGGAAGAAGAAACGATCTCACCCAAGAAGACACAAACCTTCACTCAACCACCACTTTGTTAAGAGTTGTATTAATAACCTAAGAGAATTCAAGACCAAAACTATATGGGATGCTCTTCACATTGGTGAAAGGTGTTTTGAAGACATGATCAAGAAGTTTAGCATCTAGGACCACATTTTCCATTGCATTAAGAATCACATGCATATTTAGAAGATGCTTTAGGATGCCAATAATGCATGTCTTGATTCCCCCTGCCTCATCAACGACTCAGACAAGGCCATCTTCATGATGACAAGCATGACCTCATGGCTTGTATCTTCATACATCTATCACATAGCCAATCATAAAAGGCATCTAATGTACTGCATTGTAATTTTAACAATAAATACAGGGACCTAAAAGTAAGTTTTGGGGACCTAATTAAAATGTGGATCTAGAGTTAAGAAATGAGTCTTCATAATTCAGGGATCGGCCCTCCGGAATGAGGAAGGCTGCATCACACCGTGATGTGTGGAACGGTGCATTTAGCAGGAACCGTGCATGGCAGATTCCCTCATTTCATGATAGAGCTTGTAGCCTGTCCAAATAGGGTTTTGATAACCCTAACCTCTCCACTCCTCTATATATATATGATATGGGAATAGGATATCAAGGCACACACTTAGATCTTCTCATTGTTTCCTCTGAGGTTTGAGAAACTCAAAGAGAAACTTAGAGATAAAAAGAGGGAGAGGAGGGGACTAGCAACTCTGGGCTATCTTCAAACTATCATGTGGATTACCATGGAGATGTATTCGCACAATGTATTCATTATGGATAAAGATCTTCACCTATATCACACAAATTGAAGAGATAGTGGAATATTTTGTTCTACCACAGGCGTTCACAACACGATCTGACAGACATGCAAATCGAGGAAAAAAAACTTTGAGAAAAATAAAGGATCCACTGCACACATTCACCACATAATGTTGTGGTCTGCCAGATGCTACTTTGGGATCAGATATGGGGTCAACTAAGTGAAAGTCATGACATTGGGATATGTTCCATTTTTTGATGCAATCTGACAGTCTATCACTAAAAGTCAACAGAGGATTTTTGTGATGTACGACTAAAAATTAGTTTTATCCAAGCACCCTGAGGAAATTTTGTTGGTTTGGTAGAATTATAAAGATGCATAGATTGGAGGGTCTAGATTTACATCAAGCATTACAAGTTTAATCAGTGGAACCTCTTCCATGATAAGGTATAAACTTGTAAATCCTAATATTCTTATGTTGCATTAGATGGATCATGTTCCAAGGATTTTTGAGAAAATTTTATCACACTGCATTTTCCACTCCTGATATTACTACATGGCCTTCATATCAAATTGTATGGAATGATAATGTTGTAATTCATTGATTCTTGTTACATCATCTCCTTTGATGATATGTCACCCAACTATAGGAGAAGAATGAGGTCTCCTTATAACCATATGTCTTTGAGTGTAACGAACATCGGTGATGGCTTATCTAAAGCATTCAAACTAGACCCTAAGTGTGTGTTCAAGTCTAAAAAGGGATCCACACAAAATAATAAATATAAGATACAAGTACTACTAGTTTTGGTGGAGCATCATGTATTATGCTTCTGAAAGTTCTTCATGTAAAATAAGAATTTTGAACATATGTTTGGTATAAAGGCCATTGGTAGGATGCTGCAATTTAGATAGAAGAGTTATGACAGTGGTCAAGTGAGGAACATGAGAAAATCTTTTTTAATAGTGTATGCCATATTCGTAAGGGAATCCCCTAGAAACTAGTCATTCTTTGTATCCATCAATTGTGTCATCATCCTTATGGTTAATCATGTAAAGCCACTTGCATTTTACATGTGAAGTGTATGCCCCTAGAGGAACTAGATCCCAGGTGTGGGTGGACACAAAGACTTGGACTTATTCATGCATAGCCTTCTTCCGGTGTATAGAACATAAGCTTCCCTATATGAAGATGGAATATAATTTGTATGAAGAATTATGTGAAGACCTACATATGTTGAAGAGTGACGTGAAACTGAATGACCATAGTGTGGATTTGGATGATGTTTGTGATGGGACGTCTTGGACCCATATTGTCGATGTAGAAAGGGTTTGTACATTCTTGGGACCATAATCATGTATCTTGTCATTGAATGATGTATGGGACTCAAAATGGGTAGCCTTAATCCCTGTTGATGGTGGTGTGGTAGGAGACTTAGTGTGGGTATCCTCTAACCCTATGGAAAGCCCACGAAGGGTAATCTAAATCACAATGGGAAGCTCACCAAGAGTAAGGATTTTGGTTGTGGTTGTTGTGGTAGTGGATTATTCATGAGGAAAAATGATGAACTCGTTAAGCAAGGTGTAATTTGTGTTGTAGGAAGTGTAATAAGGAGTACCCTCAAGATATGTGGCATGCCTTGTGATGTGCTAGATGACGAGAAATTGAGTCAAAACAATGATAGAAATTATGTTCATTATAATATCCTAGAAGTTCACAACATGCAAATGGTGCATCGAGTTTGTTTTGCTCATAGTAAGGAAGGAGGACAAAGAAAGTGTAGCCAAAAATACATAGGTGGGTGTGAGTGGTGGTTGGATGTAGAGTTTTTCATGTGGTGAGAAACCTCCTAGACTCTGAGTGGGTATGAGATTGATGAGATTAATGGACATGAGGACGAATTTTATCCAGAAGTGTTAAGGAATGTCAAAGCTAATGAGCAAGGCACGTGTTGTTTCAAATATGTGTTTTTGCATATGCTTCGCAATATCCATTGATTTGGGTTTCATGCAAACACCATTTAAATGTGGTGCCTTAAAATTTGAGGATCTCATGTAGGGTAGTGTATGTGCATTCTTTTGTACCATCTTTGTGGAAGACATGACTGACTTTATTGTGTTGGGTTTAATTATGTTAGTGAAGGATTTGTATATGTGTGGAATTTTAGACTTATTGTGTGAAGATAGATCCAAGTATATTTTATGAAACCATCAATAAAAGTTACATAATTTCAAATTCACTTCTAAAGGTGGCAAATGCATGTCCAAAATATCAAAATGAACAAGATAAAAAAAGTTGCTACTTTTACTATCCTAATGTATATGTCTTTAATTTCACCCTTTTAAGACATCACAGATGGAATGATTAGCATTTGGGAACGGAGGAAGCCATGACTGTAGAGGAAGAGGATGAGGAGGAAGTCCCATCCATGGAACAATGATAAGGAACGAAGACTCCCGAGACCCACATGTTGCTGATGTACTGAGCCCTCAAAACCACGACGTTGTGAACATCGGTGTAGAGGCACGGGTGAAATCATACAAGGATGCTACGATGGGCCACAAGGTCACGGTCACCATAAAAATTGTTTTGCCATACACTCTCTGCACTAAAGACATCACAGTCGATCGAAGTGGCACCATATCGGCAATCACTGTGAACCTGACTTCCCTTCCACCGCTCTTAGAGCCTTGGAAACGCATTGTTATTGTGAAATTTATCAGTGGTAACATAGGGTTTCAAACCCTAGTTAATCGAATCGCACTTCTCTATGTCCCCATGGACTCCTTCAGAGTTGTCAATCTCGATCTTGGATACTATATAGTCCAATTGGAAAACAAAGAGGATTTCATCAACTCCATGACAAAGGGTCCTTGGACCATCTTTGGCAATTACCTTTCTATGCAGTCATGGTCCGCCAAGTTTCACTCATCAGATCCCATCCCCCGTAAGCTCATGGTTTGGCTGAGGGTGGTGGATATGCCCATCTTTTTGTAGTAGAACCAACTTCTATCTAGCATAGGAGACTTGTTGGGGAAGACAATCAAACTTGACACAACAACATCATCAGGAGATTGCAAAAAAATTTCCCGCCTGGCAGTAGAGGTACATACTGCCCAACCATTGCTCCTGGGTATCTTCTTGAACAATGAACACTACCGACTGGAATACGAGAACCTCCCAACAATGTGTCTATGTTGTGGTATACTGGGACATGTTGATGTGGACTACTCATTTGTCAAGCCCTTCACCCTGGAGGAAAGCTCTTCATCGTCAATAGTCACTCCTTGAGCACCCTTCACCTACTCAAAATTGATCCACACACCTAAGCATGTGACGAAGTCACAACCACAAAAGGATCAGATGAGTGGTGAGCGAGGTACTAAGCAACCAAAAGCAGCATATGAGGTGGTAGAACCAGGTCAAAATGCAACAAATCCACCTAACACTAGGGCACAAGATGAAGACAGTGGATTGGAGAAAGTCATCCACAAGAATAACAAGAAAAAACAAAGTAAGCCACCACCTGGAAAGATGTCGTCCAACGAGCGTAATCGAGGTGACAATCACACATCCCAGGAAGACAATGTTTTCACCCTAGTAGAAGACTAAACCGTTGAAGGTAGGGTCATCGTCCTAAATAATGGAAAGACCTACATTTTTAGTGGGAAGAGCAAAGAACAAGTGTCGGACACCCCCTGGCAAGTTTAGTTGGGGTAACACTAGCAATGATAGTGGAGTCCTACTCAAGAACAGATAGGTCATATACCAAAATGTAATGGTTAGTCCTGGGCATGAGAGGAAGAAAGGGAGACTAGCTTGTTAACCTCAACTCTGGGCATGCAAGGAAGCAGCTAGATTTTGGGGACCAGAACCAGGAAATGGATATGGATGACATGGTCGATGTGGAGAGTCACACATCTAATGAAGGAGGTGAGCAGCCTATCAGGATGTAGGTGGCCTTTCATTAATTGTTGTGTCAGCACCCTAAACCAACCTATTTTAATGATATACATCCTTTGTTGGAACATCCAAGGAAATTGCTCCAAGGATAAGATTCATTTATTACAAGAGTACAAGCTTCAGCATCAACTATACATCCTAGCCCTCATTGAAACCTGACCACACCAAAACCAAGAGCAAAAACGTAAGTAGACGTGTCGTGTAATATAGGCCTTGTGAGGCCCGAGTCGAACTCAGGGAGACGTAGTCTCAGTGACTACTACTAATGATAGTATGATCAGCTAGGCCGGTTGAAATGGTTAAATTGGGTTTTAACAAAACAAAAGAAAATGAAAGAGAAAACAACAATGGTTGATTCAATTATGGTGAAATTCCTTAAGTTTACCGGTTTCACCACAGGGTCTCGTTGTATATCGTTTTTACCAAATTAATATAAATCCCATTAATATCCTGGATAGAAAGCTTGTAGCCCGAATTGCTCACTCCCGTGATACAATCCACTACCTAAGTCTAAGACAATTCCATGTCAATGGTAATTTTATTCTTAGATTAGGCACATTCTTGAAAACTCTGGGTTCTTTCCACTACCAGTACGTCACCTATTCCACGGAACGCGTGGGGCAGTGTACAAGTTATGGTTTTTTAACCATTAATCCTCCTTCTGGAGTGATTATTGGTCTAATACCTTATCGATGTTGATCAAGCAGTGACAAGTCGTTCAAATCCACACTTATATATCCACGAATAAAGAGAAACATATACGAAATCATGTAAATAGTCAATACAACGATTCCCCCGGGCTACTCCTACGTCCTAAGGAACGGAAGGGTTTAGCCCTGCATGGTTATCAGTTGGAAATACATGGAAGGAGAGAAGAAAAATGTAGGAAACATGAAAGAATTCATGTAAACCCTGGAAAGGCAATGTTTCAGATGATCCTTCTCGAGAAATGTACGATTTGTAGTCTTCCGACGGTCGAAAGGCCCGTCAAAGGTACTCGAATCATCCAGTTATCGTCCTTTGGCTCCATGTTTCTCTCCCTCTCTTCTCTAGATGTCATGCAGTGCAACGTGATATCCCTTTTTGGTCTTGCTGGCCTCCTTTTTTGTCCTAGGTCACTTATGGTACCACCTAACATGGATCGTTGTATCGGGGCAGCCAGTTTAGATTGGTGAAATCTAACAGAGTCGGTGGCACCGACAACATCAGGCTTTTGTCAATCTCTGGATGAGTCAGTGCCATCGAATGGAATGTCGGTGGCACTGAGCTGAGGCAAATTTTCTCCCTTTCTCGCTGAAGCTAACTTAGTGGCACCGACTTTAAGGGTTGATGCCATCGACTCTTTTGGTCGATTGCAGCCTTCTTGTTGATCTTATCTCAGTGGCACCGACTCAAGGGTCGGTGGCACCGACTCTGCTTTGTATATAAAATACCTAAAAAATGCATAAAAATATATATAAGTCTGAGGAATATATAAAATCATATAAATATGATAAAATAAGCTTAATTTGATGCAAACAGAGTGTACAAGCCAACAATAGTGATTTATGTGAATATAATCAAGAAAGTGACAAACAAATACACAAAACACGTATAAAATCGGCCTGTAAAAATGACTCAAAACTCATGCATCAAACTCCCCTGAGCTGAATCTTGCTCGTCCTCGAGCAACAATACCTTTGGATCTGATTGAGATAAGTCAGCTAAATGACATCATGCATAAGGTACATAAAAAAAATCCCCACTTTTTGGTCCTCATTCTGTCCTTCATTGACCACGGAACACTAATTGCCCTATAGGTGACCAAAAATCTCTATCCAAGAGATCTGCCACCCCTAATCAATGAGACACTATCAGTTAGAGCAGTTAACATGATAAATTCTTCTGAATCATACTTGATGCATCGTGTGATCTCCTATCTATTTTGCTCTTTTCTCTACCTACCATCTACATGGAAGAAGTTCTCCTGATAGAATAATGAATGAGGAGACAATCATTTGAGTGGCCTACCAATAAGAGCAACAGGTGGTTGAATTAGGTGGCTATAGAAGATTCATGAGCACATAAAATCATCCATGCAATAACAATTATAATAAACCTATGATGATGAGAATTTAATAAAATGCTCCTAATGCCTAATCATTGCGGTGGAATGATGCATGCAACTATCATTTCATCTAAAGATAAGACAAAATATCTACAAAACTAAATCATGTGCTAACTTTTCTTTATAATTGAGTAGAATTGTGCCCTTGAACTTTCAGAAATATATAAGTACTTTTTTTTTCATTTAAGCCCCCGCTTTCATGATAAATTTGCTTTGGGCTTCTAATTGCACTTCGACTTTAATTTCTTTTAATATTTCTCTTTTTTTTTCAACAAATGGGCTCAATCACTACCTTTTTATTAAGAGAGAAGAAGTTAGACAAGATTTATTGCAAGAAGAAATGTCATGCTTATGCAGTTTAGATGAACAAAGGTGTTATGCACTACATGACATGCAGCATGAATTTGTTGTACATGTATGATTTTATCTATATATTTTTATGTATGTGCTAATGCAAATAAGAATAAACAACTACTATGCAAAGTCTATTATGCAATATAAATGCAAACAAAAGAATAATGATAACATGTACTCAATCCTCTTATGGTGGGGTGTGAGTCAAATGAATGTGGTGGTTGAGATCACACAACTAAGAGGTAGAACCTTCAGAGAAAATCATATGTTCCTCTCTAATGACCTATGTACAGGGTAATCAAGGGGTTTCTTTCTTGAATTTGAATTTAAGGTCACGTTAGTGTTTAATCAGTTTAAGCTCAACAATCCTTGTCAATCACTTTCTTAGACAAATTAGATGGTCATTTATGCTTTAATGTCCTAAAGCTGACTTACTCAAGCACTTCCTCAATTATGTGACTCTCTTACTCACAAGATAAGCTCATAAATTTTAAATTTACTCACAAAATTGCACCCAACCTAGAGATTGATATTTTCACAGAAACCATGCATTTACTTCTCCACATATTACACTAGGGGCACGTTTGATTTATAGGATTTAGTTGGATTTCCGTAACTGCTGGATTCACATAATCCTAGCATCAAAAAAATTTCTGATTTCAAAAAATTTTACGAACCAGAGCTTGTGTTTGGTGAGCTGTATACAACATATGGACTTTACATTACCAACTCCACTTTGATGCCCAGCGCTGCAAAGATTCTTGTACATGCTGCACGCTCCACCCACGGGATCACGGCACCCAGCCGTTTTGAACTGGACGACATCGTCCAGTATTTACACGGCCCAGAAAAAATGTGGGATGGGCTTCATTTTACGACTCCTGCCAACCAAACTTAATACAATCCAATCATGCTGAACACGGGTAACCAAACGTGCCCTAGATAGAATGTGGATCCTACATAATAGAAAAACTAACAAAAAACTAACTCCTTTTCTCAAAATGAAACAAATAAAATAAAAATAAAACTAAGATAACAAAAAATAAAAGCTAAGATAGAAGTTGTTCCAGCACCCCCCTAAGCTTGAATATGACTATGGCCTCATAGTCAATATCCTAACTCAAGACGTAGAATGGTGATACTCGACTCAAAATGGTGGTGGCAGTGGCTGTGTGGGATCCTGGGGAGCAAACATCCCCTGAAAGGTTGGATCATATGGTGGCATGTCTGGTGACATCGGATAACTTCCAAAATACCTGTGGCTCCAGTAGTTATCAAAGAAAGGCTACTAATAAGCTTCCATCCGTTGTAGACGCTGATGTATATTCTCTTAGTTGGCCAAGAGAAGGTGTTCATTTTCATAGATTGCTTTCTGGTTTGTATACAACCTACCTTGCACGTCCTAAATGCCAGCCAGGGATTGGGTTTGATGCTATTGATGCATCTGGATATCCTATAGCATGTTATACATACCCACCATAGAATTGGCATCCTCTCCTTCTTGAGAGGGTGGTGGGGCAGAAGATTGAGAAAGAAGGAGCTCGATGTAGCCTCTAGATGCTCAGGGTAGCTGCTCGTGCTCAGGGTAGTCGTGGTTCTTCAAGTTCTGAAGAATAATCAAACCACACCCCTCTTTATATAAGGTCGGAACTGACCTGCTATGACAGGGTCGGTGGCACCGACATGGAGTTGGTGGCACTGACTTCTGGGGCCGAATCCGCACCCTCGGTGCTTCGACGGCTGTCGGTTCGCGATCTTCTTTTTTCAGATTGCTGACGAGTTAGTGGCACCGAATGTATGTTAGTAGCACTGACTTTTGGGTGGGATTAAAACTTTAGATAATCCTTGTGGATGTATCTAGGCCATAGATCAAGGTTGCCCATAGATCGGTGTTTCTAGCGGTCGGTGGCACCGACAGTGGGGTCGGTGGTACCGACATAATGATCGACATTTTTTTCTCTCTCGATGCATTGACACATGCCTGGGAACCCATGCCGAGTCGGTGCCACCAACCTATACGTCGATGGTACCGACTCAGTTTATTAGTTAAACACGTTTGAGTTCTGCACTTTCTTTAGAGATGTCAGTGAACTGACTCATATCAGCCGATATGCCCATCTCTCTGACCGTGACTTGGTGGCACCAACTTGGAAGTCAGTGGCACCAACTCAGCTACAGCCTGCACACTGAACAAATGAGTCAAGGTATCATTTTTACAAAAAAAAAATCTTTTTTTTAAAAGAAAAACTAAGTACTATGAAACGACTTAAAGAAAAATGCACAAAACAAACATCCTAATGGTTGGGTTGCCTCCCAACAAGCACCCTTGTTTAACGTCCTAGGCTAGACAACTCTAAAGCTCAATTATCAAATGGGAGCGATGAGTTTCACCTCATCCTCCTTTCTAGTAAAATCTTCCCCAAAGATGTGTTTCAATCTCTGTCCATTCACTAAGAAAGTTCTCTCCCCCTCTTTGATTCTCACAGCCCCATGTGGGAACACTTCCTCTATGATAAAGGGTCCACTCCATCTAGACCTAAGTTTCCCAGGGTGCAATTTTAGCCAAGAATTGGAAAGCAAGACACTCTCTCCCAGATAGAACACTCTCCTCTCTATATGCCAATCGTGAATTTGCTTTGTCCTTTCTTTGTACAATCTAGCATTTTCATAGGCATTCCATCTTAGTTCATCAAGTTCATTCAATTCCAACCTTCTTGTCTTCCCGACTTCATCAAGATCAAAATTTAGCCTTCTCAATGCCCAATGAGCCTTATCTTCTAATGCCACAGGAAGATGACATGCTCGGCCATAAACTAACCTAAAGGGTGTGGTTCCTATGGGTGTCTTGTAGGCTGTCCTATAGGCCCAAAGTGCATCAACCAATAACTCACTCCAATTTTTCCTACTTGACGACACCATCTTCTCAAGGATCTTCTTAATCTCTCTATTTGATATCTCCACTTGTCCTTGAGTTTGTGGGTGATAGGGTGTACCCACTCGAAGCGTCACTGCATACTTGCTCAAAAGTGCCCCAAACTTGCGATTGGTGAAATGAGTTCCCCCATCGCTAATGATCATCCTAGGCACTCCAAACCCATAGAAAATGTGATATTTGACAAATTTACATACAACTGTGGCATCATTGGTGCAGTTTGGAATTGCTTCCACCCACTTCAACACATAGTCAACGGCCAACAAGATATAAAGGTAGGAATTAGAGGACACAAAGGGTCCCATAAAATCTATTCCCCACAAACCAAAAACCTCTACCTCTTGGAACACATTCAGGGGAATCTCTTACTTCTTAGATATGTTACCGGACCGTTGGCACGCATTGCACCTCCGCACAAAGTCGTATGTTTCTTTGAACAATGTTGGCCAATACAAACCACTTTCTAGAACCTTTGCAACTGTAGGTAGTGTGTGACAGTGTTTCAACACACTCTCATACTCGCTCTCTGGCACACATCTTCTCAAAATACTATCCCTGCATTGTCTCAACCAGATAGAATCATCCCAAAAATAATAACACAGAGAATGGAAAAATTTCTTCTTTTCCTAATACCCCCAATCATTAGGCAACTCCTTGCAAACAAGATAATTCACAATATGTGCAAACCAAGGGTCCTTATGATTAAGAGTAAATAATTATTCATCGGGAAAGGTCTCTAGGATGGGTATGCCAAGGTCTTTCTTAGCTACCCTCTCTATCCTAGATAGGTGGTCAGCCACCACATTCTCAACCCCGGCCTTATCTTTCACCTCAATATCAAACTCCTACAATAAAGGGATCCAACAGATAAGTCTAGGCTTGGCGTCCTTTTTCTGTAGCAGGTACTTGATGGTTGCATGATCCATCCACACCACCACTTTAGCTCCTACAAGGTATTGCCTAAACTTTTCAAAAGCAAAAACAACACCCAAGAGTTCCTTTTCTGTGGTGGTATAATTCAATTGTGCATCGTTAAGAGTTTTAGATGTGTAATAAATGATCATACAGACCTTGTTGAGACGTTGTCCTAACACAACCCCTACCGTGTAATCTGATGCATCACACATCAACTCAAATGGTTGGCTCCAATCCAAAGCCTGCACAATCGACACAGATATGAGTTTCTCTTTCAAAATATCAAAAGCTTTCAAACACCTATCATCAAAACTGAACTCAACATCCTTTTCCAAAAGCTCAAACAAAGGCTTAGCGAGCTTTGAAAAATCTTTAATAAATTGGTGATAAAACCCAGTGTGGGTTAGATAGCTCCTAACTACCTTCACTGATGACGGTGGATGGAGTTTTGTGATCACCTCTATTTTAACTGGATCTACCTCCAATCCCTTTCTAGACACCTTGTGGCCTAACACAATGCCATCGCTAACCATCATGTGATATTTCTCCCAATTAAGCATTAAATGGGTGTCTTCACATCTCTGTAAAACTTTGTCCAAATTTTTCAAGCACTCTTCAAACGATGTCCCATAAACTGAAAAATCATCCATGAAAACTTTGAGACATCTCTCTACCATATTCGAGAAAATCACCAACATACACCTTTGAAAAGTCACGGGTGCATTGCACAACCTGAAAGGCATGTTGCGATAGGAAAAATTGCCATAAGGACAAGTGAAGGTAGACTTCTCCTGATCCTTAGGCTCAATTGAAATCTGATTGTAACCCAAATATCCATCGAGAAAAAAAAAGTGGGAGCAACCGTCAAGTCGCTCCAAAATTTGATCTATGAACGGTAACGGGAAATGGTCTTTAAGGTTCGCAGCATTCAACCGGGGGTAATCGATGCAAACATGTCATCTTGTCACTAATCTAGTGGTGATTTTCTCATTAGATGCATTGGTAGTGACAATGATTCCCCCCTTCTTAGGTACTACCTGCATCGGACTTACCCACATAGAGTCAGAAATAGCATAAATAATATCTGCCAACAGTAGCTTTATTATCTCCTTCTTTACCACCTATTTCATAATCAAATTTAAGCGATGTTGAGGTTGAATGACCGACTTTGCGCCCTCTTCTAGGAGAATCTTGTGTTGGCATAAGGTGGGAGAAATCCCCTTGATATCAGCCACAGACCACCCAAAAGCACCTCGGTGGTTCTTTAACAACATGATCAACTGTTCTTCTTTTGAAATACTCAATGATTTTGAGATGATGACCGGTAGCTTCTCATCTGCTGCTAGAAAAACATACTTCAGATGAGGCAGAAATGGCTTGAGCTCTAACTCGAGCGGGTCTAGAAGTGATGACACCAAAGGCAGTGGTAGTGGCCCTAAGTCCTCAAAATGCTTCATGTAATGGCATGGCAGCACCTTCTGCAGCCATGCACACTCCTCCCTTGACCGGTCCAGAACACAATCACCTCTTATGTTCATGAGACAAGCCTCTAGAGGAAGTTGCGGATGGACCTGTAATATGGAATCCTCTGCATTTTCATCCACAGTAGACAAACTCACTTCCTCTTCTCTATCATCCGGGTATCCTACCGCTTTGGCAAGTGAGAGCACCTTGGTGTTCTCCATGATGTCCACAACAAGTGTACCCTTATCCACCTTTGTCATCACATGTGCCATGTCTAGAAATGGTTTTCCCAAGAACAAAGAAATATTATTATTCATGTGTTGCACCATATTGCACTTCTCCTGAGAATCATATGATTTGGAATTACCCGACATGGTTATCTCGAACATGTCGTCTTTAATCCCCACAGTCAAGCAGCCTCTTCTCATCTCTAAAATCATGTCGGTTGTATCTTGGAAGGGCCATCCTAGCAGGAATTCATTGCCATGTTCAGCTTGCATCTCCATCACTACGAAATCTATAGGAAAAACAAACTGGTCCACCTTGACAAGCACATCCTTGGAAATGCCATACGGTGTAACTACCGAGTTGTCTGCCAACTATATCGTCATGCTTCTCTTCCTTGTTGTTTTGAGACCAAGCTTCTTGAAAGTGGATAGGGGCATCAAGTTTATGCTTGCCCCTGAATCACAAAGTGCCTCACCAAACTTTGTCTTCCCGATATAGCATGTGATGTTGAAACAACTGGGATCTTGCCTCTTTGGTGGAAGCGTACCTAAGATGAAGGCACTAACTTGCTCTCTTAAGACAACTACATCAGAATCTGGAATCTTTCTCTTCTTGTTAATGATATCTTTCAAAAACTTACCATATGAGGGTATTTGTTCAATTGCCTCAATTAATGGTATATTCATAGAAAGCTTCCTAAAGCTGTCTAGAAACTTCTTAAATTGTTGATCCTTCTTTGTTGCCTTCAAGCTATTGGGGTATGGAACTAGTACCGTCTGTGTCCTCTGATGTGGTAGTACATATGACGCCCGCTTTTCAGGCTCAACCTCTTTCTTTTGCTCCTCCCCTGTGTTCCCTGTCTCATGTTCTGCTTGCGCTTGCTCTGCCACTGAGTCATTACTGTCAATAGGCTTGATCACCTCATTCTCCTCATACTGTGGGGTCAATGTCTTCTTCCCACTTCTCAATAGTATGGCTTTGACCTACCGATTCCCCATTGGAGTGTCAGTATTTCCTAGAAACCCCTATTGAGAAGGCTTCTTCAACGCGGCCACATCCGCAGCAAGTTGAGATAATGTCATCTCAAAAGTTCTCATCTGTGCATTGTGGTTCTAGAGGACCCGTTGAATATTATTGAGTAACATAACATTTTGCTTCACAATCCTTTTCAAGATGTCATTAGTGCTCTCTTTTGCCACCGGGTGCTACTGCTGCACTGGCCTCTGCTGATTCTACTAATCCAGATACTGTAAGAAGTTGTTGGGATCCTTCCACTAGAACTTGGGGTCCTTCCTCCATGTGTAGTCATTATTATGGTATCTCTGTTGACGCATGTATTTCACATGCTCTTCCTCTTCAGAGACATGATCATCCTTCTCAAACAGATTCTTTGCAATAAGGTCCAACTTTTTATTCAAGGAAGAAATAACCTTGGACTCCCCTATGCTTTTGATCTACTCTGGATTGTCTCTCTCATTTCCCCAAGCCTGATTCTTCTCCGTGTTCTTCAAAATCTCCTAACATGTTGATGGTGGGTTATTGAGGAAGAATCCCGAGCCTGCACTATCTAGAGTAGTCGTTTCACTTTTTTGCAGCCCAAAATAAAACATCTTCACTTGATTTTCCAAGTCTATCTCGTGATGTGTTACCTTCCTGAGCATTATCTGGAAACACTCCCACACCTCAAAATATGATTCGGATGCATGTTGTTTGAAGTTATGGATATTCTTGATCATCTCATTTGTCTTCTCTAGAGGAAAATATCTTTCAAAGAATGCCTCCACCATTTCGTACCACCACTACTACAAAAACATCATTCAGTGGCGCTTTTAGTGGCGTCGGTTATTTAGGAAAACCGACTCCTATTTTACATAGGCGTCGGTTATTTATACTCACCGACGTCTATATTCGAAGACCAGCCAGACACGGGTACCGCTTTGTATTCAGCGTCGGCCATTTATAACAGACCGACGTCTAAAAGTAGCCCGCGAAAATCAATTTTCGAGCGAACTTTTTTCGTCTCCTACAGCGTCGGTTTGGTAACTATTAACCGACTCCTATGTAAATGAAAATTTGCGCGAAAAATTAGGGTAAAGGTTGCATTGTTGGGCGTCGGTGTATTACTATCAACCGATGCCTTTAGCAACCTAATAGACCCGCGCGACGCCCGTTAGGCACCTACCTGTTCCATTGTCTTCATCGCTAGCTGCCGCGCTGCTCGATCGCCCGCCTGCCGGTTCTCGCCGTCGCCGACGCTGCCCGTGCTTCCTTGCCTCGCCGTCGCCACCGACGTTGCTGCTGCTGTGCGTCGCCACCGACCTTGCTACTGCTGCTGCTGTTCGTCGCCGGCGCCACCCACCTAGCTTCTTCCAACAGAGCCGCCGCCCTAGCTTCTTCTCCGGTGCCCTTCTTCTCCGGCGCCCTTCTTCTCCGGCGCCATTCTTCTCCGCCGCCCCTGCTGCTGCTGCTGTCCGCTCGTCGCCGCCCTGCACCGCCGCCCTGCTGCTCCAGCCACCTGCTGCCCGCGCGCGCGCCCTGCTGCTCCATCCGCTGCGCCGCCGCCACGCCTGGTGCCCTCCTGCTTGCCCACCTACCTGCCCTAGCTCCTTCCTTTCTTCCTGCTAACACCCGACGTCCTGTTTCTACAACACTGGTTAGTTTTACTGATTTCCTTGCTGTTAGTTTTACTGATTGCTGTTTTACTGCTTTTGTTGATTAGATATGTATAGAAGTTCCTTATAAATATATTTTTTTACATACACATACATGTAATTTTGTATAAAATTCATGATGTAGTGTAATCTTAAATCCTAGAGTGTACCCCTTTTGTCTACTATTTGATATCCTTGATTTTATCTTCTATCCTAAATAAAATTAAGGGACCCATGATTAGAAAACAATTCCAAACATGGCACCCACACTAACTGGAAGGAAATAAAATATGATTATTGAAATGCACATTTGTGATGTGATACCTTTTTTAGGATGCATATATTAGATTCAACCTTTGATACATCCTTTTATGAGTTCCAATACAATTAGGGTTTCATTTCATTGCCATTGTATGTATTATAATATTACATCTTTCACATAAAAATTAATTAAATTGAATACTATTGGAACCCTAATTTAAATCCTAATTTGATTTAAACTTGTCCATTCTAGCATCATTTGATTTGATTAAACCCTAACATTGTTTAAACCCTAACATCAATTGTGATGAAACCCTAACATGTACATATCTATTATTGTGTTTGTTGGCCTAGAAACCCGTCCAAGATTTACTCATTAGGAGTAAATCTTGGATAGTCCCCAGTTTGGGACTGTTCTTGAACACCTAATCTCACTTAGGATGTAAGTGTATAATGTGTATTGAGTTTTCGAGAAAATTTTGGTAGCATTTCCCCATTTGTTCTCTAAGTACATATGTACTTAGAGAACAGCGGGGAAATGCTGCCGAAATTTTCTTGAAAACCCAATACACATTATACACTTACTAGTGAGATTAGGTGTTCAAGGATGGGATAGGTGGTACACATTTATTATATATAAGAATGACATCACATGTGTTTGTTGGCCTAGAATGTGAACAATCATTGTTTTTTATATTACTTGTACATTGATATAAATTAGAATGAACAATCACTAAATTATATATTATTTGTATGGAGTCCGGCTTCATTGTAGATATCTATTATTGTGTTTGTTGGCCTAGAAACCCGTCCAAGATTTACTCATTAGGAGTAAATCTTGGATAGTCCCCGGTTTGGGACTGTTCTTGAACACCTAATCTCACTTAGGATGTAAGTGTATAATGTGTATTGAGTTTTCGAGAAAATTTTGGTAGCATTTCCCCATTTGTTCTCTAAGTACATATGTACTTAGAGAACAGCGGGGAAATGCTGCTGAAATTTTCTTGAAAACCCAATACACATTATACACTTACTAGTGAGATTAGGTGTTCAAGGATGGGATAGGTGGTACACATTTATTATATATAAGAATGACATCACATGTGTTTGTTGGCCTAGAATGTGAACAATCATTGTTTTTTATATTACTTGTACATTGAAGGATTGCTAATTGATAAAAGATCACAATTTTAGAGACATGTATGTTTATACAAATGCTAAATGTTTTCCTTATTCTAGTTGATACAAATGCTAAATGTTTTCCTTTTTAATGAAATTTTCAGATGGCTCACCATGATGAGAATGATGTCCATGATGAGCATGAAGTCCATGATGAGCATGCTGTCCATGACGAGCATGGCGAGGATACCAACGTAAGTTCTAAAAACATATCCCGTATTTCTATAAAATTCATTATCTTCTAGTTATGTCATATATCCTGTATTTCTATATTGGCTTAATTCGGTGTGTTTATTTTTGTCAAATTTTAGGTTGATGATGCACAGCTACCCACTGAAGCAATTGAGCAACTTGATGCGCAGCAACAAAAACTTAACAAGAAAAGGGGTATCACTCTGTTGAAAAAGTTACTTGCGCTGAGTGGCAGTGGATCCAAATTGGTTGTGGAGTTTGATAATGGAGGGAATGCAATTGGAGTGAACCGCAATAATTTTATAAACTATCTTGGGGTTGTCACTCGAAGCCATTGTGGTGTTAAGTATGATAATTGGCATAAAGTTCCTCAGGCGAAGAAAGACTTGATATGGAAAGATTTATGCGTGAGTTATTATTATTTGCAATTATATTTTGTAGATTACAAATTCTATTATTTGCAATTATATTTTTGGTACTAGTTAATAACATTTCTGTTTTACAGAATCTGTTTGCATTGGATGAGATGTTGCATCGTAAAAGTGTGATGCAACGCGCTGGAAAGATGCTTAGGAATTACAGGACAAATCTGAACAGAGAATACATAAGACAGGGTGATAAGAAGAAGAAGTCAGCCCTTGAACAATGGAACTTCTTGGACAAAGAAGATTGGGACAATTTTGTTGCTTCAAGAAAATCTGAAGAATTCAAGGTATTAGGCGTCACTCCCATTTTAATTAATATACATTGTATTCACCTATTCAAGATTAGCATTTAGTGCTACTAACCTAATTATAAATGTGCATACTAACTAGGCCCTCAGTGACGCACAAAAAGCAAGGCGTGCACTGAATGTACATGACCATACTATGGGTCCAAAAGGCTATGCAAGCGTTCGCCAAAGACTACAGGCAGAGTCTGCGGCTACTCAGGAGTCTGCGGCTACTCAGGAGTCTGCGGCCACACCCTTGCCTCGCCATGATATCTGGATAGCTGGCAGGAAAAACAAGAAGGGTGAAATAAAGAAGCCCGAAACTGCTGAGGCGGCTGCAAAAATGGTAAAATACAACTCTTAGAGCAATCATTTGAATATTGATTATTTGTGGTGTTAACTTACCAATTTTTGTTTATGGTGATTAACGGGAGCTGCACGAGCAGAGGAAACAAGGCACGTTCATCCCTCAGGGCACAAGGGATGAATTGACAGTTGCTCTGGGTAACCCAGAGCATCCTGGACGTGTTAGAGGTGCCGGCGCTGGTGTGGGCATCAAAGCATTCTTTGGGCCATCCCAGCGCAAACCCAGAGCGGGACTTTCTCAAGAAGAGGTAACATATTCTATTTTTAGAATGTTACTGCAAAAGGAAATTCATTAATAAAAAGCTAATATTTGTTTTATCCATGTATAGGAGAATAAGAGAGTCGAGGATATAGTTGCTAAGAAGCTCAACGATGTGGTTGCTGAGAAGGTCAAGGAAGAATTGCTGCGGTGGCAGGCATCTCAGGCTTCCAATCAGCCTATGCCGACCCACTCTTCTCCTGGTGCACAGACTGCAAGTAATCCTGGAGACCCATCGCCTAACACGTCTGCTGTAAGTATTGTTTATGACATTGTAGCTAGTCTTTTCAAGATGATATGTTTTCAAGATGATATGTATATATGTATAACATTCTTTACGTAAATTTGTAGGCATTGAAGCCATGCCGCTTAAGAATGGAAAACTATGTTGTTGCAGAGGCGCAAGCTTACCAGTCCCTTCCTGGGGCAACGTTTCATGGGACTCCAATGCCGCAGGGCTACATTCGTGTGAGCCCGATACATGTATTACCCGATTGGAGGGAAGTTGAGTTGCCATAAGCCCACCCAGATATTGATACACTTGGTGAGGCAGAAAGCGGGGTCATATTGTGGCCCAAAGCAGATGTCCTCTACACGACTGAAATTGTAAGATAAATTTACATTGATTTAGACTGTTAATGTGTATATATGATGTCAACTGATCTGAAATTATATATACAGGTTAAAAAGAAGACACCAGGAGCACCTAGGCCTCCACCTCCAATTCCCGCATTACCAACTTGGGTTCCAACTGACCTACCATACCCGTTAGGTCCTGCTTGTAGGGGAATGGCATGTTGGCTACGGGCACATAATATACTTTGCCCTATAATTGTTTCTTTAGATGCAGATTATGCAGGTCAATCATACGACAGCTCTTTATTTATACAAGATATTATTGAGCTGTTTATGTATGATTGGTTGAATACATCAATGATAGAGACATGGATAAGGTGAGATCTTGTTTATACATCCATATACCTTGTGTAAGATCCGGTGATCTAGTTTCTTATATATTAATGCATACGTCTATATGTTTTGCAGCTACTTAATCGAAGATCATTGCAAACAATTTGCATATGATCATGTGGGATTTTTGATTCCATCATTGATTAGTATGGTAGCTAAAGACCCTGATAGTGTTCAACAATACTGTATAGATGCTTTTACAATTTTTGGTCATCAAATGAAGACGATAATATTAGCTCCATTCAATGTCAAGTAAGTTTGCTTTATTTATAATTTGGACTTAAGAAAATTCCATTATTATTTTTCATTTTGAGTATTAATTGTTAACTTTTTACCTCTAGTGGTAGACATTGGGAGTTACTAGTTATTGTCCCCGGGACGTTCACTGTTTATTATCTAGATCCCGCAGGAAGTACATTAAACACTAAAATTGGACACGTAATGAGAATGGCATTATTCTGGTGAGAAATATTTCATTTTTTATATCCGTTAACATCTTTTATTACATTACTATTTACTTATGCAACTTAGTGTGTTATATTAACATGTAGGGGTTTAGATGCATTCAAAAATGCTGGAGGAAAGGTCCCAAGGAAAAAGAACCAGCCATTGTCTTGGGAGAACGTAAAAGTAAGTTCCCGACTCCCCGACTCCAATGTATATATTATTGATGTGAATTGTGCTTAGTTGTATTATTTTGTATGTTTCAATTTATAGTGCGCTACACAAGACAATGGCTGGGCATGCGCATACTATGTGATGCGATTTATGCAGATGATTATCAAACATGCCGCATTGGACATCTATACCATACATGAGGTATTATATATAGTCTCATTAGTTAGTATGAAATATATCAATCTTATTTTTATATTATTACTTATATATATACATCATTCTCTTTGCAGGTGTTTAAAACTGACCACACTATAGGCAAACGCTTAAAAAATGTACATGCTCCATATATGAGGGAAGCATTAGATGAAGTAAGAGAAGAATGGGCAATAGCTGTACAAACAGTGGCAACTGTAAGATATAATTGGGATGTTGATAGTGATGATGAATGATACTTTGTAAATGAATGTTTCTGAATGTTAAAACATGTATTTGAATGATTCTATATGTGTGAACGTGACAATTGAATTGATGTATGAATGTATCTACTTGTGTGAATTTTTTTATGTTAATTTTGCAGGTTTGTGGCCTGTTTGTAGGCTGATATCAATGGATGTCGTAAACCTACAGTTCAGAAAATTGAACTGCAGGTTCTCATCCTGCTGACCAGCCACAGCAGGCTTGCAAACAGATTTATAAAAAAAAATAGATATAGGCGTCGGTTATTTACAGATAACCGTCAGCACAGACTTACAGCGTCGGTTTTTTGTTGAACACCGACGCCAAAAGTGTTCGCGCTACAGAAAATGGGAGTCATCTAGGACACTTTTCTGCGTCGGTCCTTTAGTATATAACCGACGCAGAAAGCGTCCTAGATGACGCTGTTTTCTGTGGCGCGAACCCTTTTGGAGTCGGTGTTTTATAATAAACCGACGCCTTTATGTTAAATAGGTGTCGGTTTTTTAACCGACGCTGAAGTGTCCAACATTTTAGCGGCGCCCACATAGGCGTCGTTCAGAAACCGACGCCAAAGGGGGTTAAACAACCGACACTAAAAGGCACTTCTGTAGTAGTGCACGCCTCTATCGACTCTTTAGGTAGGTTGTATAATCATTACTTTGTTTTGTCAGCCAGTGATGATGGGAACAACTTCAGATAGATGCTGGTTTGAGGAAACCTGTCGACTTTCACCATATCACTGATTTCTACAAAATTACTAATATGTGCCACTGGGTCTTCATGAGCGTTCCCATAGAATGCTTATGACTTGACAAGTGTAATCAAACCTGGATCAAGCTTGTACTGAGCCACATTCACATGCTACTTTTTGATTGGCCATGTTTGTGCCGCTGAAGAAGATGCTTTTATCCTTTCCCAGATAGTCCTCTCTGCTCCTGGGTTACCGTCCCCCATTGCTTGTTGCCTGGGTGACAATGGTATGACTTCTAGTGAATTAATTTGAATTGGAGCCTCGACAGCCCCTGGAAACTCAGGTGTAGCTTCTATGTAGTCTGTGGTCAGAGTTGCCACCATACACTAGTACTTGAAAGATTAAAAATAGTTAGCCAAGGTACCTTAAGAGACAATGTGATAAATGAGTATGAAATGAATATATATATATATATATATATCATTATTCTGAAAAGCGGTAATCGGTGTATGGGTGGAGAGGGTACCGAATAGAGTATATACGGTATGCGGGAGTATAAGCGGGAGAATATTCGGTTTTAATCGGTTTTGATTTTTTTAATATTAACCATAAAGATATGTAAATTATATATTGACCATATAATAATGACAATGGTAAGTAATTAGAAACATTTATAAGTAATATACTAATATTGCATTCATAAGTAGTTAGAAACATTGATAGAATTAGAGAAGAAAACTTTGATAAGTAATTACAAACATTGTTAAGTCATAGACTAATATCACATTAATAAGTAATTAGAAACATTGATAAGTAATAGACTAATATTACATTAATAAGTAATTAGAAACATTGATAAGTCATAGACTAATATTGCATTAATAAGTAATTAGAAACATTGATAAGTGATAAGACTAATATTGCATTAATAAGTAACTTGAAACATTGATGAAATTAGGGGAAAAACATTGATAAGTAATTAGAAACATTGATAAGTCATAGACTAATATTGCATTAAGAAGTAATTAGAAACATTGATGAAATTAAAGAAGAAAACATCAATAGTAAGGACCAGTTCAATAAACACTAACTATAAACTTATAGAGAAAACATGAGGAGAAGACCAAATATGTAAATTGGAAGAAGAGAATGTAATTGTAATGACCAATAGTAGTATTAGAAAAAATTAATGTAAAAAAAATTATTACTAGCATTTGGTTTTGAAAATCGCCGATTAATCAGACGATTATTCCCCCGATCAGTCGATTAATCGGTCATGGACCGATTATAGGCCGATTATTCATAATCGGAGTGGTAGACCCCCAAAAAGGAATATTCGGCCTAAGCGGCCGATTTTCTGAACAGTGATATATATATATGTATATATATATACTTTTAAAATTAAATTACACAAAATTTAAAAAGTGGCCTAAAGTGGCTGACTACAGCACTCGTAGTGCTGAGACATCGCCGTCTCCTCGACAACGGTGCCAAAAACTTGAACATGCCAAAACCAAGCGCAAAAATGCAAGTGCATGTGTCACGTAATATAGGCCTTGTGAGGCCCGAGTCGAACTCAGGGAGACGTAGTCTCAGTGACTACTACTAACGACAGTATGAACAACTAGGCCAATTGAAATGGTTAAATTTGGTTTTAACAAAATAAAAGAAAATGAAAGAGAAAACAACAATGGTTAATTCAGTTATGGTGAAATTCCTTAAGTTTACCGGTTTCACCATGGGGTCTCGTTGTATTTCATTTTTACCAAATTAATATAAATCCCATTAATATCCTGGATAGAAAGCCTGTAGCCTGAATTGTTTGCTCCCGCGATACAATCCACTACCTAAGTCTAAGACAATTCCATGTCAATGGTAATTTTATTCTTAGATTAGGCACATTCTTGAAAACTCTGGGTTCTTTCCACTACCCGTGCGTCACCTATTCCAAGGAATGCATGGGGAAGTGTACAAGTTATGGTTTTCTAACTGTTAATCCTCCTTCTGGAGTGATTATTGGTCTAATACGTTATCGATGTTGATCAAGCAGTGACAAGTCATTTAAATCCACACTTATATTTCCAAGAATAAAGAGAAACTTATACTAAATCATGTAAATAGTCAATACAACGATTCCACCGGGCTACTCCCAAGTCCTAAGGAACATAAGGGTTTATCCCCGCATGGTTATCAGTTGGAAATACATGGAAGGAGAGAAGAAAAATGTAGGAAACATGAAAGAAGTCATGTAACCCCTAGAAAGGTGATGTTTAGGATGATCCTTCTTGAGAAACGTGTGATGTGCAGTCTTCCGGCGGTAGAAACGCCCGTCAAAGGTACTCGAATTGTCCGATTATCATCCTTTGGCTTCGTGTTTCTCTCCCTCTCTTCTCTAGATGTCATGTGGTGCAACGTGATATCCCTTTTTGGTCTGGTCAGCCTCCTTTTTTGTCCTAGGTCACTTACGGTACCATCTAACGTGGACCGTTGGATCGGGGCAGCCAGTTTAGATTACTGAAATCTGAAAGAGTTGGTGGCACTGACAACATCGGGCTTTTGTCAATCTCTGGATGAGTCGGTGCCATTGACTGGAATGTCGGTGGCACCGAGCTGAGGTGGATTTTCTCCCTTTCTCACTGAAGCTAACTCGGTGGCACCAACTTTAGGGGTCGATGCCATCGACTCTTTTGGTCAATTTCAACCTTCACGCTGATCTTATCTCGGTGGCACCGAATCAAGGGTCGATGGCACGGACTCTACTTTGTATATAAAATACCTGAAAATGTAGAAAAATATATAAGTCTGAGGAATATATAAAATTATATAAATATGATAAAATAAGATGAATTTGATGCAAACAGAGTGTATAGGCCAACAATAGTGATTTATGCGAATATAATCAAGAAAGTGACAAACAAATACACAAACACGTATAAAATTGGCCTATAAAAATGACTCAAAACCCGTGCATCAAAACTTGATGTAGTGGTCGTTCTGCTGAAAACATCATTAAGAAGTTGGGCTTCTCCTCGTCACACCGTGTTGACGCTTTGGGTTTCTCAAGAGGAATCTGGATCTTATGGGACAGCGACTGCTGCAACCTAGACATCATCCTCAACCATCGCCAACTGCTCCATTGCAAAGTAAACAATAGTTGTCACCTCACTATTGTCTATGACAGCCCTCACTCCCTCAAAAGAAGTCTTCTCTAGAAAAGACTAATTGATATTTTGAATACCAGACACAGTTCCTGGACCGTTGTGGGTGACTTCAATACAATGCTAGACAAGTCAAAAAAGAAAGGCGGAAAACACTTTGATCGTCGGAACTGTGCCTTATTCAATAAACTCCTATTACAGACTAGACTCACTGAAGTCCACACCAGTGACCACTACTATATCTTTAAACGAAAGCAGTTGCTCGAAAAACTGGACAGAGTCATAGCTACTAATAGCTGGATTACGGTGGAAGGTGAACTTCGCACAATAGTGCTACCCCGCCTCTACTCTGACCACAATCTGATTCTCATCACAAGTTCACCTCCAGCAAATGCCAAGTTGCAAGTGTTCCGCATAAAAGCTAGCTGGTCCATCCACCCGGAGTTCAACCAATCCCTCCTACCCCAGTGGAATTCTTCTATGTTGCTACTCAGTGCATTACCCCCCCTTCTTCGAAGTAGTCTTAGCTTAGGAAAGGAAGAACACCATGAACAAACAAAAGAAGAAGGATGACATTTTGGGTCACCTCAACCTCTGCTAGGTAAACAACACCATCAAACTGAGTATTTCTAACGATTTATTGTTTGTCTCTCTCCAAGAACAATACAGTAGTGTCCTCCTCTGTGAGGAGATGGACAAACAATAGATGGCACATATCAACTGGCTCTAATATGGTGACGACAACACAAGCTTCTTCCATGCGTATGTCAAAGCCCGCTGCTACCACATCAAAATCAACAGACTACAGAACGGGGAAGATGAGTGGATTGACAATCTTGAATATCTAAAACTTCTCATCATCAATTACTTCAAAAACTTGTTGGTGACTCTAACCACACCGCAGCTAGCCCAGTTGTGGATTCTCAGTATGTGGGTAATTTCAAAAAACTCTCTAACCAAGAGAAAAACCCCATAGCTTGTACTCATGGCACTGAGGTGAGGACCAATATGATGTAGATGGCCACACTGAAAGCCCCTAGTCCAGATGGGGTCTATAATAGCTTTTTCCAAACACATGGTAGCAGGACGGTTATTCAGTGATGCTTACAATCCAGGAAGCCTTTAACACGGGGAAGATTAATGCTCATCTCTCAAAATCATACATGGTCTTAATCCCTAAATGCAGACAACCCCATAGGTGTAGTGAGCTACGACCAATTTCTCAACAACACATGCTTCAAACTGATTTCTAAAATCCTCATGGAATGGCTCAAACCTCATCCGAGCTCGTGGGTTGAGGAAACCCAATCTAGCTTCATCCTTGGATGTCGTATTAACGACAACAACATTCTAGTCCAGGAGCTCATCCACTCCATGAAATAGAAGAAGACTGGCAAGCAATGGGTTAGCATCAAACTCGACCTCTCAAAAGCTTTTGATCGAATGAGTTGGAAATTTATAAAGGACACTCTCCAGAAGACTGGCCTACCTACTATCATTGTGTCACTAATCATGGACATCATCTCGAGCGGCAACACTTCCATACTCTGGGAAGATGTCCCCCTTGAACCCTTCTTTTCAACAAAAGGCATTAGACAAGGTGACCCCTTAAGTCCTTACATATTTGTTCTCTATCTAGAGTGTTTATCGCAGGTGATCAACAATGTAGTTGATGACAATCTATAGAAACCAATTAAGCTCACAAGACGTGGCACCCCTCTTACACATGTATTCTTTGTCGATAATATCCTTCTTATGGATGAAGCTATGACTGAGCAAGCTGAGGTTATAGCTGACACACTATCTGCCTTTGTGACTACATCAGGCCAAATAATCTCCAAAGACAAATCATGTTGCTTCTTCTCGTCCAATACATCCCATAGAGACAAATGCAACTTTTCCAGAAGCTTGGGATCGATAGCACTAGTGACCTCAGGCGTTACTTGGGAGTGCCTATTCTCCACCACGAGTTATACAAGATGACTCTCCAACACATTGCATCCACAATTAGAGGTAAAATGAGCAGTTGGTCTGCACACCACCTCTCCCTGGCAAGCCGAGTCACCCTCGCCAAATCAACTCTACAGGCCATCCCGGCATATACCATGCAGACAGTCTGCCTCTTGCCATCTTTATGTGATGAAATCAATAAACATATTAAGGACTTTATGTAGTCCAGAGGTAATGAACAGAAGAAACTCTCCCTAGTGCCTTGGAAGAAGGTTACCTCTTGCAAATCTATAGGTGGCCTCAGAATCAAAGACACAAGAGACCAAAACACTGCATTGATGCTAAAAAATGTTTGGGATTTCCTTAACAACCGCCATGTCCTCTGGGTGAAGGTCATGAATGAGAAATACATGCGATCAGATAGAGCTATTAACATTCCTTGCTCCTCTGCATGGGCATTCATCAAACAGAATCTTGATAAAGTGAAGGCAGCCAGTCACAAGTCAATTAACTCAAGACTAGACGCCAACATTTGGAAGGACCGATGGATTATGGGGAAGAATATCGATGATATTAGACCCCACTGGCATGTACCAGAAGAACTATCTGACCTCCTAGTTAGTTTGATGTGCATGGAGAATGGAGAGTGGGACTCTACCTTCATCCAATCTTACCTGCCACCTGAAGCAGGGACACTCATACAACATATGCCACCTCCTACCATTGAGGCTAGTCAGGATGCCTGGATCTAGCCACAATGCACTGATGGCTCCCTCTCTGTTAGCACAACCTACAACTGGGTTTGGGAGGGAAAGAACATGGCTATACCTGGTAATTGGAACTCAATTTGGAAGCTAAAGGCCCCGGAAAGAATTTGTATCTTCCCATGGCTACATCAACACATCGCTCTCCTAACAAACACTATGAAGAACATGCAACACATGGATGTCGACCAACCCTGCCCAAGATGTAACAACGCATATGAGACACTCCTACACTACCTTCGGGACTTTCCCATGAGCAAAAGCATCCGAATAGCACTGGGCGCACTGAAATAATTTTTTTGATGTTAATGAACAAGACTCCCCAACATAGTTGGGATTGAGGCTTAGATGATGATGATAATGAACAAGACTGGATCAACACCATCCTCGCCTCGGACAATGGTAATGCTCTGTAAGACATTTTCACCTGTTGGCATCTTTAGCAGGTGAGAAACACCACAATACACCAACGCTTGACCCCCAGGGTCAATGATGAAGTGTGCTTCATTAAGGAAAGGGTAGATTCCATAAGGATCCTCCCCAAGCTGGCCTATAACAAGCCCATTCTACGATACACTCTGCTGACCCAGGCCACAACTCCAAATCATATCATTTTCATTGATGCTTCTTTTTAAACCTCTACCAACAAGGCTGGAGTAGGTATACACATCGTCAACAACTCCAAAGTTTGTCTACTAGGGAAAGGGTCCCCTCTCCACGTGTATTCAGCTCTTGAAGCTAAACTACATGCAATCATCAGCGTAGCTACCATATGTAGGGACATGAATCTGGGCAGAGTCACCCTCTTCTCTGACTCCATCACCTCGGTTAGGATGGTTAACCAGGTGACGCCCCCAGGGCCCATGCTCCAAGCTCTTTGAGGAAATTTTGAACCATCACAGCGCCACCCATCCATCTCTCAGTGTGCTATATACCCAGGGAGATGAACGATGTAGCTGATAATATCGCAAAATATGCTTTGTCTTTATTTAGTCCTTGTTCCTTTACTTTTGTAATTCCATCATGGCTACATTAAGCCATTGATATAGACATTTCCCATTTTTGGCCTGCACTAGAGAGCATGATGAATAACATTTAATCTCTAGTATTTTCCCCAAAAAAAATTCACCTGTTTACTATGTACCTACTTATCTATCTATGTATAATGGACACATAGTGTCAATGTTAGTATCGTAATATTTATTAATGTAATCGTGAAATTTATTCAAGTTTTCTTGATGATACTACTATGTGTCATTTCATAATTTTATCTAATTATAATTTATCAATAATTAGTAATCACATTGTGTAGTGAAAATGCTGGAAATTTAATATCAAAAACGAAAAACTTTCTTAGTATAAATGGCTCATACAGATTACCAAGATACCGCATCTTATTGTCAATGTGATCATGCATAGACTTTGATAGAAATTTTAAAAAGTGATGTACGCATAGGAACAACGTAATCATGTTCACTAGGCCTATTCAATTTGGATTTCGTGAACTCCCTTGTTGGGATGCTTATGTTACCAAGATGAGACTTTTTCAAATAGAATATTTATCTATACAATTATTCAAGATATAGAGAAAAGGAACGGAGACTGTAAAGTTACACGCTTTTTTTTTTTTTTTGGGGGGGGGGACAAATATTAGAAATTTTATTCTACATTTTAGGGGATTTGTGGACTTAACAGCAGCAAGCGTATCTTTCTTACTAAGTTGGCACCTTTATATATGGATAGAAAGGATAACGGTCTTCTAAGAGCAATAACAAACTTTTTTTTGAAAACGGATGCTCATATATTAATATTAATATCAAGTAAAACATCATTCATACAATCCCTCGGATAGTTGTCTTGCCACACTACAGAGACGGCAGTTAGGCTGCCCTTTTTAGCTAAGTTATGAGCAGCATAATTACTCTCGCTGTTAATGTGTTTAACTGTGACAGAGTCAAACATGTCCACTCTTTTCCAAATGCGGCCGAGAAGTTTGAAATAAGCAGTGCTTCCTTTACTTTTCTTCTGGAAATCAACCACCATAGTGCTCGCATCAGTCTCCACCTCCAGGTTCATAATCTTCCATTCATCAGCCATTCTCAACCCGCACCAAACAACTTGAGCTTCAACTTTATGGCTATTCGAAGACCCCAAAAAAATTTCAGTAGCCCACTCCCACCAGTTTTCCCCTGTCGTCTCTGAAGATGGCACTAGTAGTAACTTTGTCTCTCTCCACAGTTATAGCGGCATCAGTATTCATCTTTATGTAACCTGGTCCAGGAACCTGCCAGCAGTTGGTCTTCGTCCTCGGCACTCTGTTCATTTGACCCAAGCAGATGAGTTTGTGAAACCCAGTCCAGGAGACAACCTTTGCTAACAGGACAGGTGGTGGACTTTTGATGACCTTGAAGATGGTTTTGTTTTGTTGTTAATGTTGGTTATTGTCGATCACGCAACAGCGATATGTGCAATATAATTAACAGTGCAGGCAGATCCAAAATAAGAATCAAAGAACAAACGAAGCAGGAGAACAGAAAACAGGAGTTAGATTCGCAAAGCAGATCGTTCGTTGAGAAACGAACGTGTTACTTAAAGAAATGAGTGCTCGGCAATCCTTGCGGATAGGCACCGTTCTCCCAGTCTTAATCCGGCACAAACCTGGATTGTTGCACGTCTTGCTCGCGCACGTTGCACTGCTACCAGTGCAGCACAGCAACTGCAGGTACCACCGCCTGACAGCTACGTCTTGGAGACATGAAGGTTGAGTCGCGCTTCGCACAGGAGGACAACTCCGCAAAGTGACTCCAGGGACGACAACTCTCGCACTCGGGATTAGGGCTCTCAAAACACATGGCGGCAGAAGATTGTTTTCGGTGTGTTTAACCCTAATGACCGGACGCGTATATATAGCTACGCACATCCCTAATCCTATTCCCAGTGAGACGCAACACTCGGTTGCTCTTGTACACAATACGGAATAAACCGTAAAAGAGAAACACTTTCTAATTAGGATTTAAGAAATCCGAATAAGAAATTACTTAGTTGTATCCTAGTACAAAAAGAAGACGGAAGACAGAAGACATTCTCCACAATCCACAAGCCCGAGCCCGGCCCGGCCCGGCCAGGCGAGGCGTGGCGTGGCGCGCACGTGTGCGTGCGTGTGTTTTGATGTGGTAACCCCACCCACCAAGGAGGTGAGCATACCTCCTTCCTAGGACTCATTTGGACACTAGTGCCCCATGTGATCCTACATATGAGGACCACAAAAGTTCTAGGTGTGAGCAATATGGGATAAAACTTCTTTGCCATTTGCACTAGAAACAACACTCCATTCTCACATGTACTTGCTGCACTACATTGGGCTTAACCCATGCTAAATAAATGCTTTGCTACAGTAACGACACTATAGTAATTACTTGCTACAGTAATTATGTGTTGCTACAGTAACAACAAAAGTCATTTATCTAACAATCCCCCACAAAGTCCAATGTGTAGTGTGCTCTACCATTCAGTCATTCATACTGTGCTTTCAGCAGATACCTTTTGGTTTGAATCTACCTGAGTTATCCAACTGTGACTCCTGTAGGAACTAGGTGAACAAAAGTCTTGAATATGAACCTTGGGTATAAGAGTATAGGTTGGTAACAACACAATAAAGACATGGTAGTAAAGAAAAATAATGCATTAAGGCCATGCATACAAAATTTTATATCATGATTGATAAAAGAGAACAACCCAATTCTCTTGTTGCGGCCTACACAACATCAATCACTTAGCTGGAGTCTCCAAGGATACACTGCTAACATCATGTCCTAAGACTTGACACCATTAAGAGACTACTCTCTTACTAACTTGCAGTCATGACACTAGCAGGTTTCTAGGAGATAGACACACAGATGCTAGAAGCATCAAACAAGAATACATAGTGTCATCCGATTTACCCGACAGCTTGTTATTACCACATTGAACCCAATTTGTGGGATCTCCTCTCTTTTGGGTTGGGTTGCTACTGCCTGCAAATCTATAGGGGTTTCAGTCCCATCCCCAACCTAGATTTTTCCACTTAAGTCAAGGTAAGACCTTTAGTGAAAGGATCAGCTATATTATCTTTGGTACCGACGTAGTCCACAGCCACAACCCCATTAGACACTAACTCCCTTACAGATTTCAATCTGACTTGGATGTGTCTACGCTGTTTTTGATTGTACTTGGAGCTCTTTATCTTTGCAATAGTTGTAGTGCTGTCACAGTGAACTGAAATCGCAGGAAGCGGCTTCATTACCATAGGTAAACTAGACATAAGTCCATGTAGCCATTCAACTTCCAATCCGGTTTCATCTAAAGCACACAACTCTGCCTCAAAAGTGGACCGAGACAATATGGTTTGTTTCTTAGACCTCCAGGAAACAGCTCCTCCTCCCAACAGGAATACATATCCTGAGACACCATTACTCCCAGAATTCACGGCAATCCAGGTTGCATCACTATATCCTTCGACTACGGAAGGATGTTTACCATAATGCACCCCAAGGGAACGTGTTCCCTTGATATACCTCATAACTCTGTCAATAGCTTCCCAATGGGTCTTGTCGGGACAACTGGTGTATCTACTTAACTTGTTCACGGCAAATGCAATGTCTGGACGTGTATAGTTCATAAGATACATCAAACTTCCGATAATCTGAGAGTATTGTAATTTAGACACTGGAACCCCAGTCTCATTCTTGAACAAGGGCTTGGATGAATCATATGGAGTCTTAACAGGTTTACATGATGTGTACTCAAACCTCTCCAGTATCTTCTCAACATAGTGAGACTGAGAGAGAGTTATACCATCAGTAGACCTTATGATTTTAAGCCCTAAAATCACATCAGCGACACCCATATCTTTCGTCTCAAACTTGCTACACAAGAATGACTTTGTCTCTTTTACTACTTTCATATCGGAACTAAAAAGTAGGATATCATCGACGTATAAGAATAACAAAATGAATCCATAATTGACAATCTTGTAGTAGAGAAACTTATCAAATTCATTAGAAATAAAGCCAAACGGTGATATCACAGAATCAAACTTCCCATGCCATTCCTTAGGGGCTTGTTTTAAGCCATATAATGACTTAACAAGTTTTCACACTTTGGACTCATTCCCACGACCCACAAATCCCTTAGATTGTTCCATATATATCTCTTCTTGAAGATCACCGTGTAAGAACGCGGTCTTCACATCCATCTGGTGGATATAGAGATTATAAATGGAAGCCAATGCTAAAAGAACTCAGATTGTGGTCATATGGGAAACAGGTGAATAGGTATCAAAATAATCTATTCCTTCCCTTTGTGTGTAACCCTTAGCAACTAACCTAGCCTTATACTTATTGATTTTCCCGTCTGCATTAAGTTTCTTCTTAAAAATCCATTTGCAACCAACTGCAGAACAACCAGGAGGCAAATCCACCAATTCCCAAGTTCCATTCGAGAGAATTGATTGGAATTCATCATTAACGGCCTCTTTCCAAAACTTAGCTTCTGGAGATTCCATAGCTTGTTTGAAAGTAACAGGATCATCCTCAACATTGTAAGTGAGAAACTCACTTCCAAAGTCCTTGGATGTCCTAGGCCGTTTACTTCTCCTTGGTTCAACTATTTCTTCAGAATCATCAGATTCATAAATAGCTTGTTCTGAGTCGCCCCCCACATTTGTCATCCTTTCTACGTGCTCGGGAATGGAACCTGTGGTAAATGAATCTTCTTGAGATACTTCATTGGGCACACCAGTTTTCATAGGAAACACATTCTCAAAGAATGTAGCATCACGTAATTCCACAATTGTATTGACCTCAATGCCAGAGATATCTTATTTTACAATCGGGAATCTATAAGCATAGCTTGTCTCTACATAACCTAAAAATATGGCATCAACCGTTTTCGGTCCTAATTTCTTCCTTTTGTGTTCAGGGACAAGTACCTTTGCAAGGCACCCCCACACTCGAAGATATTTAAGACTCGGTTTCCTTCCTCTCCACAACTCAAATGGACTACTTTCTGAATGTTTATGGGGAACTCTATTCAGAATATGGCAAGTTGTAATCAAAGCTTCCCCCCATATAAAGTTGGGTAATCTAGATGTTTGGAGTAAGGTATTTACCATATCTATTAAGGTTTGGTTTTTACGTTCAGCTATCCCATTTGATTGTGGTGAATAAGGAGCAGTTACCTCATGAACTATACCATGTGATTGGCAAAATTTCAAAAACAAATTCGAGGTATACTCTCCTCCCCTATCAGACCTTAATCGCTTAAGTACTTTACTGGTTTGAGTTTCAACTTCTTTCTTATAAATTTGAAATTTATCTAATGCCTCATCTTTACTTCTAAGTAAAAAGACATAATAGTATCTACTTGCATCATCAATAAAAGTTATAAAATAACGCTTTTGATCTCCCGTAGCAACACCATTAAATTCATAGATATCTGTATGCACTAAATCCAAAATTTCTGAATTCCTATTCACAGAATGAAAAGGCTTCCTAGGCAATTTAGCTTCTACACAGATTTCACATTTATTGTTGCTAATTTCAAATTTAGGGATCAAATCTAGACTCATCATACGCTTCATTGAGGCAACATTAACATGTCCCAAACGTGAATGACATACATCAAATGAAACAAGATTCATGCAAACAGAACTATAATCATTCAAATTTAAAACGAAATTTGAAACAAGTTCAACATGAATCTTAAACAAGTTCTCCACATCACATAAGTACCCCTTCACAAAAAACAAAGAATCACGAAGACGTGTAATAATATCCTTATTACATTTACAGTCTACTCGATAACCTTCTCTAACTAATATGACACCACTAAGGATATTGCGTCGAATGGTTGGAACATGTCTGACCCTGTTAAGAGTCAAAAACTTCCCCGAAGGGAACTTCAAGTCCACCCATCCTTCGCCTTTGACTTCTACAGAGATGGAATCGCCCAAAGTCACGGACCGACCTCGAGAGGCCTGATAAGACACAAATAGGGATTTATCAGCACACACATGTACATTAGCCCCAGTGTCAATTATCCAATAAAGTGGTTCAAAAATAGAAAGAATTTTAGGTTTAATAGACATGTACCCATCATTGAGGTTCATGGATGCAGTCATCATATTGACCACAACCTCCTTAGTTGCAGATGCGGTAGCTTTCTTTTCCTTCTTAGTAGGACAATCCTTGTTCTAGTGGCCAACCTGTCCACAAGTCTAACAAGGTTTGTTCTTCGGTTTCTTTTTTATCTTTGCCTTGGGTTTATGTGCATTCTTAGATTTCTTATCTTTGGTGTTTTTCATAGTAGTAAGATTAATAGTTGGATTTGCATCAGTAGGCACCTTGACCCCTTTCTCCTTTAAGTGTTCTTCTTGTATATTAATATCCATCATTAATTCATCCATGGTGTGTGTCCCTTTGCGATGCTTTAGAAACATACCAAACGATTCCCAAGACTTAGGGAATTTTTCTATGATAGACATAACAACGAATTTCTCAGGCAACACCATCTTGGCATATGAGAGTTTATGAACTAGGAGTTGTAGATCATGTGTTTGATCAGAAACTGACTTACCCTCAACCATATGAAACTTAAGAAATTTAGACACGCAGTAATTTTCAACACCTTGATTTTCAGTGCTAAAATTCTTAATTTACAATTCCCATAAAACCTTAGACGTAGTGACTGGCGGCTTTGAGTAAGAATCATACAGTTTGTTATTTAAACCAAACAGAATCAAGCCCTGGCACGTTTTATCACCCTTCTTCCAATTAGCAATAATGTTTGCATTATCAGGAATTGTTTCATCAGATACAGGTTCAGTTTCAATTAAATACTGATCATTACCCGCAATATTCAGCCAAATTTCCATACGACTTTGCCAACGGGCAAAGTTCGTACCAGTAAACTTTTCAGGCATATTAGTTGTATCAATTTTACATCCCGAACCACCCAGACCGGCCATAGTTAATTAACGACAGAAATCTGATTTCTTTAAGACTGTTGTTAATGTTGGTTATTGTCGTTCATGCAACATCGACATGTGCAATATAATTAACAGTGCAGGCAGATCCAAAATAAGAATCAAAGAACAAATGAAGCAGGAGAATAGAAAACAGGAGTTAGATTCAGTAACCAGATCTTTCGTTGAGAAACAAACATGTTACTTAAAGAAATCAGTGCCCGGCAATCCTTGCGGATAGGCACCGTTCTCCCAGTCTTGATCTGGCACAAACCTGGATTGTTGCACGTCTTGCTCGCGCACGTTGCCTTGCTACCAGTGCAGCACAACAACTGCAGGTACCACCGCCTGACAGCTACATCTTGGAGACAGGAAGGTTGAGTCGCACTTCGCACATGAGGATAACTCCGCAAAGCGACTCCAGGGACGACAACTCTCACACTCGATATTAGGGCTCTCAAAACACACGGCGGCAGAAGATTGTTTTCGGTGTGTTTAACCCTAATGACTGGACACGTATATATAGCCACGCACGTCCCTAATCCTATTCCCAGTGAGACGCAACACTCGGTTGCTCTTGTACACAATACGAAATAAATCGTAAAAGGGAAACACTTTCTAATTAGGATTTAAGAAATCCGAATAAGAAATTACTTAGTTGTATCCTAGTGCAAAAAGAAGACAGAAGACATTCTCCACAATCCACAATCCACAAGCCACCAGCCACAAGCCCGAGCCCGAGCCCGGCCCGGTGAGGCGAGGCGAGGCGAGGCGTGGCGTGGCGCGCGCGCGCACGTGCGTGCGTGCGTTATGATGTGGTAACCCTACCCACCAAGGAGGTGAGCATACCTCCTTCCTAGGACTCCTTTGGACACTAGTGCCCCATGTGATCCTACATATGAGGACCACAAAAGTTCTAGGTGTGAGCAATATGGGATAAAACTTCTTTGCCATTTGTACTAGAAACAACACTACATTCTCACATGTACTTGCTGCACTACATTGGGCTTAACCCATGCTAAGTAAATGCTTTGCTATAGTAATGACACTACAGTAATTACTTGCTACAGTAATTACGTGTTGCTACAGTAACAGCAAAAGTCATTTATCTAACAATCCCCCACAAAGTCCAATGTGTAGTGTGTTCTACCATTCAGTCCTCCATACTGTGCTTTTAGTAGATACCTTTCGGATTGAATCTACCTAAGTTATCCAACTGTGACTCCTATAGGAACTAGGTGAACAAAAGTCTTGAACCTGAACCTTGGGTACAAGAGTATAGGTTGGTAACAACACAATAAAGACATGATAGTAAAGAAAAACAATGCATTAAGGCCATGCATACAAAATTTTATATCATGATTGATAACAGAGAACAACCCAATTCTCCTGTTGCGGCCTACACAACATCTGTCACTTAGCTGGAGTCTCCAAGGATGTACTGCTAACATCCTGTCCTAAGACTTGACACCATTAAGAGACTACTCTCTTACTAACTTGCAGTCATGACACTAACAGGTTTCCAGGAGATAGACACATAGATGCTAGAAGCATCAAACAAGAATACATAGTGTCATCCGATTTACCCGACAGCTTGTTATTACCACATTGAACCCAATTTGTGGGATCTCCACTCTTTTGGGTTGGGTTGCTACTGCCTGCAAATCTATAGGGGTTTCAGTCCCATCCCCAATCTAGATTTTTCCACTAAAGCCAAGGTAAGACCTTTAGTGAAAGGATCAGCTGTATTATCTTTGGTACCGACGTAGTCCACAACCACGACCTCATTAGACACTAACTCCCTTACATATTTCAATCTGACTTGGATGTGTCTACGCTGTTTTTTATTGTACTTGGAGCTCTTTATCTTAGCAATAGTTATAGTGTTGTCACAGTGAACTGAAATCATAGGAAGCGGCTTCATTACCATAGGTAAACTAGACATAAGTCCATGCAGCCATTCAGCTTCCAATCCGGTTTCATCTAAAGCACACAACTCTGCCTCAAAAGTGGACCGAGACAATATGGTCTGTTTCTTAGACCTCCAGGAAACAGCTCCTCCTCCCAACAGGAATACATATCCTGAGACACCATTACTCCCAGAATTCACGGCAATCTAGCTTGCATCACTATATCCTTCGACTACGGAAGGATGTTTACCATAATGCAGCCCAAGGGAATGTGTTCCCTTGATATACCTCAGAACTCTGTCAAGAGCTTCCCAATGGGTCTTGTCGGGACAACTGGTGTATCTACTTAACTTGTTCACGGCAAATGCAATGTCTGGACGTGTACAGTTCATAAGATACATCAAACTTGTGATAATCTGAGAGTATCGTAATTGAGACACTGGAACCCCAGTCTCATTCTTGAACAAGGGCTTGGATGAATCATATGGAGTCTTAACAGGTTTACGTGATGTGTACTCAAACCTCTCCAGTATCTTCTCAACATAGTGAGACTGAGAGAGAGTTATACCATCAGTAGACCTTATGATTTTAAGCCCTAAAATCACATCATCGACACCCATATCTTTCATCTCAAACTTGCTACAAAAGAATGACTTTGTCTCTTTTACTACTTTCATATCAGAACCAAAAAGCAGGATATCATCGACGTATAAGCATAACAAAATGAATCCATTATTGACAATCTTGCAGTAGAGACACTTATCAAATTCATTAGAAATAAAGTCAAACGATGATATCACAGAATCAAACTTCTCATGCCATTGCTTAGGGGCTTGTTTTAAGCCATATAATGACTTAATAAGTTTACACACTTTGGACTCATTCCCACGACCCAAAAATCCCTCAGGTTGTTCAATATATATCTCTTCTTGAAGATCACCGTGTAAGAACGCGGTCTTCACATCCATCTGGTGGATATAGAGATTATAAATGGAAGCCAATGCTAAAAGAACTCGGATTGTGGTCATACGGGAAACAGGTGAATATGTATCAAAATAATCTATTCCTTCCCTTTGTGTGTAACCCTTAGCAACTAACCTAGCCTTATACTTATTGATTGTACCGTCTGCATTAAGTTTCTTCTTAAAAATCCATTTGCAACCAACTGCAGAACAACCAGGAGGAAAATCCACCAATTCCCAAGTTCCATTTGAGAGAATTGATTGGATTTCATCATTAACGACTTCTTTCCAAAACTTAGCTTCTGGAGATTCCATAGCTTGTTTGAAAGTAACATGATCATCCTCAACATTGTAAGTGAGAAACTCACTTCCAAAGTCCTTGGATGTCCTAGGCCGTTTACTTCTTCTTGGTTCAACTATTTCTTCAGAATCATCAGATTCATAAATAGGTTGTTCTGAGTCGCCCCCCACATTTGTCATCCTTTCCACGTGCTTGGGAATGGAACATGTGGTAAATGAATCTTCTTGAGATACTTCATTGGGCACACCAGTTTTCATAGGAAACATATCCTCAAAGAATGTAGCATCACGTAATTCCACAATTGTATTGACCTCAATGCCAGAGATATCTGATTTTACAATCAGGAATCTATAAGCATAGCTTGTCTCTACATAACCTAAGAATATGTCATCAACCATTTTCGGTCCTAATTTCTTCCTTTTGTGTTCAGGGACAAGTACCTTTGCAAGGCACCCCCACACTCGAAGATATTTAAGACTCGGTTTCCTTCCTCTCCACAACTCAAATGGACTACTTTCTGAATGTTTATGGGGAACTCTATTCAGAATATGACAAGCCGTATTCAAAGCTTCCCCCCACATAAAGTTGGGTAATCCAGATGTTTGGAGTAAGGTATTTACCATATCTATTAAGGTTCGATTTTTACGTTCAGCTATCCCATTTGATTGGGGTGAATAAGGAGCAGTTACCTCATGAACTATACCATGTGATTGGCAAAATTCCAAAAACAAATTCGAGGTATACTCTCCTCCCCTATCAGACCTTAATCACTTAAGTACTTTACTGGTTTGAGTTTCAGCTTCTTTCTTATAAATTTTAAATTTATCTAATGCCTCATCTTTACTTCTAAATAAAAAGACATAACAGTATCTACTTGCATCGTCAATAAAAGTTATAAAATAACGCTTTTGATCTCTCATAGCAACACCATTAAATTCACAAATATATGTATGCACTAAATACAAAATTTCCGAATTCCTATTCACAGAATGAAAAAGCTTCCTAGGCAATTTAGCTTGTACACAGATTTCATATTTATTGTTGCTAATTTCAGATTTAGGGATCAAATCTAGATTCATCATACGCTTCATTGAGGCAACATTAACATGTCCCAAACGTGAATTCCATACATCGAATGAAACAAGATTCATGCAAACAGAACTATAATCATTCAAATTTAAAACGGAATTTGAAACAGGTTCAACATGAATCTTAAACAAGTTCTCCACATCACATAAGTACCCCTTGCCAAAAAACAAAGAATCACGAAGACGTGTAATAATAGCCTTATTACATTTACAGTCTACTCAATAACCTTCTCTAACTAATATGACGCCACTAAGGATATTGCGTCGAATGGTTGGAACATGTCTGACCCTGTTAAGAGTCAAAACCTTCCTCGAAGGGAACTTCAAGTCCACCCGTCCTTCACCTTTGACTTCTGCAGAGCTGGAATTGCCCAAAGTCACGGACCAACCTCGAGAGGCCTGATAAGACACAAATAGGGATTTATCAGCACACACATGTACATTAGCCCCAGTGTCAATTATCCAATAAAGTGGTTCAAAAATAGAAAGAATTTCAGGTTTAATAGACACATACCTATCATTGAGGTTCAAGGATGCAGTCATCATATTGACCACAGCCTCCTCAGTTGCAGATGTGGTAGCTTTCTTTGCCTTCTTAGTAGGACAATCCTTGTTCCAGTGGCCAACCTATCCACAAGTCCAACAAGGTTTGTTCTTCAGTTTCTTTTGGATCTTTGCCTTGGGTTTATGTGCATTCTTAGATTTCTTATCTTTGGTGTTTTTCATAGTAGTAAGATTAACAGTTGGATTTGCATCAGTAGGCACCTTGAACCCTTTCTCCTTTAAGTGTTCTTCTTGTATATTAATATCCATCATTAATTCATCCATGGTGTGTGTCCCTTTGCGATGCTTTAGAGACATACCAAACGATTCCCAAGACTTAGGGAATTTTTCTATGATAGACATAACAATGAATTTCTCAGGCAACACCATCTTGGCATCTGAGAGTTCATGAACTAGGAGTTGTAGATCGTGTGTTTGATCAGAAACTGACTTACCCTCAACCATATAAAACTTAAGAAATTTAGACACGCAGTATTTTTCAACACCTTGATTTTCAGTGCTAAAATTCTTAATTAACAATTCCCATAAAACCTTGGACGTAGTGACTGGCGGCTTTGAGTAAGAATCATACAGTTTGTTATTTAAACCAAACAGAATCAACTCGCGGCACATTTTATCACCCTTCTTCCAATTAGCAATAATGTTTGCGTTATCAGGAATTGTTTCATCAGATACAGGTTCAGTTTCAATTAAATACTGATCATAACCCACAATATTCAGCCAAATTTTCATATGACTCTGCCAACGGGCAAAGTTCGTACCAGTAAACTTTTCAGGAATATTAGTTGTATCAATTTTACATCCCGAACCACCCAGACCGGCCATAGTTAATTAACGACAGAAATCAAATTTCTTTAAGACTGTTGTTAATGTTGGTTATTGTCGTTCATGCAACAGCGACAGGTGCAATATAATTAACAGTGCAGGCAGATCCAAAATAAGAATCAAAGAACAAATGAAGCAGGAGAACAGAAAACATGAGTTAGATTCGCAAACCAGTTCGTTCGTTGAGAAACGAACGTGTTACTTAAAGAAATCAGTGCCCGGCAATCCTTGCGGATAGGCACCATTCTCCCAGTCTTGATCCGGCACAAACCTGGATTGTTGCACGTCTTGCTCGCACACGTTGCACTGCTACCAGTGCAGTACAACAACTGCAGGTACCACCGCCTGACAGCTACGTCTTGGAGACAGGAAGGTTGAGTCGCGCTTCGCACAGGAGGACAACTCCGCAAAGCGACTCCAGGGACGACAACTCTCGCACTCGGGATTATGGCTCTCAAAACACACGGCGGCAGAAGATTGTTTTCGGTGTGTTTAACCCTAATGACCGGACGCGTATATATAGTCATGCACGTCCTTAATCCTATTTCCAATGAGACGCAACACTCGGTTGCTCTTGTACACAATACGGAATAAACCGTAAAAGAGAAACACTTTCTAATTAGGATTTAAGAAATCCGAATAAGAAATTACTTAGTTGTATCCTAGTGTAAAAGAAAGACGGAAGACATTTTCCACAATCCACAATCCACAAGCCCGAGCCCGAGCCCGGCCCAGCCAGGCGTGGCGCGCGCGTGCGTGCGTTGTGATGTGGTAACCCCACCCACCAAGGAGGTGAGCATACATCCTTCCTAGGACTCCTTTAGACACTAGTGCCCCATGTGATCCTACATATGAGGTCCACAAAAGTTCTAGGTGTGACCAATATGGGATAAAACATCTTTGCCATTTGCACTAGAAACAACACTACATTCTCACATGTACTTGCTGCACTACATTGGGCTTAACCCATGCTAAATAAATGTTTTGCTACAGTAACGACACTACAGTAATTACTTACTACAGTAATTACGTGTTGCTACAGTAACAGCAAAAGTCATTTATCTAACATGTTTCTGTACTTCCAGCAAGTGAAACACGCAGTGATGATCTGCCTCACCTCCCCTCTGTTGTATTTATTCAGAATCCACCGCCAGCACTCCATCATCAATGTTCTAGGCACAGTCGATGGTATAGCCACCATATTGAGGTGGGGCCATAAATCTTTAGCAGCTTTGCAGTCGAAGAAAATATGGAATCCTCATTCGTTTCATTGCATAGTTGACACTCAATATTGTTAGATATATGCCTCTTGCCCATATTGAAACCCGTTGCCATGTGCTCTTTGCATACTTTTCAAACGAAGTGCTTAAGCTTGGGTGGTACTTGAATTTTCCAGATCGAGCTCCAAAGCTTTGTCCTCCTTAGCAGCCTGAAATATCGGTGAAACCAAAGTCCCCATATCCTGTTGTTAATATTGGTTATCGTCGTTCATGCAACAGCGACAGGTGCAATATAATTAAAACTGCAGGCAGATCCAAAATAAGATTCGAAGAACAAGCAATGCAGGAGAACAAAAAATTAAGAGTTAGATTTGCAAACCAGATCGTTCGTTGAGAAATGAACGTGTTACTTAAAGAAATCAGTGCCCAGCAATCCTCGCAGATAGGCACTGTTCTCCCAGTCACGATCCGGCACAAACCTTGAACTTGCACGTCTCGCTCGCGCACGTTGCACTGCTACCAGTGCAGCACAGCTACCGCAGGTACCACCGCCTGACAACTGCGTCTCGAAGACAGGAAGGAGGAGCCGCGCTTCGCACAGGAGGACAACTCCGCAAAGCGACTCCGGGGACTACGACTCTTGCACTCGGGATTAGGTCTCACAAAACAAACGGCGGTAGCTTTCAAGGCAGTCTATCCCATAATAAAATCTTTACCTTTTGACCCCACCAATGATGAAACTCCTATTAGATCTACACATGCATGCTTACCCCCAGTCCAACAAAAAATCAAGACATCTCAATGTTGATCTCCCCTTAAGTGGATCTGTCAGAAAATTCACAGGTGTATCTTTCTTAGCAGCCACTCCTGCATGTCAAAGTACATCATAAGAAATATCCCTAATAAGATCATGCCTATACTTAAAACTTAGAAGCTCCTTGCAATGAACCATATGCTCCCCAAAAGTGTTTAAGTACGTCTTGAGACAAACGGGACATATTTCATCAATAGAGAATAGAGGTATCACAAGATGATATCGGAGGATAGTATGATACTCCATCAACGACATATGCAGTCCAAGTCTATCAATAGGAATAGCAAGAAGGAAATCTTGAGCATCCTCTGCTTGCAAACACTTGAAACTACTTTCTGTCTGGTTGTCACGTCAAACTTAACATCTATGTCCTTAATAATTTTGCTAAAAAGGACCCTCATCAAAGTGTTTTGGTCTTTGGGGGGGGGATAATGTCCTTGTTAGAAAAACAACTAAGATCAAAAGAAGGAATCATTATCTGATGATCATCCAAATCAGAATAATAATCAGAGTTCATAACACATCCCATTATCTCGTAAAATATGATCTTGAAGCACCCATGATTGGGTGCTGGAGGACGCAAAAGCATATGAAGAGGTCTATGTTATCGAGTGTAGCCCTAGGCTACCAAGTCTAATGGGTAAGGAAGCCGTCCTCCATTGAAGGTCATCAAAGAAAGGACGTCCACATACTACTATATCCTCAATAGACATTTGGAATTAATTACAAACAAACTACCTTACATGACTTTCAGTTGAGGAACTGTTCTAATATGTATGGGCAAGCATAAGGGGCTTGTCTCGAATTATGATTTGTGAGCACACAATTGTGAGGTTGATCCATATTAAGCACCATTACTATAAAACTGTTCTTTTGTTCAATGCATATCTTATGCTTTACTTACATAAATACGAAATCTATATGCGTATATGAAATACAAGTGAATATATTTTCTTGAGTGGTGGTGGTGGTGGGTGGGGGCATGGCCACCACTGCCCCCTTTAGCTTTGCATCCGAAGTGGATGGAACCCTTTATGTTTCTCGTGTTTACTATTCAGAAAACAATTTCTTGAACCATTTCAAATACATAAACAGATGAAGGTACGTAAACGATCTTCACTTTTTGTGAGAAATTTTATATGGTTTTCTCTTCATCGTTGCGCAGCGACATTCTCTTTGAAGCAGACTTTCTTTTTCAATCACTATGGATAGCTAGCGTCAATGTCTTCAAGGACAATTCAGTCAAGGACAAGGTGACATGGGATACGATGCTTCTGTGCTATCCCCAAACTTGAGATCACTTTCACGTGAAGATACTACTATCTCTTTTGCTTCTTTTCCAACCATGACCTCTCCATCACCATTCGATACATTCCCTTGAAATTCTTTCAAGCCTGTACTTCTTCTTTAAAAATCCGGAAGGAACCTCATTCACACTAACACTTCACCTCAGTTCGATATATATAAGCATACAGGAATTACGATTTGCTTCAACCAAATTTACATACTTCACAAGTACCAATGAGCTATTTTATCTATATTTCAGTAGTTAATTACGGAGTTAAGGCATCTTGTCTGTCGACATTATACAACTCCATTTTAATTATTATTACCCAACCGGCCTCAATAATAACTGAGAACGTAGATCGGACCCGCTTATATTCTCTACTAAGTTAAATTAGGCGTCATCTATCTTTCATTCTATCATATTTGTCTCTAATTCACCTTGATATTATTACTTAATATAGTTCTACAAATAAACTATGGAGATTCTGCAATACTGTAATTGCTGGGAGTGAATAAGAATATCTCTCGTATACCATGTTTGCGGAACTGGCGAAGGAATCTTTTATACAAAACGAATTACAGAGATATCAACTGAAGCTATATTTGTTACATCTTTTCTTGACACGTGTTGGGGGGGGGGGGGCGTGAAAGCTTTTTCAAACGAACTCCTGTTACTTTACCTACTTGCTTAGTTTGTACCTTTTAGAGACTTTTGTTCATTTATTCTCTAGCTTATTTACATATAGGTATTTCAAGCATGAATGGCCCTACGCAGGTATAAGGATATGTCTAAGACTCCGTTATCCTAGTTAGTAATATAGAAACAAGTGTGCAGCTCGACAGTTGCTAACTAGTTCCGAGTGATACGGACTCAACTGAACTTAATATATACGAGTAATGCTGCATTATTCAGCAAGAAAGCAAACACTTACCAAAAATGAGATATCAAGCGGTCATATTACTACAAATTTTATTTTGTTCTAGATTTTAATTGTTCCAAAATTCCTCCTGCTTCAACTTTTACCAGCATGAATGGCAAACATCCAATAGAAAAGCATACTAACTAAGAGGATCTATTGAGTGACATTGTGACAGTGCACTAGACAAAAAGAGATAGAAGCAAAGATTTATCGGCACACATTGCTTTATATCATATTAGAAAGTGACGATTGCTGATCGCACGTTTGTAGGTGTAACAATACCACACGCAAATCAAGATTCACTACACACTAGCTAGTCTTATAGACAGCTCTGCATCCATAGAACTGGTGACAGACCAGCAAGGAATGGAAGCTCGCAGAGCAGATATTCTTATAATACAAATGGAAGAAACAGACATTAAGGTACAGGATAGCACGCATCAGTAACTGGTGACCGAGTGATCAGTTCTCGTTCCCCTACACCCATTAGTACAGTACATGACAAATAACGAAGGTAGTTGATATCTTAACCGTCGACGACGCGAAAGACGTCGCGGTTCTTGACGACGATGTCGTACATGTAGACGGTGGTGAATTGGGCGAAGTCCCTAGGGAGTGAAATGAGGTCGAGAGATGTCCGCTTGTGGAACTGTAGGAGGTCAGGATCCTCGTAATACCTCTCCCACCCTAGCGCTCGGAGCTTCCTCTCCAGCGCTGTGTACGAGGTGATCACCTCGTTAGTTGGCATATGCACCAGCACCTTACGCCGCCCAGCAACGGCCCCGCCGCCGTTCCCTGTACCTTCACTTCCAGGGTTTTCCACCAGTCGGACCACCCCGTTCTTGAATACCCAGACCCCGGACATGGTCGATCGAATTTTGAGTTGGCTTAGTTGGGACGGTGGTATAGTTGAAGATAGTTCGTGTCCGGCAGTGCTTGTAGGATGAAGAAGCGTTCTGGTTTATATATAGCCCAACAAGTGATGGTGGTGGACTACCTAAAAGCGCCTTTACTTTTGGTGGGGAGGGGGTGTGGACTCTCCCCGCCATGTGCATGGGCCCGGCTATATGTTTCAAATTTGGTAGAACATTTATGCAACTCCGTTTATTCTCATGTAACTTATCTAACTCTCATTCGATCTCATAACCCAGTGCTAATCTTAATGTTTAGTTTAAACTTCAACCCTAAAATGGCGTCTGATATCTCCCATTGTACGATATCATGATTAGAACATATAGTGTTTCTGTATCAGCGCAGTATCAACGTTTTGTTTCAAGATGATCTTAACTAATTAAAATAACACAATCGTTGCAAAACAAAAAAAACCAGGTTAAAAACTTCCAAGCATGTTTTCTTATTTATTTTTCAATTTATCAAATTCCCAGTTTGATAATTTGTCAAGTCCTAATTGATATACTTGTAAAATATCCCGACAACCACATTTCTGTGAAATAATTTTATGCCTTTAATTTACCATACTGACGAGGCCAATAAGATTTGGAATAAGAAAAGGTAATGCTTGTCTCCGATGAATCTCGAATTGCGGTCGCCGTGCTGCATGGTCCCCCGACAGCATGACGCATTACATTCACCACCCCTTAGGCCGGCCAAATGGAGTCTTCACTGTCAAGTCAGCTTATTGGCATGGATATGTTAGATAACTGATTACGGTAGTTGTTAGTTATTGTAGCTGTTAGTTACTGTTGCAGCTCGTTAGTGTAGCTAAGCTATTGTAGTAATCACTTATTTAGCATGGGTTAAGCCCAATGTAGTGCAGCAAGTACATGTGAGAATGTTGTGTTGTTTCTAGTGCAAATGGCAAAGAAGTTTTATCCCATATTGCTCACACCTAGAACTTTTGTGGTCCTCATATGTAGGATCACATGGGGCACTAGTGTCCAAAGGAGTCCTAGGAACGAGGTATGCTCACCTCCTTGGTGGGTGGGGTTACCACATCACAATGCACGCACGCATGCGCGCACCACGCCACGCCACGCCTCGCCTGGCTTGGCCGGGCTCGGGCTCGGGCTTGTGGATTGTGGCTTGTTGCTTTCTTATTCGGATTTCTTAAATCCTAATTAGAAAGTGTTTCTCTTTTACGGTTTATTCCGTATTGTGTACAAAAGCAACCGAGTGTTGCGTCTCACTGGGAATAGGATTAGGGACGTGCATGGTTATATACACATCCGGTCATTATGGTTAAACACACCAAAAACAGTCTTCTATTTATATTACAACTAGCTTCATGTGCACCCAAAATTAATATATAACAACCCCCTAATGTGTTTACATAGTTCAATCAAGTCCTTAATGTATCGTGAAATCCCTTGAAATTAACTAGTTTATAACGGTTGCATCATATAGGATTTATAGCATCAGATAAAATGATCTAAAAAATGATTAGACTACTTATATCATCAAAGTACACCTCCTTTTTAGAGAGCTCATCACTAAATAACTATGCAGTTAAGGTTGTTATGTCTAGAGTAGTAATAGGATGGGTGACATCCCGACAAGTTTAAATTAGGTTGTGCGTGAGTGAGGACAAAATGTGCAGTCAAGGTCTGTGGTGGTCTCTGGGGTCAGTCATCAATTCTAAAACTCCACTAGAACTTGATCAATGAGCTCAGACGTTACAAATGGTATCAAAGTCAGGTTCCCCTCCAGTAGGTGGGATAGACTTGGGCATGTGACATTCCAATCTTTGAGTTGTACATTCTAGAGATGTAAGAAAGGGTTGTTTGTGGTGATGGAGTCACCCTTGCACTGATACTTGTGATTCGAAGATGGTTGTGCAATGGATTTTTTTAGGTCTACAGTGAAATGGAACAAAATAATGAGGTCATGTAGATGAGTCTTGACGATGAGGTCAAGAGTCTAAGTGGAGGACATTGTTGAATCCTAGAATTTGATATCTTGGATAAAATGATCTTAAAAATAATGATTAGATTACCCATATCACCAAGGTGCACCTCCTTTTCAGGAAGGTCATCACTAAAGAACTAAGTAGTTAATTATGCTCAATCGGGAGTAGTACTAGGATGAGTGACATGTCAAGAATTTGATGTTGAGTTATGCGTGACTAAGGACAAAGTGTGCAACTTAGGGTAGTGGTGGTTTGTGGGGCAATCATCAATCCTAAAACTCTACTAAAGCTTGAGTAGTAGGACCATGTGTTACAGTAACAAATTGTTTATAATTTTTTTTCCAAAAACTAAACCGCTCATGCCCAAAAGTTTCAAAAATATGTCTGAGTATGACCTTAAAATCTAAAAAGAGGTCTTAGTGTTTATGATCAAATAAGATTAAGCCTCGTAAGTTTAAATAGCATGTAACAATTTTTATTATTCATTCTAGAAATCAATGGTAATGGATCATCATTTTAGTAAATCACAACGGATCTTCTCCATGCCAGAAAAATTTCATAATACATTTAAAAAATATGTTCTCATTGGAACACATCCTTAATACTTGTAGCAAGATAAACTATTTCATGTATTTGAATCCTTTTTTAAACAAATGGATATGTAAAAGTTTTATACCATATTAATTCAAGGTAAAAACTAATTTTTGAATTACTACAAAAAGAATCATTATGACCAAAAAAACTCAAAACAACCACCTTTTATATCATCATAATTTCAAAGTACTTGTTGATACTTGTAGATAAATTCTAAATGACTATAAATTTAATTATTGTCAAAGAAGTGATAGTGAACTACTGAGATGTTGTTTGAAAAGGCAACATTCTTTCTCATAATGTGTGTATCATTTTATACACCTTTAGTTAATTAAAAGTCCAACTTTCTAGATGTTATTTTTTCCTCTTAAGATCAGAATACTTTTGTACACTATATAGAGTCATACAACTATAGAGGGAAATTAGAGACACAATAATTTCAAAAAGTTATTATCAATTCACCAACTTATCTAGAATTTTAGTTTAATATATGTATTATATTTAATTTAGCTTTATAGTCTAAAAGTAATTAAATATTTTCTTTTTGAAATACTACTATGAATCATTCAACTTGTATTCATATTTTCATTTTATTTCATAAATATTAATAATACATGTTACTTATAAGTATTAAAATTGGACTTATATGTTCCATAAAGGTATAAACTCTTATAGTTATTTATTGCATGGAGGGATCTTTTAACTTTTCAGAAATAGATTCAATAGTTGATTCCAACATAGAAATTGAGTTTACCTTTAATAATCATATTTTTATAGTCATTGTGTAGATTTAGTTTTTAGACATATGTTTTCAAGTTGAAAGAATTGCTTATTGGTTTTCCTAGTTGTGGTTTTGGATCCCATAAAATATCAAGATCCCTACATTTATACATGTATCCTAAGATGAAATTCATGGCCTCATCCTTAAAGTATACTTCCTTTTTTGAGTTTTTGTATATAAAAGCATTGTACCCTTTGTTTTCTCCATAATAATGTATATTCTCGTTGCGCTTTTTCTCATTTGTTATCACAACATGACAAGTCATATCCTTGTTTGTTTCGAATATATGAACCATTATGAATGGTCAAATTTGTGTCAGTGATGTACTTCGAAATATAAATACTTGAGATGGAAGGAATTATATCTTAGAATGACTGTAATAATTACGATGAACAAGACCTTCAAGTATGTCCCAAACACATGATGAAATGCTAGACCCATCCAACTTGCAAGAAGTATAAAATTCAGCATAACTATTTATGAAAGAAATGAGTATATGAGGATAAGTGCACACAATATAAGATTAACCTCTAACTTTCAATGGAAGGGATGAACTTAGTTTTGACAACAAATATTTTTACTTCATGGTAATGTCGTTTGATAACAACATGTAGTATGACATGACACTCTGTGCTAGCTCTATGATTGCTAGCATTTATTGATTAATCTAAAATTCAAAATTTTAGTTTAGCATGAGTACAATTTATTTTATGTTGAACATATTTTCTAACTCTAAAAAGAGGAATTCACAATTTATAATCTTATTTCATTATCAAATCTATAAAGATAGGTGTCATTTTATATTAATTTAGAATGGCCTTAGGGATGTAATGACCCATTCCTAGGTCAAACATAACCCCATATTGGTATCCATAAATATAAAATAATATACTTTCTCTTAATAAATAAAATCCAAATGTTATGAAATAGGCAATATTTGAATGATATAAATGATTGAAATCATGATGTGGTGAAAACTTGTGTTAATAAGTAATTATGATTGATAAGCCCCAATTGTATATTTCTTGTATAGGTCAAAATGCATATTGATATAATACTAAATGATGAAGTTTGAGTTGGTTGTTTGATAGTTAATATGTACAAATGATGAAGTGAAAAGTATGGAACTCATGTAATACTTTAAGAGGAAAAGGCATTAGAGTCACTTCCTAATCTTGTTAACAATAATAAATATGATAATTTTGAGATTTAGGATGAGAATACATGATTTGAGAATCATAATAAGGTTTAGAGATCATTGGAGGGAGTTTAGAGGTCCAAGTTTTACTTTCAAAGTTAGGTCAAAAAATTGGTTGACTTATGCAAAGGTCAAACTAGCCCTTTGGGTTGGAGTAATCACATCAATAGATATGCCACAAAACTGGTTGACTTGTTGTGAAGTTGGGTACAAAGGATTGCCTAACATACTCCCAGATGAACTATCTTGTGGCCATCATCTAGCCTTCATTTGACTTTGATCCCCACTTCTACCAGTCTGGCTCATATCACCTTGAAAGTCATAAAAGGTCATCTAACTTCCTAGAATAATATTTGGCTTGTATTTATGGTAGAAAAAAACTACAAATATGTTAAAAATATTAGATAGTATGTACATACCTCAACACAATTCTTTTCCACCATGGGACATCATTTTCTCAATTTCACTACTTAAACCCTACTCTCATGATTTTCACTATAGATAAAGGAATCAAGGTGGAATTCAAGAAATATTTAAAGATTATAACTCAAGAACCCTCCCTAGATCGATTGGGACTAGAATAGCAAGTAAGTTCTATATTTTTCTTTATTTTCTTCTTCTTTATTCCCTTCACAGCCATATAGGATGTTCTCCTACAAAGGTAGAGCAAGAACTCATGCTATTTACTTCTTTTCCTCCCTAATCTTAATTTGTAGGCTAGTTTGGAAACCAAAATTTTGAATCTATCAAAAGGTTAATAAATTGAGGAGTTCTTGCTGATCCTTGAGAGAGGAAAACAAAATTTTCTTCTACCACATAATAGTGAGTAGCAATATACATATGGAATTAATTAAGCATAAATTCACCTTCTTGCACCCTATTTCATGAAAACTTGATAATTTTATATGAAAAGGGTAGTTAAAGGAAATACTTGATATTTTTATTAATCTAAATTTACTTTCATGAATGAATATGACATGTGGAAAAAAGTATAGACTACTATATGTTCATATAATTATCTTGCCTACACGCTTATTCTTGAAATTGTACTAGATTGATGGTATACATTGAGAAATACATGGAAATCACATTATGGATGGGAATCAAGATCAAATATAGAAATATAGTTCTTGATTATATGTTACATATAATAGGTCTAAGTAAGTGTTTATATAAGCATTTAATTCTTATTATGGAATCACATTTGAGATTGATTACTAACGATTCTCTACTAATAGACCTAAATTTCTAGTAATGATGATTCATGTGAACTACTCCAGATAGTATATGATCTAATTTTCTCTAGTATGAGTAATATAATTGATATAATAAATCTATAACCTAATCTTAAATGGTTAGTTGTTTGAACATTGTAACCTTCCCTGATGTTAAAATTGGGAAGAGGAAGTGGATCTTTCTTATTGTGGAGTGTATCCAAGAGAATAAGAACTGAAGTGGATTAAATCCTAAGTGATAATCTTTAGGGAGTTAGGTGGAGAATATATGGGAGAGAGATCTCAACTCTCTTAATGTGAAGAAAGACAGGATTATGGGATTAATATCTCATTCCTATGAAGTTTGAAATGTATAGTGATATGTGATATGTGACATATCACATTAGTATGACTAATGAGATGGAGTAAAGTTCAGCCTCAAACCAAGGTTTGGGAATGAGAAGATAGAGATCTTATAGGGTCTTACTTATCAATGTAGTAGACTGTGTTGAGCTAGTTGTCTTAGGTGCCTATCCCTAAGCCATGGATGATAAGACATGTATGTGAGTACACGATGGTGGATTCTACCTATTAGGTACAAGCGAAGCATTTTGGAGAAATAAACAAAATTGAAATTTGATCACATTACATGATGAATATTAATCCTATACTTTCTTAACTATGTCATGATTTATTTACTATTTAATACACTACTAGAATTAAACCACCACCATGCATATGATTAGCTTGGATCATGAAAGCTCTCTATAATAGAAATGAAGATGAAATTGTGTATGATTCTTCTTATATTTTATCCACACTCTTAGAAATTGTCTAGTCAACCAATGAATAACTTTTAAGGTCCCAAACTTATATGATATCTTTCTTTGTCTGGAAGAATACTTAAGTAACTTTACTACTAGGTGAACCTAAAGGAATTTACAACTAGGTGAACTCTGAGTTTATTCATGTGAATACAAAAAATTTGTTGTATTGGGGTCTTTGGGATACCGTGGGTTTTGAGTTCAAGGAATGTATGTGTTTTAATGACGCAAACTTGAATATGTTTCAAGAACTATGAAATGTTGTCTTTAATCATATAAATATACTAATTGTGGTACCACTTGCCATTCGAATATGTATGAATGATAATTTGATTTTTTCATAAATTGTAAGTTTTTCAACATTACTTATTTGTTGTTAATTACACTTAAATGATATCTTAAATAGTTCCTTGTAACATCGAGGTCTTTCTATAATAATCATGATTAGGTCGAAAATTAGGAGCAATATTCAATAGTGTGGACAAGGCCTTGTTTTATATTAGTACATGAACTTAGGATGTGTCTTAGTCTTCTAATTATGCCATAGTGATATGACATGTGCTTTCTCTATACAAAATGGTGTGTTTAAGTGAATAAGAGGCTAAGAATTGGTACCCAAGTCCTAGTGGGTCTTCAATATCTCTAGAAAGGCTAGCAAAGTATTATCCCAAGCCTCCTTCTCGACCTCAGGTAGTAAGAGATAAAGTATTAAATGGGGCTTAGTATAAATTAGATGATGAATAATAAGTGGAACTACCTCCATATCAACCAAAAACATTAGTAATTCTTGAGTATGATATGCTAGCTATGTCTCAAGGCATGATTTTTGCCATCACATAGATGGTGAGACGAGACAATCATTACCTCAACCAGACCTAATGCATATTCATCCCTCATTTCATTGCATCTTCTAGGTCTTTATTTAGGATTTTATTTTACTTTTTCCCAATTTTAGGAAATAATTATAATTTACCTACTCTAGACCCTTTAATTAGAATTATTATCATTGTTTGCTCAATGTAGGTACCACAACTCATTTACATTCTCTATGCTTTAGAGTGAAACACCTATTCACCACTTGGAAATCAAAATACTATAGGCTTCAATTACATATTCCCAAGCTTATTTGTACCTCAGTCGACCGACTCATCCTACTAGTTGATTGAATCATGTGCCCAAAGAGCTCTAATCCAGATCTTTAGTTGATCATCATGATGTCAACCGATTGAATCATTCTATTCCCAAAATGCATGAATTGAGTCTCTCATTACGAGGACCGATCGACCCAGTTCCCAACTGGATGACTTTGATGTACCAAATGGTCAACTCAAGCCCGTGGAACACTATACTTGTTCACAATCACGTCGAACCTAAAAGGCATTCACACAGTCACCCATTACTAGGGCTTTAACTTGATTCCCTAGACCGCACACCCACGAACCCTGATCGAGTGAATCAAAATGCCAGTCGATCGACTGGTGGTCTGTGGGACTAGCATTTACATCAGCCACCAGTAAAATTTAGCATAGTCCTTAGGGTTTCCACCCCTTCTTCTCCCTATAGAAGGAGGGGGGCACAAAGAAGGGATCTATCTTTTACCTTGTTATTTTAAATAGGTGAGATCACCTCCTTATTAAAATCTAATGAAAAATACACAATATCCATCTTTTATAAAAAAAATTGAAGATGAGGGATGCAGGCATAATAATTCCATTAAATAAGCATGGACCAAATATAAATAATTTTCAACAATAGCAGCGGAAGAAAAACCTATGCTATATATAGCTTTATTTCAAATGTGTGAAAAAGAAACTAGAAAGTAAACTATAGGATCTAGCGATAGTAACCTAGTCATCTTGATAGTCTCACTCCTGATCAGCTACTCCTTGATCTGGTCCTATCCCTTATCCTGGCTCTGGGTGGTTGGGGTCACCCAGCAAGAGGAGATAAAAGTATTTGTCAATTAAGGAGTAAGTACATTTAACATTTCAAAAAAATAATGGCAAAGTAAAGGTTCTATAAACTAAAAGATTTCAAAAGTATGAGGCAAGTATACAAATAAGAATTCTTCCAGTTCAAATAATTGTAAAATTTTGCATGCATGATTTAATATGACTATATTAAGCTAATATAGGGTTGAGGCACCTACCTAACCTCAACCTCTTTTTCATGCTTTATTTGCCTTTTTATGAGGTGAGAGGTGATGTGAGGTTATTATGAAATTCATTAACTACTTTCAATTACATTATGCTTTATTTCTAACTTTATCTTATAACCATTTCATTTTTGTGGACATTTTGCAACACAACTCTTAATAACTTTTTTTTTGGATAAGGTAAAATATTACTACTATCAAAAAAGGCATATATGGGATCCCGATAAAAACCCCATATAATGTATAAGGTCACCACCAGACCACACACCCAACTATAAGCCCCACATCCTCAAAATCATAGTATCAACACCCGTACTGATTTTGGGATTGGCTATGGTGAAACACAACAAGCTATACATGATAAAATCAAAAACATGAAGGTTGCTATGAGTACTCTTCCCATGCACTCTTCTGTTTCTCTCCTTCTAGACATGGAAAATAAGAGACATAAAGAAGAGACCACCAAAGACTCTATTCGCCTTGCTTCTTCTAGTCTCATCAAAAATCCAGTGAAGGGCATCAATCAGTCCAAGGGGTGCAAGGCCACCCCATCCACATTTCAAGCTTCCTCTTCTCCAAAGGTAGGCTATGAAATCACATTCAAAGAACTCTTAATAACATATTAATTGAGGTAATTGTGTACTAACCCCTTATGTTTTCATGCATATTTATACCAAGTCATTTAATTTTTCAAAAAATCAACATTGAAGACAAATTGATAAAGAAAATATGATATCTTTATGAAAGGAATGACATTTCAAGTACATTGAGATTCAGTTCGTTATAGAACTCCACCCCTTAGAAGGATTTCATCCCTAAAATCTCAAACAAAAAGCAAAGGGTGAGTGTGTGGCATCTCGTCTGTAAGTTCCCAAGTTGATTCATCTAACCCATGATACTTCCGCAAGACTTTCAGTAGTTCAATTTCTTTATTCTTCAGTTGTTTCACTCGAGTGTCAATAATCTTTATTGGTAGCTCCTCATAGGTCAGATTCTCATGAATCTCCAAAGGTTCTATTGTGAGAACATGAGAAGGATCTTTCACATACTTCCTAAGCACCGAGACTTGAAAGACATTATGGGTCTTGTTGTATGTAGGAGGAAGAGCTGGGTGGTATGCACACTCTCCTATCTTAGTCAAGATCTCAAAGAGCCCCACATAACAAGGATGAAACTTGCATTTGAGTTTAGATCGTTCAATAGAGTGTATAGGCTTGACTTTTAGTAATACATGGTCTCCTACTAAGAAGCTTACATCATTCCTATGCTTGTCTGCATACATTTTTTGTTGGTCTTATGTGGCTTTCATATCCTTCTTAATCAACTGAACTTTCTCTATCATCATTTGCATGTTAAGGCTTCATATGGAGGCATCCCAATGCTGGCTTGGTAGCGTTTATTGTATGCAAACTCAGCCAATGGTAGATATTTATCCCATGCACCTCCCAAGTCCATCACACAAGCATGAAGCAGAATCTCTAGAATTTGCATAGTTCCTTCATACTGGGCATCAGTTTGTGGGTGGTAAGCAGTACTGAAATGTAGGTCAGTTTCCATCTCTTCTTGAATTTGGTCCCACAACCGAGAGGTGAACTTTGGATCACGATCAGATACTATCATTTTGGGCAGAAGAACTATCCACTCCATATATAATCGTGCCATGTCCTCAACCTTGTAATTGGACTTGAAAGGCAAAAAGTCAGTAGACTTAGTAAGTCAATCGATTACTACCCACACAATGTCACACCCTTTCCTGGTCTTTGGAAAACTAGTGAAAAAATCCATAGCTATCTTCTCCCATTTCCATTCTAGAATCTCAAGTGGATGGAGAAGACCACCAGGTCACTGATGTTCTATCTTAACTTGTTGACAAGTCAAGCATCTTGACACATATAGAGCTATATCCTGTTCATATTCTTCCACCAAAAACTTTGTTGTAGGTCCTTGTACATCTTGGTTGTGTTGGGAGGAATTGTGTACTTAGACTCATGAGCTTCACTCAGAACTTTCTATCGCAAGTCGTTGACATCAAGAATCCACAATCTTTGTCGAAAGTGAAGAGCACCATCCACTCCGATGGAGAATCAGATTGTGGTTTCATGGTTTAGGTCTTCATTTCTTCTAACTCAGGACTTTCCAACTGGGCAGCAACAATATCTAAAATCTAGGTTGGGGTGATGGATAGCTAGCCATATGAACACATAATTTATCGAAAGCTTCTTCATTTAGAATCTCCACAGGTTTTGGTTGCCAACCAGAGACATACTCTAGATTCTTCCATAAAGAATAGGTTATAGTAGCACAAGCTCCAGTTCTCTTTCAAGTCAAGGCATCAGCGACTACGTTAGCTTTACCAGGATGATATATGATGGTAAAGTCATAGTCCTTAAGGTACTCCAGCCATCTATGTTGTTTCAAGTTTAGGTCCTATTATGTCAAGAGGTATTTTAAACTCTTATGGTCAAAGACCTTGAACTTGACTCCATAGATATAGTGTCGCTAGATTTTTAGAGCATGAACAATGGATTCAAGCTCTAAATCGTGTGTAGGCCAGTTTTCTTCATTCGGCTTCAACTGGCGGGAGGAATAGGCAATCACTTTACCTTCTTGCATTATAACACATCCTAAACTTTGTTGGAGGCATCAGTGAAAATAACATAGGGTTTGCCTTCGATAGATAATGCAAGAACAGGTGCAGATGTCAGGCTTTGCCTCAACTTCTAAAAGCTATCCTCGCATTCAGGAGTCCAAACAAATTTGACTTCTTTTCGTATCAACTTTGTCATAGGGATGGCTAGTTCTAATAAATTTTTGATAAACTTCTGGTAGTAACCAGTTAGGCCGATGAAACTACAGATTTCAGATGGGTTCTTCGGAGCCTTTCATTTGGTCACAGCTTCTACTTTTGTAGGGTCAAAAAAAATGTGTCCAGAAGAGATCACATGACCCAAGAACATTACTTCTCTGATGCAGAACTCACACTTTGAAAATTTTGCATACAGTTGATTTTCTCAGAGTGTATTGAGTGCCATTCTCAGATATTCATGATGTTGTTCTTCTGACTCAAAATATATCAAGACATCATCAATGAATACCACGACGAATTGATCAAGATAAGGATGGAATACTCGATTCATTAGGTCCATAAAGGTAGTAGGGGCATTGGTCAACTCAAAAGGCATGACCAAGAATTCATAATGCCCATATCTAGTTCTAAAGGCTGTCTTCGATATATCTTTGTCCTTCACCCGCATCTGATAATAACCACTTCAAAAGTCCATCTTTGAGAAGACAGTGGCTGACTTGAGTTGGTCAAAGAGATTGTCGATGCGTGGTAGCAGATATCAATTCTTCATTGTGACTTGATTAAGCATGTGGTAGTCCATACACATCTATATTGATCCATCCTTCTTCTTTATGAATAAGACAGGGGATCCCCAAGGTGAAACACTTGGGTGAATAAAACCCATGTTGAGAAGTTCTTGAAACTACTTCTTGATCTCCGTGAGTTCCGTTGGTGCTAAGCAGTAATGTGGCTTCGAGATTGGTGAAGTTCCAGGTGAAAGCTCAATGGAGAATTCCATGTCGTGAGTTGGAGGCAACCCATGTAACTCTTCAGGAAATACTTCAAGGAAATCCTTCACCACTTCTATAAGGTCGAGGGTAAGAGATGTGGCATCTAGAACTATAAATGCTAAGTATGCCATACACCCTTGTGAGATGAGTTTTTTGGCTTTGATGGTAGAGATAATAAATTACCATTCTTCTCACTTCCTACCTTTGATACACATACACATCCTTCCTTCTGGGTGTAACAAGCTAGACTTCGAATCTTCACATAATAGGAATGTTTTATATTTCTTCAGCCAATCCATTCCCAGGATAATGTCAAAGGTCGTCATGTCAAGCAAGATAAAGTCTAAAGAAAAGATCTTCCCCAAGATGCATAGGTCTATGGTTGGAAGTTTGAGATAAGAGGAGAAGATTCTACCACTAGGTATTTTGACATCTAACAAATGGTCCATAAATTCAAATTCTATTTCTAGCATAGAGGCAAATTTTGTAGATATGAAGGTATGTGATGATGCATAATCCAAAAAGTGCTTTAACCTGAAGCATATTACGGTGTAAAGTACCTTTGATGACCTAATTGCCTTCACCAACTTCCTTAACATCTATAATAAAAAAACCTTTTGTTCCTCCTCTCTACCGACGTTCGGCACCCTTGCTGGTTATTTTTGTGGTTATTCTTGTTGTTGTTGTTGTTGTTGTTGTTGTTGTTGTTGTTCCATGGAGGCAGATTCTGACGTTGAGGTGACTGTTGGGCTGGGACTTGTCCTTGCTGAAGCTTAGGACAATTTGGTAGAAGATGACCGACTTTGACACACCCATGATAGATTAGTACAGGTCGATCCTCTCTTCGGGGTGGAGCAGTGCCTGTCAGACACTTTCCTAGTGGATGAGTGGGAACATATATTACATCTGTCTCACCCTTGATATCCACCAAGGCTCTTTCATTTGTTTTTGCCACTGGATTCTAAAGATTGAAAGCCATGGTATGACTCAATAGCTAGGGCCTTGTCCACCATTTTCTGAGAGGTAAGTGGTAGTTAGGCGACAAGGTTGCGACCCACATTGTAATTGAGTCATTCCAGGAAGATGGTTTATCTCCATTCCGTTCCAAGGTCAACAACATAGCATTCAAGAAATAGGAAGCATTGAATGCATTCAGAGACACTCATGTTTCCTTGACGTAGGCTGTAGAATTCAGCCTACTTCAAGTAAGTTGGGTAGATATACTTCTCTCTAAATAGTTTGAGGAACTGTTCCCAGGTCATAGTCATAGTGTCTCGGGTACAGTAGATTCCATTCCACCATATGTGGGCTGGCCCATCCTAAACATAGGCTGCAAAGTGGACCTTTTTGTGAGGAGGACACGCCATGCCATCAAAGGTGCATTCTAGGGATTTCACCCACTTGCCATCTTTGTCCACCATGTTGGACTCATTCTCCCCCTTGAAATATGGTGGTTGCATCTTTATGAAATCAATCAGGGTGAACTCCTTCGGTTTGCTGGCGGAAGTTGTAGCAGCAGTGAGCTCCCACAAAGGTTCTAGAGAGAAGTTGACACAACATTATCAACTCCTATTCAGGTGTCTAGGTTGGTGAAGTTGGAGTGATAGGAGTCTTAGGAGTCTCTGGATGGTTGGAGTTGTCAGAGTTATCTCCGAACAAGTTACCCCTCCTAAAAGATAAGGTCATAGTGTAAGATTTCTAGGAGTATTTGATACAAATAGATGAGGCTACTATTGCCTATAGGCATGCTATTTCAGGCATTCCATATCAGATCAGGCTAGGCCAGTGTCATATGAACCCAGGAATCCCTGTAAACCAAGCTAGTGGCACAGAGGAACATATTGCCAGCCCCCAGGTTCTGACCCTTTCTAGACACCATCACTTTCAACTTCGTGCCCTAGTAGCTACCCTACATGCTCTGATACCATGTTGTAAAGAGGCGAGATCACCTCCTTACTAAAATCTAATGGAAAATACACAACATCCATATTTTATAAAAAAATTGAAGATGAGGGATGTAGGCATAATAATTCCATTTAAATAAGTATGGACACAAATAATTATCAACAATAGCAGCAAAAGAAAAACCTATGCTATTACATAGATTTATTTCAAATGTTTGAATAAGAAACTAGATAGTGGACTATAGGATCTAGCAATAATAACCTAGTCATCTTGGTAGTCTCACTCCTGATTAGCTACTACTTGATCTAGTCATATCCCTTGTCCTGGCTCTGGGTGGTTGGGGTCACCCAGTAAGAGGAGATAAAAGTATGTGTAAATTAAGGAGTAAGGACATTTAACAATTTAAAAAAAATGTCAAAGTAAAGGTTCTCTAAACTAAGAGATTTCAAAAGTATGAGGCAAGTATACAAATAAGAATTCTGCCAGTTCAAATAATAGTAAATTTTGAATGCATGATTTATATGACTACATTAAGCTAATATAGGGTTGAGGCACCTACCTAACCTCAACCTCTGGTTGAGGGAGAATTCACATATTCCCAAGCTCCCAATTATGTATAAAATGCGGAGAATTATCACATTCCCCTGGGTGAATTTACACATGCCCACTACGGGTGGTTGTATAGATGTATGCTACATTAGTTAATTAGTCATTTACATCATCATGCTAAAATAGTTCAATGGTAGATTTAAGAAATTGTTAACTTTTTCAAGTGGGTCCAAGACCCTAATATAATTAAAAAGAAATAACAAGAATTATTGAAACTAAGGTATAGGCTCACGCCTCATTCGGAAAAATAGGATTGGATAAAAATATGTCCAACTTAGGGTTAGAATGCACATACCTCACTTGATTTTTCCTAGAGAAGCCTTTTCACCAATTATGTGTGTCGAATGTCCCTTTTATCCTAGGTACAAGTTTTCATCACATAGATTAGGGTTTTGTAATAAGTTAAGGGTAGAAATCCTAACTTTTAGATCTTTTGGATAAAACCTCGATTTTGGACTTGAGATCCAGGCCAAATGATTTGGTATATTTTTCTAAATAGGAAAACATATTTGTTGAGTCAATTTGAGGTTAAAATGAATTATTGATACATTTTAGGGCTTTTTAATTAGTCATTTTTGTTTATGAAAAAACCTTCCTTGAAAACATGGAGATCAGTCTCAAGAAACATTTTTATTGGATAGGGTTTATTTTTCTGAATCCATAGCATATTTATTTATATTTTTGTGATAATCGAAGAATTAGTTATGAATTTTCAAAAAATCAATGAATCAAAAAATAGGAAAATGCCATGTGGGCTAAATGTTTACAAAAGAGGTTGCCCCAGAGGCTGGGCCCATGCTGACCTGGGCCAATCATGTGTGGCCAGGTCATGGGTCTCAATCAAATGTGACCAGGTGGGAGGACAAAAGGATGATTTTTCCCGCAGGAAAAAAGCAAAAGAAGAAGGGCGAGCAAGGGTGGAGTCAGGAATTCACTGAGGGGATTCATCCCCAAGAACATGCCTTGCCATGGCATTGAGCTTCTCGAAGCAGCTTGCCCCAAAATTGGGCAAACTCGGGGTTCGCGCCCAAATGTCCAATGAAAAGAAGAGAAATGAAGACGGGGAGATGGTGGACTCTCCTAGGTTTTCAATTACTATGTTGGTCTCATCGTCATCCCAGGAAGACCTCCACTAGGTCAGGGAGAAGGTCAAGGTGTTGGTGGGTGTGGGATGTAGCTTCGGCCAAATTGGGGGTAGGTTTCGATTGTTGGTGCCTTGGTGATGCCATTGGCATAGGTATCTATAGGTGGGGTGGCGACTATTGGCCTAGACAAATTGGAGGTGAGAGAGCTTTGTTTAGCCACTAGGGCATTTCATCATCCGAGGGAGTTAGTAGGCAAGTGATGCCTCTAATTGAGCTGGGAGAAATGGCAGACCTAAAGGTGAAGAAGTCAAGTCAAATAATTAAGTGACGAGTGAGAAATCACCATTTGAATTTCGGTCCAGTTCTTCATCAGTTACTCCTTGTGGCGGGAGGTAGTTAACGACTTTAGAGTCGTCAGATAGGGTTGAGTTCTGGATGATCCAGCTTCAGCCATCAGATGGCTCACGTGAGAGATGTGTAATTCATGACGCGAATTAAATTCAAAAATTTGGTGTTAATGCATCGAACTAATGAAATCATAATAATCACTATAGTTTTTTTGGTCGGTAACAAACTCTATTGCTATATAAGAATACAAAACTTTGGGTACAAGCAATGTGCCCCTACAACCAGGATAGACATCCTGAAAGAACAAAAAGTCCAAAATATGGACCTCACAAAAGGAAAAGAAAAGCTAACATGAAAGTCAAGTTGTCCTATACTAACCAGCCTAGCAGCTGCAACACTACTTACAAGAGACCAAATAATCAAATAACTAATAGCACCTTCAAAATGTGACCTCTAGCCTCCTGAAGTAGGCATAAACTACTAGGATAGCTAGTACTATCAAACCAGAACAGTCATCTGGCTCTTCCTTACCAATCTGAAAGCTTCCAAGCTGCAAACTCCTGTTTAAAGACCCTTCAATGGCAAAGATTGCAGACCCATGTCCATGGAACATGAGAACCTCCCTATCCTCCATAACGTTATGCTCATATCCTGAAAGGATGGACTCTAGACAAATTTCATACCCATGTTCAAAGATCAAATAAAAACATCTCCAGAACTTTGAGCAAGCATATGCCTCCAGAAGCAAACAGAACCAGAAAAAAAAAAGGATCATGGATCCTTGCAAGGAGCTATTCATGTTGGCCAGGGACAATTCCCAGTGAAGCAGTCGACCATCTACACCTGGTCCATTGCCTCGCCTAAGAACAGAACCAACCTACATGTAGTTTGAGCTCAACAGGGAGCACCATCAGTGAACATCCTAAGACTTCTGTACCTGCAAACAGGCAAACATGGAGCCTCTAGCATTCAATTCACCCACAAAGGGAGGACATGATCGACTGAACACATGCATACATCTACAGACCTAGCTTCTGATAACCACATTGAGCAGGGAGTTAACCAGTAAGAGTCTCTTGATCATCGGTAGCTGCTATTTACACAGTAGCAAACCAAAAAACACCTTTAAGACATTCTTCCACACAGAAAACTGCGAATAATAGGTGGTCAAAAGCCAATGTCGGGGATGAAAGAGGCTTGCACACTGATGTCGTGCTACCGCCAGACTGACAGACGCATCAACAAGGTCGCCGAGAGGGAACCATCATGGAAAATGTCAGAGCACAACACCTTGTCGAGAAGGGCAGTGTCATCAGGGCAGACTGGAGCATAGGCCCAGCCTGATGGCGAACACCCCTTCTGCATCTGGACATCGAGAAGCAAAGGGGACCTGCCACCACATGACATCTCGATGCCATTCTAGAAATCAGAGCAGGGAGGCTTCGTCAAAGTAGGTCTGTCGAAGTCGAAGGGACGACATAGCCCTGGGAGACCAGGTCTCAACACAGTAAATGGAAGAGCAAGTGCAGAGGTGTAGGGCAAGAACCCCATCACTGCGATGACAGAGAAGCTATGCATGAGCTTCATAACCAGGAGGGCACCACTCCTCTCCATCTTCCACTCCTGGGTGGGATGGAGCCGACTAGGTCGACTATGCCGAACCGCAAACCCGGCCATTACTCCAACGGCGCATCGTGTCCTCTACTCATTCACTGTCGTGGAGAAGCCCAACGTTGTTATGCAATACTTTCACCTTAAGACCACAACTATCAATGCCAATAAGACTTCATCGAGTCTTTTAAGGCCAAGGGGAGGAAGGCACCGAGAGACGCCCCCTCCCCCCAGCGGTGGCCGCCGGGGAAGCTAGAGAGAAGTAGGAGTGTAACCCTAGGGGAATAAGTCTAATGAATATAATTCATTTGAGGTGTCAAATAAGAGTCAATTAATCCTAAATTTTAACCATAGACCCACATTAAAGTCTAAAATAATCATATGCCTTTAAACCTCATTTTTATTCGCATTTTGGCTCTCAACCACCCTATTGGCCTTTAATGTGTAAATTAATGTATAAGAAAATGGAGTTAATATGAGGTAGTCCCCCCTAATTAATTTAAAGGTCATCAATTAACTTTATTATTCTTTTTTTAATGATTTATTTGCCTTTTTATGAGCAGAGAGGTGATGTGAGGTGATTATGACATTTATTAACTACTTTCATTTACACAATGCTTTATTTCTAACTTCATCTAATAATCATTTCATTTTTGTGGACATTTTGCAGCACAACTCTTAATAACATATTAATTGAGGTAATTGTGTACTAACCCCTTATGTTTTCATGCATATTTACACCAAGCCATTCAGTTTTTCACAAAATCAACATTGAGGACAAAATGATAAAGAAAATAGGATATTTTTATGAAAGGGATGAAATTTCAAGTACATTGAGATTTAGTTCGTTACAATTATTTTTTCCTTAAGATCTTTTTTACATTCTTGCATTTTAGAATTCTTGTAACTTGTACTCATCTTTCATTTTGGAATCTTAGTTTTGAATATATTTCTCTTGTTGTTCTTATCTTTTTGAGCAAGGATTGAATAGTAGTTCCATTTTAGTATTGCTAGATCAGAGTCCTCTTGGATTCTTCTTCTATTAATAGCCTATGACTTCCCATTGTCCTTCCTTTTCTCTTGTGTGTCTTTATATGATGTGTGTAGTTCCTATATTGGGGCATGGGGAGTAGCCCCAAATCTTGTATATGATTTGATTGATTTAACTCTAAGATATAACATGCTAGATGGTGTTTTGATGGGTTACTTGTATGGTTTGACGACTTGAACCCTCACCTTTCTACCTGTTAAACTTTGGGAAAAGAGATCTCAGATCCCAAAGGTAAACAACCCAATAAACACATCAAGCTCCTGAAGAAACCTCAGAAGGATCTTGTTTGGAATGATCAAGCAAGGATTTGCAAATACTGGGATCAACATGTTTATGGGAAGCTTTATCTTTAATGATGTGTTTTGAAAATGCTTTGCATGCTCTCATCTAATCAGTTTTGTATCAATGAATTTTTATCAATCTATGTTTCTACGGAGGCTATGAGTGTGAAACTCATAACTCCAATATTCCTCATCATCAAATCAAACTCAGTTTCCCAATAGCTCTTACTTTTGTAATTTAATTTTGCTCATTATAAATCATTCCTTACTTGTTCTTAGTGTAACTTTTTATTATCTTATTCTTAGTGTAACCATTTATTATATTGTTCTTAGTGTAATATTTCTTGTTTTTTTCTAGTACAATCAAAGCTCTATCAATGGAATTTAATTAATGTTCAAATAATTGTTCAAAGAAAGATAGTTCAAAACTCAATCTTGAAAACGTTGTTATGTAGGACCAACCCTTTCAACACTAATAATTAACCATATTGTTTTAAGTGATTGTTTTACTGTTAACAAAGGTTAAACTCTAGGAATCAAGCCCCTAGTGAATTTACGTGTATACGACTAGTATCAATTTTGGTGCCATTGTTGGGGAGAACTTGGGTCACCCACGTGGTAGGTGGCAATACTCACCACTATACTATGAAAATGGTTATTTTGGTTTTCATTAGATCCTCATTCATCTTGAAGATCATAAAAATACCACGTTTATTTGCCCCTTTATCACCTATGCATTTAGGAGAATGTGCATCAGTCTTTGTAATGCCCTCACCACCTTTCAATGGTGTATTTCTGCTATTTTTATTGGGTTAACTAAAACTATCATTGAAAATTTTATGGACGGTCTGTCTGTCTAAGGAGATTTTTTTTATTCTTTACTAAGACATTTATCCTTAGTACTACAAAAGTGTGAAAATCCACAGTTTCAGATTGGGAAAATGTCAATTCATAGTGAGAGAAGGAATTGTCTACATAGAGTTAGCTACCCAGGAATAGAAGTCGATAGATAAAAAACTGAGGTTATTACCAAATTGTCCTCTCCTACTTCTATAAAGGAAATTCATGCATTTCTTGGGCGCATTGGATTTTATGGTGATGCAATCATGACTTTTCAAAAATCGCCAAGCCTCTCACCAACCTTTTTTAGAAGGATGTTCCCTTTGTTTTTGAACAATCCTACATCCCCAACATCCTTAGCTTGAAGGATTATCTCACCTCCACCCCCATCATTCGTGCACCAAATTGGTCTCCCTTCAGAATCATGTGCGGATCTAGTGACTATGTTGTCGGTGCCATTCTTGGATAGAGAGTCGACAGGCAACATCATCTCATATACTAGGCATCCAAAACCTTATATGATGCTCAACGGAATAAAACCACAATTGAGAAAGAGATGTTAGCCATTGTATATGCCTTCGACAAGTTTTGATCTTACTTAGTTGGGTCCAAAGTGATTGTGTACATGGATCTTTCTACTTAATGACCAAAAAGGATGTTAAACTTTAACTCATTCATTGGATCTTACTTAATGACCAAAAAGGATGTTAGCCATTGTATATGCCTCTGACAAGTTTTGATCTTACTTAATTGGGTCCAAAGTTATTATGTACATGGAGTTTGCTACTTAATGACCAAAAAGGATGCTAAACCTCAACTCATTTGTTTCATTCATGACTTTTCAAAAATTGCCAAGCCTCTCAACAACCTTTTTTAGAAGGATGTTCCCTTCACTTTTGAACAGGCTTGCATGACCAACTTCCTTAGCTTGAAGGATTCTCTCTCCTCCACCCCCCATCATCCGTGCACCAAATTGGTCACCCTTAAGAATCATGTACGAAGCTAGTGACTATGTTGTTGGTGCCATTCTTGGATAGAGAGTCGACAAGAAACATCATCTCATATACTATGCATCCAAAACCTTACATGATGCTTAGCAGAATTAAACCACAATTGAGAAGGAGATGTTAGCCATTGTATATGCCTTTGACAAGTTCTAATCTTAATTAATTGGGTCCAAAGTGATTGTGTACATGGAGTTTTCTACTTAATGACCAAAAAGGATGTTAAACCTTGACTCATTCGTTGGATCCTTTTACTTCAAAAATTTGACTTAGAAATTCTTGACAAAAAAAGGCTCTAAAAATATTGTTATTGACCATCTTATATGTCTTAGTCTATGTCACGATGATGCAGTTTCAATTTATGACTATTTACCAGACAAAAAATTGCTTAGAGTTGAATCCCAATGCCCATAGTTTGTTAATTATGTAAATTATCTTACGACAGGTATCCTACATTGTGATTGCAAAGGACATTCTAAAGCAAAAAAAAAGTACATGATGTTATACACATTTATTGGGATGACCTTATCTGTTTAAACTGTGTGTAGATGGCCTCTATTGTAGTTGTGTCACCGAGGAAGAAGCTCATGACATCCATGAACAATGTGTTACTGGTCCCACTTGAGGGTGCATGAGCTCTCAAAAGACTGCTAGAAAGGTGCTTCAATTTGAATTCTTTTGTCCCAACTTGTCTAAATATTCTTATGAGTTTGTCTGAAACTTGTCATCAATGTCATAGGACTCAAAAAATTTCTAAGAGAGATCAAATATGAATGACTTCTTGGCAGGACATAAAGATCTTCGATATTTGAGATTGGATTATATGGGACCATTTCCCTCTTCTTGTGGGTATTCCTATACCTAGTGGTTGTGAACTATGTTTTGAAAAGGGTAGAAGCCAACCCCACCAAAACTAGTGACTCAAAATCTACCATGCAAATTTTCAAAGATACCATCTTCCCTGGGTTTAGGGCACCTTGCACCGTGATTTCCAATGGAGGATCAAATTTGTTAGTGAAACATTTTGAGTCCATGCTTAAGAAATATGGTGTCCACCACAAGATTGCATCTCCATTACCACCTCAGACAGTGGCCAAGTCAAAGTTTCAAACTGTCAAATCAAATTCATACTAGAGAAAATAGTCAGTCACACTAGGTTGAAAATTAATGATGCCTTGTGGGCATATAGAACAACTTATAAAACACCCTTAGGCACCACTCCTATCTGGTTGATTTATGGGAAATCCTACCATCTCCTCATTGAACTGGAACATAATGCTAGTTGGGTTATCAAAAGCCTTAATTGTGACCTCTCTGCAGTAGGTCTGAACCATTTTCTTCAATTGTAGGAATTAGAGGAACTTAGGATGACAACCTAAAAATGTCAAGATCTACAAAGATAGAACCAAGTTGTGGCATGATCATCATATTAGCCGAAAAGACATCCAAGAGGTTGACCACGTCCTAGTCTATGATTCTAGGTTGAGGATTTTTCCTAGAAAACTCAAATCTAGATGGTATGGCCCTTATCTTGTAAAGTGTGCCTATCCACATGGTACTTCTCTTCTTTGGGATAAATGGAAGGGTGTCTTTGTAGTAAACTGGCTTAGACTTAAAAGAAATACATAACCACTAAGGATTTCACAGCATAGGGAGCACAACGCCTCCTTATTCCCAAAGATTTAGAATCAATTGAACTTCCTCCCCCAATCCAACTCAGATCCAGAATCTGCTTCATGAACACACATGTCGGGCCTTCGATGTAAAATTGGGTGCTTATTGGGAGGAAACCCAATAATCTTTTAATTATATGTTTCACTTTGTTTTATTCTAATTTTTTATTCTTGCATTTTCCATCTTACATGTTGTTCTTCTAGTTCAAATCTAAAAAAAGAGTTGATCGGTTGGTATCCCAACTGGCCGATTCAAATCAGTGTTTGATTTGAAATTTTAACCACTTCAAAATCCCCCACCACACGTGAGTCAAGCGACTCACATTACAAGTTGATCAACTCTTGAATCACAAAGACACTACAAAGAGAGGATGCTTGGGGGGGGGGGTTGACTCATCCCTCAATAAAGCCCCCCTTGATCTTCTTCCTTGGCATTTCCCTTCTCAACGGAGATTCAGTGATCCATACATCTGCATCCACCTCTATCTAGTTGAGTGACCCACCATCAAGCTTGCCTAAGCCTTAGCAAGCCCATCCCCCACTAACACCAGTTGTGCCTGACTTATCAATGAGTTGGACCTCGCACCCTCCTATTCCCTTTCTTCTTCTTTGTTTTGCCAACCTACAATGCCCTTTCTTCCAGGCAAGACGATTAGTTCATGCAGTGAGTCAGTGATTCAAACACCATATCAATAGTGTTTCGCAGCCTTGAGTCAGGCGATTCAGATTCCCAGTTAGGAGACTGATGTTCACAATTTTGGTTTCTCCATGCCTGACCTCCAGGTGAGTCGAGCACTTCAGATTGCCAAATGGGCGATTCATGATGCATAGGCTCTCACCACCTGAGTCGAGCAACTCATTAAATGATCTGATTGATTGACGCCTTCATATAACTAGCATCATCTCTTATGATTCGATCGACTCATAAGTCCAGGCAAGTAATCTACCACCTATAGCAGCAACACAATGTCAAAAGAGGTTTTGGTGGCAGCTTTTTCAGCCACCTCTACAAGGGCAAATCTCTTACCAAGAAATTCATCCCCCATTACCACCCTCATTATTCGAGTGTTGGGGATAGAATCCACATCAGGGAACACATGGGTGAATCTCCCCTGACATCATTGAGGAAATGGTGCCTGACCTTGAAGAACTGAATGAGCTCCTCCATGTTGCTAGAGGCTAGCCAACCTACTCACTATTATCCAGATTTGACTACGCCACGACCACCACATATTTCCCCTTTCCTGGGAAAATATATGTAGTTTGTCCATTAGGAGTGTTTCAACATAATGTTCTCCATTGGCATCACTCTTCCAAGATGACATGTAGTGACACCCTAACCACCCTTAGAATTTGGCACTCTATTAAACAAATTCTGCACAAAAATCATATTCTCCCCTTTCTCTACCAGATCCTCTTTGTGTTCAGTGTCCTCACATTGGAGTTCATGGCTACATTTCTCCAACTTCACTACTCACAAGGAAACTCCAGTTATATGTTTTAGATTTTTGAGGAGAACATAGATGTCTCAGATAGGAAGATCACTTCCATCATCCTCAATAAAGACGATGATTCTTGGCTCTCGCAACGTATGGTGCACCCCATTCTACTTATCACAGTAGGTATGACCCCACCTGGTTCTGGGTGGACATTACTGGAATGCCTCCTCCCTATCAAAGGGACCCAAAACCTCTAGCATCCACAATCCTATGATTTTCTATCTTCATCACTATCTATAGTAGGTCAGGCACTAAGAGCACCATCACTCAGATGGACCTCTACACTTTGTGGTGCCTTCTTCATGATGAGTTGATCAATTGGGGTAATTTCATCCTCAAGCACATCGACACTTAGGTTATTTGCAACACTAGCTTAGCCTTCAGCATCATCCATCTCGTGATCACCATTTCCATTATCTTAGGCTTCACTCATATTCCCTTCCCAACAATCCCGCACAAGGGGTACACCTGATCGACATTCCGTACTTGAAGGCAATCCAGGTTATTCATTATGGTGCCCAACCAAATACATATTATCTTGTATTCAGGGACCTCAATGTCCACTTTGAGCTTCTCAGATACACTAGGTTTGTAGTAGCAAACCTCTATTATGAGTTGTCAAGTCTACTGACGTTGACCCAATGGCTCCTTCTTGAGAACCCAATTCCATAGGGTGCCATCCACGAGCCCACTACACATAGACAGAGTGTCTCTATGGAAGTAAATGATAATGAGTCCAACCCTCCACTTCCTTAGCCTAGATGTTGCACCAGGAGGCACACTACCGATGACGCAGAATTTGACGAGCCTTATGGCTTCTACGAGATCTAGCAAAAGTGGACCAGATTCAGCATGAGCAACAGTGCTAGGAACATCAGCATAACCATATCTACCTTATGTGACATTCTTATGAGTCATGGTGTGCTGGAGGTGGCCACTATGCCCCCATAAAACCATCCTACACAAAGTATGTGGCCCATCAAGCATATCCTAACCCCAAATCCCAGTATTGGAGGCATTGCTACTATGAACCTCATTCCTCATCCTCTCCATTACCTTGATCTCCACCAGCATAGTGATTCTCTTCCTCCATCTTGGGTCTGGGATTTTCTCGAGATGAGAAAAAAATCTATTTATGAGGTGGAGGTGGGTGTTACATGCCAATTCCATCCCATTATCTTCCTTTCCTAGCTTGTCTAATTTGTCATATTTTTCTTGCATGTAGTTTGCTTTCTTAAGTTTAGTTTGATTTTGTTCCTTAATGCTGCAAATTGTCCCTTATCTAGTTGGCCAGATGTACCCTTGTTGAATGCAGTAAACCTTCTTTGTAATCATTTTACAAATTACCATGATTAGAACTCACCATGTCACCTAAGATCTAAAATTTGCATTACACCTTGGAAATTTTGGCAAGCCTTATTGCATTGATAAGAATCAAACACAAATTTTATAATTCAACACTGTAGAATAACTTGTCATATCTCTTGTATAATGTTGTGATAGGAATAATGGAACTAATGTAATGATACTCCTGAATCAAAAGTGTCAAAAATGTAAGTGCACACGACTAGCCTTTTCCACACATTCCTCCACCATCTTCATCCCCCTCACCTCATAAAACAGAAATAAAAAACACCTTATGCCAAACCCCAACTCCTAGGTGGTGTGGCATTCCCCCTCTCACCACTTCTTCCATACCCTCATAAATCTAATAGGGGTGTGCCATAAAAAGATAAAGTGCAAACCAAAAAATTGCAATCAATGTAATTACAGTACATTACAAATAAAGACCTCAAGTTGAATATAGGAGAGGTCCTCTTCTCTCATACCTCATCACTCCACTTTTTCCTTAGGGAATCAAAATGACCCCACGATCCACTTAATCCCATGTTCATGAGCAAACTTATAAGAAAATTCGAGACTGTCAAAGTAAAAGGTAGATAAAACATGCTTTATCGTGAAGCCTTGATGTAGAAATAAGCTACGGAACATGTTTTAATAGAAAATGTGCTAGGGGATTGGGTTACTTGGACAAAGAAGGAGGTAAGGACAAAATTAATGCTATGAGAGTGAGGAAAGACATGTTGTTAGTATAAATTGGAAGAATTTGTGATTCGTCGTTGGTTAAGGATGAGAAAACATTCAAATCTGGGGTATTTTGATGAACATATATTCATCCCTCTTTTCATTACATCTTCTAGGTCTTTTGTATAGAGTTTTATTTTACTTTTGCCCAATTTTAGGAAATAATTGCAATTTACCTGCTTTTGACTTGTTAATCGGAATTCTTAACATTTTTTCTCACATTTGGTAGTACCACACTCATTTTCATTCTCTCAACTTTAGAGTTCAAGACCTACTTCACCACTTTGAAATCAGAATATTAGAGGCTTTAGTTACATATTCTCAAGCTTCTCAACACCTCAATCGACCGATTCATCCTACCAGACGATCGATTCACGCACCCAAAGAGCTCTACTCCAGTACTTCTGTTGATTGTCTCATGATGTCAGCCGTTCGACTCACTCTATTTTAGAAATTCACAAACCCAACCTCTAATTACGCATACCAATCGACCCAATTCCCCATTGGGCGACTCTGATGCCCCAAAAAATTGACTCAAGCCCGTGGAACGCAAGACGTGTTCAAAAAACACAGGCCCTAAAAGACTTTTGTGTCATCACCCATTACTAGGGTTTTGACTTGCTTCCCTATGTAGCATGCCCAAGAACCCCTGCCAACTGACTGGCAGTCTACATGACAGACATTTACAGTAGCCACTGGTCAGATTTATCATTATCCTCAATGTTTCCACCATTCCTTCTCCCTATAAAATAAGGGGCGACTCCACAAAGGAGGGATATGTCTTTTGCCTTGTTATTTTTGTCCTTAAGATCTTGTTTACATTCTTACATTTCAAAATTCTTGTAAATTGTATTCATATTTCATATTGGAGTCTTAGTTTTGAATATATATTTCTTGTTCTAATTATCTTGTTGAACAAGGATTGAAGAGGGGTTTCATGTCACTGTTTCTATATTAGAGTCATCATGGATTCTTCTTCTATTACTAGTTTATGACTTCCCCTCTTCCTTCCTTTTATCTTATGTGTCTTTATATGATGTGTGAATAGTTCCATATATCAGGGCATGGCAACTAGCCCCATACACCATAGATGATTAAATTCTTTTAACTCTTAGATATAACATCTTATATGGTGTTTTGATGCATTACTTGTACGGTTTGACACCTTGATCCCTTGCCTTTCCACCTATTAACTTTTGACAAAGAGATCTCAGACTCCAAAGGTAAAACAACCCAATAAACACATCATGCTCCAGAAGAGACCTCAGAAGGAGCTTGTTTGGGATGACCAAGCAAGTATCCACAAACAGCGGCATCAACAGGCTTATAGGAATCTTAATCTTTTTTTATCTGTTTTGGGAATGATTCACATGCTCTCATCCAACTGGTTTAGTATTCACAACTTTTTATTGATCAAAGTTTGTACATAGGCTATGGGTGTGAAACTCATGACCCCAGCATTCCTCATCATCAAATCAAACTCAATTTCCTATTCACTCTTACTTTTGCAATTTAATTATGCTCATCATTAATCATTCCTTACTTGTTCTTAGTGCAACTTTTTATTATCTTGTTCTTAGCGTAACCCTTTATTATCTTGCTTTTAGTGTAATATTTCTGCTTTTGTTCTAGTATAATCAAACCTCTATCAACAAACTTTTAATTCATGTTCAAAGAATTGTTCAAAGCAAGCTGGTTCAAAACTCAATCTTAAAAATGTTGTTCTATGGACCCCACCTGTGAGAACCTGTTATACTAAATGAGATTACTCAAAACATAAAGCACAAATCGATCACTAATTAACCACATACCCAAAAATATGGGTAAATTAAAACTGATTTCAACATCAGCACCCGTTTAGAAACATTTGCATAAGATCCCAACATCTTTCTTTTATCCATACTATGAAAAGAATTTGATACAAATTGTTCTATCACCTTAGCCACAACATATATACACGGTATAAAAATATTTGTATATGCCACACAAACAAGCATTAACATGCTAACAAAATTTTGATTTGTTTGAAACATCATATACAAACTTTTCCTACCCAGACCTGAGAGTACAGGGTTGACTCTAGGACACACTAGACATCTAATCAACTTTCTCAAAGATTCATTACTATAGATCCTCTTTGCTGCCACATGTTTGTTTTCTTCACTTCCGATTACCTAAAAAAATGTGGTGAACTATAAGGGTGAGACCCATGTCCCAGCAAGAGATATAACCTCCAACAACGCTTGTTGATTACAACATTTTAAATAGTAGATAACTAAGCAGTTGGCGTATTTAACAATCAATTGAATAGATTGAACCGTTCAAGTATACTAAATAGATTAAGAAAATCATCTTAGCAACAAGTATGATCATCAATGCATATATAGATAACAAAAAAATCCATTTGTCCAGATAGATATCTACTCAAATATCATCAAATTGCATCTAATAACAATCATTAACATTAATCTGACTATCATCATATTCCTTGCTAATAGTACAAGCAATCTAGTAGCATAAGCATTCCTGACATCATGAATATGTCTAGTAACATAACATGGCTATCAATATTGGCATATCAAATAAAGGGAGCAAATATATATCATAAGTAGAAATAACATCATAACACAATGAACTACATAGTCATGAATAGCAGTTTAAGCATTTCTAATTACATAGGCATGGCTAGCAATATTAAACATAGCTAGCAGCAATATCTTAACCATCAATGTTAGTATATTTAACTGCATAAGCATGTTTACAACATGAGCATAACTACAACATAAGCATATATATTATCTCTTATTGTATCATACATGATCTCAGTGAAGAGAAAACAAACAAGGGTTATCATCCAATATGAAGTGTTGTGTATAACCCTAAATAGATATGCTACACAACTGTCTTATATCTTTTATTATGCCCTGGGAAATTTTAATCGTACCATCCAAAGTCCAACTGACCCCTGCGAAGGGATATTTGGTTCCATACAAGATCTAGGAGAGAAGGTATCCTAATATCTCTTCCCCTCAGTCAGTATGAGTAAAAAGGCAGTGACATATCAGTCAAATCTACCACCACAGTGACATATAGCCAAGCTACAACCACTAGTCCACCCTTGGTACAGGTCACGGAACTAGAAACCAGGGTATACAAAACCTTCTAATTCGAGGTACAACCATAGTTGTCCTCAATCACATCAGATGTATGAGGCATGACCATAGCCAAACTCCACAACCTGCATTGTGGATGACAAGGATATATCCTCAACTTGCCACCCCCACATACTCAATAGTGTGTGCTTCAAGTTTCCCTTAGGAATACTCATTTCACCATCCAACAAGTTCTGACACTGAAGATGGCTCTACGGCATTGGGCACTACATGATTAGAGTTGCACTTGATTAGTTATGCCAATTGGGTGAATTAAGGTTGCATCAAACAAGTGGACATACAAACCCTAATTCACTTCTAGCAAGCATATAAATATCACAACTTTTAAAAGATGTAAAATGTGTGGAATATAATTTATCATCTCATCATCACATGGTATTGTTCACTTGCCATTCATGAGACCACACTAGTCATCATACTATCACAAGATATAAATCATTTTCACAATATCACAGGGTATCAGCCCTTATCAACACAAGAGGATTACACCTCATTCAGGGCTCAACCATGCCCAAAGGTCATTAAGACCATCATACTTTTCCCTGCAAGATCATCATTATCTTTGCATGCCTTATAACAAGGCTCAACAACATCACTTACATATAATACACTGGATCAACATAATATTACATTAATGAGCTATGAGATATTCATAAACAATCATATAAGGGTTATATTAACATTAAGAACAATCTGAATAGAGACCAACATTGATGTCCATGGCCCCTAGAAGCAGATCTGGAAAGCCCCAGTCTCTGCAAAGATCAAAATGTTCCTTTGGACTTTAGGCCACAATGTGATTCTAACCATGGAACGACTGACGGCCAGGCATATCTCCTCCTCAAGGACATGCCCTCGCTGCAACCACCCGATCGAGTCTACGCTGCATGCCCTCAAAGACTGCCCCTTTGCAGCCTTGATATGGCTTTCTTTCCAAATGGTTACAACCACCAACCAGACTTTCTTCACTACTGACGATCTCAAAAACTGGTTGGAAACTAATATATCCATCAACAAGCATCACAAAATAAGTTTTGCATCTATCTGTTGGATCATTTGGAGAGCACGAAACATCAAGGTACATGAAGATAAAATCCTGGTGCACAACCACCAGATACGGCTCATCTCTAGGGAGATCGACGCTCATGAAGACATTGTTGCAGTCGCTAGACTTTCATCATCCAACAACAGCACAACCACTCCATGGACACCCCCTAGGCCGGACTGGATTAAAATCAATACGGACGCCGCTCTGAATAAAACTTGGACCTCTGTCATCGCAATCGCAAGGAACCACCATGGTAACTGGATTGTTGGCCACGCAAGTATCCCTCATCATATTCATAATGCACATGTTTAGCATAAGAAAATATCAACCATGTGGCTATGATAACCACCAATTTACACATTAAGGTTATGATCATATTAAGGGGTTTATTTCACCATCACACCATCATATAAGAATGTTAAACATGAATACTCATCATTATTTATTTGCATTAGAGTTAGGTTCAACAAGATAAATTATATTAATTTTACTAATCAGCACTTATACCCAAACCCTAACTCATGGCATCCCCATTGCATCATGGATGCATAAGGTGAAGCATCACCATCACATTCCATACTATTGTCATGTATGAACCCACACATAAATCAAGGTGTAACCATCAGGTTATAGCATACTAAGATTTCAACAACAATAAGAGAGTACTCCATGATTGTATTAGTCATTCAAGGACTATTCATACCCAATTACCATCATTTAGTTATAATAAATCTAGGTATAACAAGATATACCTCATTAGGGTTACATATCAACACAATATGGTTATCATCCCTTCTATTCATATGAGTGAATAGGTAAGACTACCTTATTAAGGGTAACCCTCCATTTGTTCCATCATCATTCAACCCATATCACCATACCACAATGTCACCCAGAAACATTGGATGTTTAAAAGGTAAGACCATTGGTTGTTTATATAAGTAAACACCTTGAATGAATCATCTATGATGTTATTGAGTTGTGATCTATAAAAGTCACCATTTAACCCTAGACATCCTTTGGTTAACAGCAATAAGGGTTCTGTTGAGAGTAGGGTAAAACCCACAATTGATTGTTCATTTAAAACAAGCCATCCATTATCAACAAGTAAGCTCCTTAAGTTGATCATATAAAGGAAAACATCTAAATCACATTATTAGGATCAACATATTACATTATCCATAATTCCACTTTATTGGAGGAATAAACATTAGATCTTGACCATTGGGTCAAGTTCATATGTTAAAACCATCAATTATAGTATAGGTTTGACCATTGCATCAAGTGCCTATGATTTAAATTTATATTTCCAATATTGATAGGTTATTTTTTGGTTGAACTTGAATATCAACAAAAAAGTATGTTCATTTGAAGTTATAGTTCGACAGACAGAGTTCATGTTTTCAAATATTATTCCAAATAATAAAATAATGACTCGTCCATGAAATACATAGAAGTAGAAACATGTCTAACTATAAGTAGAAATAAATGTTGGAACTCAGGATATATGTATCATGAATGGCATGTATCACAACTTAGATAATAATGGAATCATAGATCTCAAGTAGGATAAGATGACTTTAAGACTAAACAATTTACTAGATTCACATTTCCTACATTGTCATTAATGAGAAAAAAATTCTAATGCTTGTAAAAGTTCCAAGAACTTGATTTTTTGATGGATTGAGGAGTATAAATGAAGAGTATATGGTTAATCTTAAGCCTATTGTCTCTAGGTTCACAAGAACTTGGTATATATATTCTAGTAGTGAGAGAATATTCTAAACAAATTATAGGTTTACTTGGGCTTTTATATCTATATTTAAACACAAAAGTTTTCATCCTATGAAACATAAACTTGTTAATAATATATGTACAAGGTTGTGGTAACATTCCATATATGTGTGGTTTTCACTTGTTGTGGAGGATCCATATATTTTTTTCTTCAGTGTCTTCTTTTTGGTGATAGGTTGACAGTGGCATTGTTTGTATCTGCATCATAGTCTTTATATTCATCCTTGTCATCAGCATCATCATCTATAGAAAGGATAAATCAACCGTCACTATGTTTACAATACAGGAAGGAAAAATTTCATAAAAGAGAAACTACTTACTGACCCTCTACGAGCTAGATTTTGCAACAACATAAGCCACCTAGTTACGGCTACGCCTAACTAAAGAAAAACAACAAAACTCAAAATTTCTACTAGACGAAACAATGTCCTCCGCGATGGCTCCTAGATAGTCTCACCTTGGCTCACTATGTCTGCATGCCAGTACCACCTCTAAAGCATCACTCTCAACTACTATATTTTTTATTCCAGCTTAGGATTGATGCCCATAGTAAAGATGTTCTCACGTTGATCGCCTCCACCACTATGATTTCCAAACATGTGCCAAGTTTATAACCTGCCATAGCTAGCAGGCGTCCAATGTTACTTCTCGCTACCATACCCGTTGCTACTCATGTATCCTCTCCACAAGAGACATCTACATTGATCTTCACGCATCCTTCAGGCGGTCGTGTCTAATGCTCGCTGGCCTCATTGTTCCTCGTCGGCTCGGTTCCTTCTCGATTTGTCTGCAACCTTTATAACCTCTGATCATAGCTAAGGAGTTATAGAATAGAAATCTGCTATTGATCACATTGCTTTGGAAAATACAACTGCTCTGACTCCTCTACAGCACCCACATGGCAGCAACCATCTCCACCGACAGCCTCTCTAGGATAGCCTCTACACTCTCACCAATTTCTTCATTCTTCACGTCATCCACCAATTGTTGTATATCTCCATCCATATGGTCCCAAAGCTCAGTTGAATTTGGGCATTTGAAAAGCATATGTGGGATGGTTTCTTTCTCTGACATGCACAAGATACAAGTGCCATCATCCACACCGTGTCTATCAAAATGTCTACCTCTAGTAGCCAGGCCTCTAGTGCAGATTTTCCATAGAAAGTGTGCGGTCTTTGCCATCCAACTTGATCTCCAGATTCTACTCCATATATGGTCACCTTGTTGGGCTATGTGTCTCTGTGCCTCCCCTTTACCAAGAAGTCCCAACCAATAAGTTGGTCATACGGTGGACACCCCTTTCAGTGCTGGCCACCATGTCCATACATCATTCAGTTTTCTTATACTCTGTGGAATGGAACAGATACATTCAAACTATATTTCTAGAATGCAAGTCCTTATTTTGTCCCTATCCCACACATATCCTTCATGCGTCATCAAGTCACTCACTATGGAGTATTGTGATCCTTCGTCATTAGGAGCCTCTCTAGCGTGACATGCTCCTTTCGTAGCCATTGATCAGTCCATATATTAACTTCCTCACCATTTCCTCTTCTCCACTCCACCCCTTCCTTTAGCAGGGCCTTCACGTTCCACAGACTCCTCCACGTGTAGATGGGATTGTATCCTATCCTGACCTCCCATATGGAGGACCCGGAAAAATACCTTGCTTTCAACACTCTACGAGTGTGGAGTTGATGCAAGTCTCCACAATTTTTTTGGTAATAGTGCCTAGTTGAAAATGTGCAAGTCTCTAAACCCAAGTTCCCCCTATCTTTTTGGTCCACACAGATTACTCCAGCTCATCTATGAGATTTTCCTCTCATTTTTTTTTTGCATCCCACCAGAATCTGGCGATAAGGTTGTGAATATGTCTAGTGTACATGTCGGCAGCTGAAAAATGCTCATAACATATGTGGTATGGCTTGTACAATGACTTTAATCATTACTTCCTTTCCTGACTTTGACAAAAGTCTTTCTGTCTATCCATGATGTTTCCACCATATCCCCTCCTTTATGTAGCTGAAAACCTACTTCTTGGATCTTCCAATAGCGGTTGGGAGACCCAAGTAGCATGCATTCCTATCAACCTCCCTCACTTTCCGAAGATGTTTGAGTTCCTCATTCTTTTCCGAAGTAATTCCTTTTCTAAATACAACTTATATCTTGGATAAATTTATCATCTGACCAGATGTCTGTTCATACTGGCTGATAATTTCAGCTACTTTCAGACACCTACATTGGTTGCTCCAGCAAACAAAATACTATCATATGCAAAGAAGAGATGTGAAATATGTGGTGCCCCTCTACTCATCTTAATATTGTGTAGGAGATATTCATGTGCAGCAGCAATAAGAGAGGTGGAAAAAGCCTCGGTGCAAATAATAAAAAGGTAAGGTGAGAGAGGCTCACCCTGGCGAAGTCTGTGTGTCAACTTTATCCTCCTGGTCCGGTCTCCATTTATGGCAAATGAGTGTTGGCCAATCATGATGTAGTCAAGGATTCTTTCCCTCCACTTCACCCTAAAACCTAACTTCTCCATTACGTGAATCAAGAAACTCCACTCAACTCTGTCATAAGCATTGTACATATCTAGATTTAGTGTAATGTTTTCCTATTTCCTCCCTTTATCCCTTTTCATAGCATAGAAAATTTCATAGGCAATGAGGGCATTGTCAATGATAATCCTTCTTGGGATGAACACACTTTGGTTCTCAGAAATAATGTTATTCATGTACGATTTTAGCCTATTTGCAACCACTTTAGAGGCAATCTTGTACAAGACATTGCGAAGACTTATGGGTCTAAATTCCCCCATAACCACTGGTTTCTCAACTTTCAGGATCAGCACCGCCAGCATCTCATTAATTTCATCCAGACTCCTTTCCCATTTTCACCAATCTTTAATGTAATTTTCCACAACAAAACCCAAAATACTCTAGTATTTTTGAAAAAATATTGCCTTCATCTCATATGGACTCGGTGCTTTGTTAGGGTGCATCTGTTTTAACGTTGTTAGGATTTTTTCTTCAGTAATATATTTTTCCATCATCCCTTGTGTGTCGCACCAATCAACCTCTTAATGCCCTTTGTAGCTTCTTCAAACCCCGATGGCCCACTAGTCTAAAACAGATCAACAAAGAAATCAATAACGATGTTGTTGATCTCTTCCTCCTCTGTCTTCAATATTCCTTACTCATTATTAGTCTGTCTATATGATTTCTCTATCTACTATTGGTGGTTTTCTGGTGGAAGTATGATGTATTACGGTCCCCCTCTTCAATCTCCTTCACCCTTGCTCTAGCACACAAGTACTCTTCATTTTTTCTCAGCCAGTATTGCAGCTCCTTATATTGTTTCTCGGACCTATATAGGCATACATTATCAGGAGAAGACACTTGTATCTAACATAACTTATTTTCCAGCTCTTTAACCTTCTTCCTTCTCTCCTAAAATTTTCTTCAGTCCACTTTTTGAGATTTTATTCATGCTTGTTCAACTTTTCAATAATCCCATTGTTACCTCCTTGTTCCCAAGAATTTTTTGTAGTATCTTCACACTCTTTTTCACTGGCCCACATTGGTTCAAATGCAAAGAACTTTTCCTTCTCTACTTCTCTCGAGACTATCGATAGTATAATAGGCTCATGATCATATTCGTAGATGGGTAAATGAAATGCCTTACAGTAAGAATAGCGGCCCCTTCAGTCCAGATCATCTAGAAACATGTCTAGTCTTTCTTACAGTAAAGTCTCCTATGTCATCCCTCTGCGCTAGGTATATGTGTTTCCCACAAACCCCAGATCCACTAGCGTACAATCATCAATAGCATCCCAAAATTTTTGCATGAATTTCTCTTCTTTGGGTCCCCCCCTCCTTTTCTCAGATCTAAAGATAATTTCATTAAGTCTTCAAAGAAAATGATCGGTTCCTCAGCCTCACTATTTAGCTGCCTCATCAGTTCCCAAGTTTTGACTTTATTTTGTTGGCCTTCCCATCCATAAATTCCAATTGTTCACCATTTAATGTTGCTTGTACTAACATTCACCAAGCATGCAACATGTCTCTGTGAATAGCTCATAATGTCCACATCCACCTCCTTCCACCACAACTCAATGCTGCCCACCCTTCCATTACAGGAGATACACAGTCCTTCTCAGAATCCACAACTTTTATGCGTCTCTTCAAGATTTTTTCCTGCGATTAGTCTCCACGATGAAGACTATTTTTGGGCATTCTCTCCCACACCAAGATCAAAGAGCCTTAACTGTGTCAGGGTTGCCCATACCCTAACATTTCCTACTAAGGATTTTCATTGTTCTTTGGGGGGTTGGTCACTACTAACCTCCGCTACTTGGGTCAGTGTGACCTTTGGCATATGCTTTACCATCCTCCCCATGCTTTGTTTTCTTACCACACACTTCATGTGGTATCTTATCATCTAACTCCATATCACATAGCTCTAAGTTTTTATTTCTTTTATCAGCCATAGACTCCCATATGACATCCGTCTCTAGAATGCCTAACTTTGCTCCCCTGCTCATCTTATATACCCAAGGGACATGTTTCTTCTTGTGTGGTGCATCATCTCTACCCTACTTCTTTCCCTTTCCCCCTACCTATTTCTTTTCTGTGCTCTTGTTACCACCCGCTGAGTTTCTTGATCTGTCTAGTCAGGATGCTCATCTTATTTCTAGACCTCTTCGATCCTCTTTTCCTCACACCTCGGTACCTGCTTCATCCAGAGAACTTCCTCCTCCTTTCCCACCGGTGTTGTTTCCTCCACTCACACACTTTGTTGCAGTGCCATCAACTCCTTTATGTTGAGCCTGATCATTGATTCTCCTTCTGGTCTTTCCCCGCCTTCTATCCTCCCATCTCCATGCCACCATCCTCCCAATGATGCAATTTGTCTTGCCTTGCTTTCTCTCCCTCCTTCTTTCCCCATCTCCCCATCCCACCTTCCCTACAGTGGTAGGTAAAGTACTCGACACTACTTACCTCCTGTAACGCAGTAGCCCTACTGAAATCTCCAGACCATATCTTCCACAGATGCTGATGTTTTTGTTCTTCATGGCTGAAACTCAAACCCATCCCTTCTCTCTGCTTCACTCCCTTGTTGGATTCTGCCTCCTCTTCAATGCTAGTTGAGGCTATCTTATTATTTTGTAGAAAAGTGAGTTTCCTCCTTACCACACTGCTTACTAAGGTGTCGTTCCATTCTTGTCTTCTTTGCTTCCATGGTGATGCTTTGAGACAGTCTCCCCAATGTTGAACATGATTGTCATCTTCCTCCAGACCTCTACAGTCCTTGTCCAAGTGCCCTAACACCCCACAGCCAAAGCATAAGATGGAGAGTCATTCATACTTCACCTTAACTTCCATCATTATACCTCCCTTAACTCTGACCTTTAATAGCCACTTCAAGGGTTTCGTTACATCTAGTAGAACCCTAACTCAGATTGAAGAATCCCAACCTCATTCGTCATCATCAACTTGTAGGACTTCTCTCACCCTTCCCACAATTTTTTCAACTGTATTTTCCCCTCTATATCCCAACAACATCTCATAGATCAAGACCCAAAAAGGACTCTGATTTTTTATAATCTTCCCCAAATGCTCCTCCTTACAGACTTCCTTGAAGAGGAGTAGCTTATTGTCAAAGTTCCAAGGTGCACCATCTATAACTCGTTGTCTGTCTCTCCAATGGGTGAATTGGACGGTGAAAATCTCCCCCTCTTACTACTTGAAATCCACCTTTTCTTTCAATCCCCACAATGGAGTAAGAGTTCTCTCCATCACACAAAAGTGGTACGTTCGATATGTCAACAGGCGCTCCACCAATGCCAATTTTGTATGGTCTTCTTCATCCCTACTTCCCACTGGTTATACATCAATCAGATCCTCTTCTTCTATGAGCACATGCTTGCATACCTATCCACTAGTTATGTTACCATCTTGGAGACTAGACCAGAAGGACAGTCTTCAAGTTGGACCTGTAAGATAAAAACCCTAGGGGGTAGTAGAGAGTGCCTACGTCCAGAGCCCTAATCGCCAGAGCGATAGGTCAGGGAGGTGAGATCATGTTCATCATCATCATCATCATCATCATCACCATCTATCATCATATCTAGCTTCCTTCATGTTTTTATGTTAAATTATGTTCCATGTAGAGATGAATATTTAGCTTGTGTTTTCCCACATATTTCTAGTTGCATGAAGAGAACCCCAAATCCCTATTTTTTTATCAAATGTAACAACAAAATAGAAACGAGTGAGTAGATGGGATTATATATAATACAAAATCAAAGGAAAAATCATGAGTTTTAACCCTTTTGATGCATTAACTAGACAGCAAGGAAGAGGAAATTCAAACCACAAAAGTATATAATAGGTGAGGTGGTCCAAATCGAACAAACAATATCTACATCAATACTTGCACACACTAGGATAGGGTAACAATCTTGATTAATTTTGAAGGAAAATATAATTTACAATAGTAAAACTCTCTAATGAAAATGAAATATGAATTAAGCCATTTATAATTTTCTATTGGATGTCATAGATCACCAACAATGTTCTATTTTCTTATGGGTGACAAGAACCCACCATATCTCCTTTGACTGTCATGGATGTAGGAGGACACCACTTATTGATTTGGTTTTCATGGAATGTTATAAGACCGCATATGGGAAACCACCATATATTTCCTTTGCATGTAGACAATGGAAACCATGGCACATTATTTTGGCCTTGGAGAATCACCATATCTTGAGTATGTCATCCTCCACGTATAGTAGGTTGTCGATTTCGTACATTGAAGAACCTCTAAAATGATCTCACAAAAATAGAAATTGACATGCTAAATCAGTTAAATTAAAGCAAAAAGGTTTTGTTGTTCATATTTTATAAAGATATGAAATACCTAAGTGGAGAATATCTACTCGAGAACTAAGAAATTCTTAAACTACAATCACAATGTAACATATTTTCTCAAGATGCTTTTGTGGGTGCAGTGTGCTTGAGATTTCTCTACATGGGTCAATTTATGGGAAATAGGTTATGGTTAGCCTAGGGGATTGTTTAATATCATCTAGGACATGTATCCATCATAGAGTCATTAGTTTGGGCCCAAAAAAATCAATTTCTCATTTGTGCAATAGGCAGTCATTCTTAGTCAAACCTATACTTTGACCAAGATACACTTGGGTCTTCATTCAAATTGTGACTTTCAGTCGAGGCTAAGAAAATGTATAGGCATGTACGTGAAGGGTAGAAGATAAATGTAAAAATATTTAAGCCACTCATTGTGTTTAACTAAGATTATAGTAAAGGTGGTTCTTTTTCATACTTAAAGTTCTGTTTAAATTAATCTCCAAGACTATTTACTCATATCAAGATCAACTGAGAGTTTTATCGACCATAGAATCAATTAAGTATAGAGTTTGACTAAAAATAACCCTAATTCTTCTCACTCTCCACCAAATGACTTTCGTTTCTAAGAACAAACACAACAAAACTTATCATACCAATGTCTAATGGGGCCCAAATAAGGTTAAATTGAGCTTAAATCTCAACAACATATGTCCTTTTATATGATAACATATAAAAAGACTTTTGACATGATAACATTTCATTAGAAAATAAACTATAGATGTTCTTGCAATGTATGTTCGTATTAATGTTGGTATAACAAAGTTGTTCCTAATATGTTGAATAAAATAGTTTGAATCATGAAACATAAAAATAATTGATTCAAAAATAGGTTTACCGAATGCCCTTGCAATAAAATGGGGTTTGTATCATCTTTATGTACATGTAGAATCCTAGTGATGGTATATATCCTACCAAACTACATATTTACACTCTCTCCATATATATGGAACCTAACACTTATTGTCAATGATGAAAGAATGATATTAGGTTTGTTCAATGGATAATACAGGAGAAATTCCAAGTCATGTTGACATAAGAGTCATATGTTGATTACTTAAAGCAAAAATAGTTGTGATATTTTGTCTTGTAGGAGGTTAGGGCATTAAGGTGGATAAATAAATATAGGACCAACTCTTGATTAATAGAAATTACCATCTTCCAAAGGTCTAAGAGTGTGTGGGGTGTAGGGATGAAGCTCTTTGTACTATTAGATGGATTGGGTGTTGCTATGTGTATCTATTAATAGGATACTACCATATAGAATGCGGAAGTATCCTTTACAACCATGGTGCAATATTCCATATAGTGTTTGAATAGAATATTCATGACTAATAGTTGAAAATGGTTAGGTACATGGGTTACAATTGAGGGGAAATGGGTGGAGATTGATAGGAAACAAGGTTGGACTTAGGAGAAAAAGAGGGTATTGTTCCTAGAAGTAAGGTAGATGGAGATATTTCTATGTTGATAGGGATATTTTCATATGACACCTGATATATAGAAAGTGTCAATAATGTCATTGGCTAAATATCTTAAATGAATGTCCAATCAATGGAAGGTTATATAACCCCTTGGGGTTTCTTGAATTGAATATTTTAGTGGAGCCTTTAGAAAATGAATATCTCTTTGAAGCATTAACATTTGTGTTGTAATAAGCTTTTATGGAAACTTTAGTTAGTGAAATAAGTGATTGTCATGTTTCATGCTTTTCGGCCGAAGAAACTGCAGCAACCTTTATATGATGGGCCCATCTATCTAACAGAACAAACTAGATTAAAACCTAGTCAAGTTCCCTAAAACCATATGAAATAAATCTCAGTTAATGTATGTTTTAGGATATTGTACATTTCAATCCTCATTGTATGTATTTTCATTTAATATTATATGGAATCAATAAACTAAAACATTCAAACACTTCGATCCTGGAAGATAATTTTCAACTAAGAAATATGATGGGCCCATCTATCTAACAGAACAAACTAGATTAAAACCTAGTCAAGTGCCCTAAAACCATATGAAATAAATCTCAATTAATGTATGTTTTAGGATATTGTACATTTCAGTTCTCATTGTATGTATTTGCATTTAATATTATATGGAATCAATAAACTAAAACATTCAAACACTTTGAGCCTGGAAGATAATTTTCAACTAAGAAATATGTAGATAAACGAAACCAAATAGAGGGAAAGCAATCAAGAATTGTAATTCAACCTTTGGATCTAGTAAATTGAATTTATAATTAGGTAGATTTACCTAAACATGTTAGAAAAGTATTTTCTTAGTCAATCAGTAAGATTGATGTCTTTCCTAGAAATATGATCACAAAAAAGTGGTGATGGTCATCTATATGCCAATATTAACAATGTAATATAGGATAACAAGACAATTTTTATAAGATAAATGTTTCCATATATGTCATATGTCATCTACATATTACATATTATCAAGCATACACATAGGCCAAGTGTTGACACCTCATTTTTGAGACCCCATCAAATCCTCTATTTGAGTTATTTACATAATTTGAATTGTGTCAGACTACAAAGAGTAAAAATCCCAATTTGTGATAAAAGAATCAAACATGGGTCTATTGAATACATTTTGGTCAATTCTGAGTGCAAAACTGATTTGCACAAAGTTCAGCCAAGATGTAGACCCACATCAAACTTAGTAAAACCTTAGATTTTGATCCTGACTCTAATGGACAAAATTTACACATTATCTAGGTTAAGGTGAGACCTAAAAAAATCTCAATCTAACCTTACTAATTATGGGAGAAAATATGGTTTGCACCTAGCTTAGACAAAATTTCAACCTTATCCTTTCTGGTCTTCTAAAAATGAAACTCATTTTGATGTCAAAGGATTTTACATCCAAATGTGTCAAACTGGACCGTACACATTTAGGGTCCCCTTTCACATATCACAATGAGCACAAAAGGGTTTCACACACAAATGTGCCGACTCACACTTTTTTTGAAAAAGGACACTTGGGCGCCAAAGGGTTTCACACACAAATGTGTCAAATCAATTAGCATAGATTTATTTTTTAGCAAATGAGCATTTGGTTGTCAAACCCTTTCGTGCCAGAAAGTGGCAACTGGATCCCCACCCATCCAGACCATGATGATCTTGGAAAATGTGAGTGAGGTCCACTTGGCATCCCATTGACCACCCTGAGAAATAATGGGTCGTCAATTGGGACAAGAGGGGAAAAACCACCTCAACAACTCCCTAGACTCTTAGAAAAGGAGAGAGATGACCCCAAAGGAAAACGCCCCACTCCCATGCTTCCCAGCTCCCCGAGAACTCGACTAACCAAGAGAGCAAGAGTGAGAGAAAGACAACTAGAACTTGGCACAAAAGTGATCGACGCTCAGGCATGCGAAACCCATCCTCGTTGAGAAGTCTGAAACCAGTTCGTGCTCAGATGTGTGAAACCCATCCACGCTCAGAGTACGAAAGGAGTGGGTGTTGGGAAGGAGAGGTCAAACCAACACCCTCTCTAGTTTTGTCAAGGAGGTTTCTTGAAGTGCATCTGACCCACGGTTAGAAGTTTGAAAGCCTTTCACACACGAAATACAAAAGCAAGGTGAGAGCACATTAGATTGTTTTTCTTCCTCATTTTTTTATGAACCCCCCGCAACACTATTTTTACATGCGGACTGGGGTATCGATCTTTTGACCCTTTCCTGAGTTGTAAATGAGTGTGTCAAGTTCAAATTCTCATTTGAATTCCTTCCTTATCCATGCACGAGTCATTTTTTATGGTTTTTCCAGGTTTTTCTGACTAAAATCCAATGGCGATTCCAAGGCCTTTTCTCTTTTTGATTTTTCAATTAAAACAAAATAGTGACTCCACTAGAGAACTCATCACACTCGAGTTGTATTTTTTTCTTCAGATCCGCTAGTGCAAATTAGTTTGGCACTTGTCAACGCAGTTCGGTTTTGTACTAGGTTTGTTCTTTTTCCTTCTTTCTTTTCTTCTCTGAGTCATAAAAAATAAGGCACAAATTTCATTCACATCCATCTCACCTTCAAAAGCATGTGAAATGATTTTATTTTTTACAATTCTTTTTTTTGTTTGAAAATATCAGTCCTGGTCGGTTTTGCAGTCTTATTTTACATGAATCTGGTACAAAACCAATTGGCACTTGGTATAATTTTTTTGTATGTATGATCTAATGAGGCATGACTTATTTTTACATCTTGATGCATATGAGAATACTTAGTATATTGATAGTTCATGATCATTAAGTATAGACCCTAACTGTTAAGTTTAAAAGGGTTTGGTACTTGTATAAAAAAATTAGATCTAGGAAGTCACGAATGTTTTATTCACATCTAGGATCTTAACAAATTAGTTAATGAATTGTCTACAAATTCAAGTTCATCAAGTACAGACCCTAACAACCAAACACGAAAGGGTTTGGCACTTTTTTTTAAAAAAAATCACATTTGATCAGGCATGGATTTTATTCACGACTGAAATCTTTGAAAATCCACTAGAGGGGGGTGAATAAGGTTTTATGGATATTTTAAAGTAATTTAACTCAAACAACCACAATTGAGATAATAAGAAGGAGACAAAGTATTTATAGTGGTTCCAACCTTAGTAAATACTAAGGCAGTCAATCCACTACCCGGTTGCTTACCCAATCGAGATTTTGAAAGTATTAAATTTTATTACCTCGCAAGGATATTACAAATAATTATAATAGTTTCTAAACCCTTTGGACAGCCTTCACCTGGAAGTAGTCTCACCAACTTTGAAGTAGCCTTCCTCGAAGTAACTTCAAGCTCCCCCTTGAAGTAGCCTTCCTCTTGAAGTAGCTTCCCGTTGAGACAGCCTTCGAGAAGTAGTCCAAAGATCTCCTTCTTCACCAAGAAGATCAAACTCTCTCCAATCCGCAGCCTCCAACCCTAGGAGTAGCAAGGAGAGTACACGCAATAAGAAAGAACAAGAAAGGAAATGGAAATTACAATTTACCACTTGAAGCACAAGGCTTGATTTCATATATCAAGCGTATTGATCTCCTAACCAATGAGTATGGAAGTGTAGGTTTAGTGGATAGGAGATACTAGCCTATAGGACACGAATTTGGAGCAAAGGAAATGAGTAGCAAGTACTAGTGTTTCTCAATTGCTCAAAACAGATTGCCAATTGCAAGTATGAAAGTTCAAGTATTGCACAAGTGTACTTTGGGTGTCCTATGGCTTGTCCTATTTATAGGAATGGTCTATGGATGCTTAAGGACGTTCTAGACACTTTCTAGGGGGTTCTTAGTGCTTAACTAGCCATTAGATAACCATTAGTTGCTTTAACAACGGCTAGTTAATTAACTCTGAAAAGTGCAGACAGAACTCTTCTCGGTCGAAGAATTGTCGACCGAGAGTCCTTCTCGGTCGAGGACTTGTCGACCGAGGGACTGTCTGGAGAAAGTGTATATAACGTTCTACTCCAACTGCCAGCTACCTTGTCTGATGTGTCTAACGGCTACCTGGGTCATTCTCGGTCGAAGAGTTTGTCGACCGAGAGTGTCTCGGTCGAGAATTTTGTCGACCGAGATTAACCCTGTTGCAATGTTTTTAAACCAAGTAATAAGTGTGTGTATGAGTGTGCAGATGTGACACTATTTTAGGGAATGACCTATCTAAGTGTTGTGATTGTCTAGGGAAGATCTAACGCTTTGATTTACATGATGTCTAAGTACTTGTACATTATATATTTGTACAAGTTTTTACATTTGATTACAGTCATGACTTAAAGCAATTTTAGCATATAGATCTTCCAAGTATTTGTCATCCACCTTATTCCTGCAACACTCAAGTAGCACGTTAGATCCACAAGAATGAAATGTTTATAATTATCAAAACAAAGGGATTAAATGATGTCTATTTAGCCAACAATCTTCACAAGTCTGATGATAGTTAGATTCCAGATTCAGATTCATAAAAAATAGACCTTTATAACTGAGCGCAAAAGGGTTTGACACATGTTTTTTTAAAAATTGATCTGATAAAGCATGAACTTTATTAACGTCTGAGGTCTTAACAAGTTAGATAATAATAAGTTTAGTAATCATTTTTTCAGACCAAAACTTTGAGTGTCAAAGGGTTTGACACCTGAAACATTATTCAGGTACAATTTCGCACTTTTTCTTAAATCAGGCTACTTTAAATCTAGATTTTACCAAAACATGTGATGCAATGTTTTTATTTTAGATTCTTTCAACCCAAATGATTAACTACTGAGTCCAAAGGGGTTTGACACATGTAATATTTTATATATAAAAAATAGGGATCTGATAGGGCACGAATCTTATTCACGTCTGAGTTCTTCACAAATTAAATGAGAATATATTATGTAATTTTTTTAGACTCTAATTGTTGAGTGCAAAAGAGTTTGACACATGATATAAAAAATCAAATATTATCAGACACAAATTCCATTCATGTCTAAGATCTTCACAAGTTAGGTGACCATAAAGTTTGTAATTATTCTTTTATTTCAGACTTGAAATTTTGACTGTCAAAGTGTTTGATACCTGAAAACATTATTTGCATACAATTTTGCATGTTTAGTTAAGAATGGACTAGTTTAGGTATGTGTATTAGCAAAGTACGCAATGCAATTCATTTTGTCAAATGCTCAAATGATCATCTGTTGAGTGCAAAAGGGTTTGACACTTTAAATGCTATATAGGTTCATCTTCACATATTTTAACATGACTAGATTTTTCTTTCAGATCTTGAGAAAGCATGTGGTCTAGTGTCTGGAATTTTCTATCAAAATCCTAAAAATCAAATTGTTGAGTGCAAAAGAGTTTGAAACTTAAAATTATATCAGTTTCAATTTCGCACATTTGAATCAAATTTGGACTAATTTGAGTCTAGTCTTTGATAAAGCACATGACATAATTTTTAAGTGTTTTGTAGAATTCTAATATGTTAAATATTTAGTGAAGATTGGTTTGACACTTTTTAGTGTGAATCTATTTCATATATGTACTCAAATATAGCCTGAATTAGTCATCAAATGCATGATTATGGAAATCCATTTAAACTGTATGATCGTTCTGATGGTTTAGGGGAGGGAAATAATTGTCTAATGGGGGGTTTTTGATGAAGTTTGAGTTTGTTATTCTTCCCCGGGTTTGGATAGCTAAAAGGTTGTCCAGTCTTTTTGATCTAACACTCGACCACTTCCCCTTTCTCTATTTTATTTTTCTCTTTGGTTGAATATAATTTCTTGCATGTTTATTTACCATTTTGTTGAGATATTAAACATGTAAAATAACCATATTGCACATGTACATGTCCCATTTTCCTACTGGCCATGAGTAGTAGACTGTTGGCACTCATACTCACACTCTCAAAAGGGTCTGGGGATGACTTGTATGGGTAGTTCTATCGCATTTTTGGGTAGGTGCAAAGGCCCAGAATGATCCCCCCTCTCCTAGTACCAAATATTGGTTGCAGCTTCTATAATCATGAGGTATATTTGGAGTAGTACCAAAACCAGAAGAACCCTGATGTTACCTTGTGAGCGGATATCATAGACACCACTAGAGAAGTTAAGGATCACCTATTCCATGTATGTAGGTACCTTTCTAAGTGAGGACAAGAAAATCAAAAGTAAAAATGGGGCTAATAGAGGGTGTTTATCCTACCATCTTACATGTTTGTCGGAGACACAATTCATGTAGTTTAATAAGGTTCTAAGCATTAATCAAATAAAAGAAATCAAACTGAGCGCAAATCACTTTTGCACAATCTAGTACATATGTTTTTTGCAAAATTTTTTGCAAAACATGTTTGCACATTTGAGCACAGGTCAGGTTTACACCCTTGACATGCTTCATATCTTATCTGATCCAAACATTTATCATACAAACCCATATTACATTGAATCTCTGTATGAGTTTCAATCTAGTAAACATGAGACTAAGTTAAGTATTTTTACCTGGAATACCATTATCATTAAAGCAAATCACTTATGCATGATCTAGTGCAGAACTTTTTTACACATTCTAGTGGAAAACATGTTTACACATTTGAGCACAGATCAGTTTTGCACCAAACTTGACATATGTCAGAACTACTCTGTTTCAAACACCTATCATAAAACCATATTACTTTGAATCTCTACATGAGGTTCAACCTAGTAAATATGGTATTATCTAGAAACCCAGATTAAGTCAAGATTTTGACCTGGTAAATCATTATTATTTGAGTGCAACTCCCTTTTACAGTGTGGATCCTTTTTGCACATTCTAGTGCAAAACATGTTTTCACATTTGGGGATAAATTAGGCTTGCACCAGACTGGACATGTGTTACATTTACAAAAAAACCATATTACATAGAGTTTCAAATTAGTAAATATGGTATCATACAAAACCAAGATCAAGTCAAAACTTTGACCTAGTGACCATTATGTTTATAATACATATCGCTTTTGCACAACTCTGTGCAGATCCCTTTTGCACAATTTTGTGCAGAACCCTTTCGCACATTTGGGTGCAGGTCAGGCCTGAACCAAAATGGACTTTTTCATATATGTTCTGAAAAAATATAAACCATATAAACCCATATTACATTGAATCTCTACCAGGCTTCAAACTGGTAAAAATAACATCATACAAAACTGGGATTAAATTTAAATTTTGACTCGATAAGCCCTCACCCTTCAACTTTTTGGCTACATCAAAATGCTTCTCAAAATCCAAATAATGTTGTAATTCATCTCTATTATTGGTCGTATGATATACCGGTTTGAATCGTCATACCCAAAAATTGATCAAGTTCATACAAATCAATAGCCCTAACACCTAACATTGAGATGTTCCCCTTTTCCCACATTTCTTAAGAATATCCACATCACTTTCATACACCTCACCTCTAACCACTATATCCTATTAATCATCACCTAGCAATATCATCAGTTGTCCCTACATTAGAAGTGTTAGTTTTCCTTCTAGTCACCATAAATGACTAGCGGTCGGACAAAATTATTCTATAACAAGGGAATGTCCTCTTCAATAAGCTCATCCAAGAACAGTATATTTGTATCCATCTAATAAGGATTTCTAGACCAAGGAAATAAGGAATACTCTTCTAGCCTACATAAGGGCTAGCAGTCGGCCAATAGTGAGTCTTCCATCTTATTCATGCAAAGGAGATAGTGATAGATGTTTCCTACCTTCCATGATCACCCATTCATCTTATCCCAATTGCCCTTCTATGCAAGGGGCAATTTTTTTTATTCTATTTCTCCCATCATAATTAAGGGAACATCCCACACCATATCAAAATAGATATAATATTGTGTCCACACAAGATATTACCTCTCCAAATGAAGATCATATTCCAATCTATGTGCTCATCCCCTTGATCCACAAGGGGCAAATTTCATTTTTCCTTTTTCATTCAACGTTCTCCATCACATTTACCTCTTGCCATGCAAGGGACAAATTCTCATTCACTAATGGCCATATCTTAAAAGAATGCTCGAGAACCTTATTAGGATAGCATGAAGAGTGTCTCTTGTATGTTTGTTTATGTATATAATTCTTAGCATGTATATGTAGGTGTTTCAGGTTCGTTCTTCATGGGGCCTACCAATGGCAACTCATCCTATTGGCATAGTCCTTATATTTTGTGATCCCAAAAGCGCATAATTTCATAACTTTCTGAAATGTCTACAATTAGCCTAACCTTGATGAGTCGATCATTCTATATGCTTGTCCTGGATGTCAACATCAAGGAGAATTGGGAATGCAAGTTAACCATGGGCCTCAATGTGAACAAATGATTATGCGGTCTCAGCCATCATCATACAATGCTAATGCTAGTGTGTATATTCTGACAAATATTGAGAATCAGAAATAGAAGGAACCTGCTCTAGCTATGACCGTTGACACTAAAAGATCTAACGATGAAGATGAATATGAATAAGCCAGAAACCTAACTGCAAATCAACAAACACCTTATATCACAAGTGCACCATATTAGCCACCCATTCTTTTTTCAAGATTTCTAGAATGAGATTCCTTTCATGAACCCTATGTGGAAGGGAAATCCTCAGGTCCAATGTACCACTAATCCTTTGCTAATTTCCGCTCCTACCTTATCAGCAGACACAATAATGATGCCTCCAAAAAATGTTCAAACCAAGATATCAGTACCAGTTGCACAACCATCGTCTGGGAATCTGGCACATATAGAACAGAACAACAAGAATAAATAGAAGCACCAATCCATGTATATCCCATAGGCTCTGCATCTGATACCATATTCATTATTTAGCTTCCCTCCATTTTCTCCTTTCTGGCCCTACCACAATTTCTATAATCAACCAGGAGTTATGCAAGGAGGACAATACGGACTGCAAGTTCTTCCCACTATTGCTCCAAATTCATCCAATGGGACAGGTCCAAAAGCAACAGAGATTACACTATAACCTCTTCCAAACACTTGAAATAAATGCAAGGTTAAAACATAGGTTTAAAGAACTTTGGAGATTTTGGCTATTTTCCTGAGGCCCGATAACCTAAGAGGTTTGAAGTGCTAGAGTTTTTTAAATATAAAGGCCGAGGTGACCTAATCTCCATATTCGCACATACAGTTTTGATATGATAGAAGTTTAAGACAATGACAAACTACTCATATGACTATTCCAACATTCTCTAGAAGGACCGGTCCTGGCTTGGTACAACCAATAGAGACCTGAGACACTCAAGTCATGGGCAGAGCTTGCCAACTATTTTATTGAGCAATATGCATGGAATATTTATCAACTACCTACTCGAGATGATTTGGAGGCCCTCACTCAAAAGGTAGAACAAACATTCACATATTTTGTAGGTAGATGGAGGGAACTTTCAGCACAGATTGAAAACAAGCCTACTGATAAAGAAGGAATTTATGTGGTCATCAAAGCAGCACCCCCTGCACTATCTACAATGTTAACTTTTCAATCATACAACACCTTTGCAAATTTAATTCAAGTCGGAACAAACATAGAGTCAGCAATCAAAAAGGGAGTGTAAAAGAGCGTCAGCCTTAATCTAAACACAACAGTACCAATCAAATACAAACTAGAGGTCAAGGGTTGTTCATCATCTGTAAATGCAATCTCTATGCCAGTTGCAACCGCAAGGGCTAATCACAATAAGTTTCTATAGGGACCCTGACCTCCGTTTAGGGCTTATCTTGTTTGCTTTGTTTAACCCTGGTGTTTAGTTGCTTGCTAATCACCTTTAGTGGTGATTAGGGTTTGTTTGTGCTTGTTGAGTGTTGGGGATGCTACTTGCAATTAACCCAAGTCTAGGGTTGTTGAGCAAGTTTGTCACCTTGAGAAGTGTTTTTCTCTCTCTCTTTGCTTCCTCTAGTGTTGAGAGGAAGGGTTGGGCTCGTTGCTTGAGTTGCCTTGGGCTTCGATGAGCCTTGGTGGGCCTTGTTGTTCCTTGCTTGACCTTGTTGGACCTTGTGTCGGCCATGAGTGTGTCGTCCATGGTTGTGTCGGTCATAGGTGTGTCGCCTAGGGAAGTGTGTCGGGCATGGTGTTGGGGTGTATCGTCCATGGACCCCCTTTAACCCTTTGACCTCGTTTGTGTCACCACTAGTGGACACTTGGCGCTTGATGATTGCATGTGGCAATGGCCTTAGACATGTGTTTAGGACAAGATAGAGAGGTGGCATTGCCCATGGACAAGTGTCCCTTGGTGGGCGACACCTTGCCTAGTCTTACCTTGGTTTCTCCTCCATCCTCTCCTATATATGTGTTCCATTTCTCTTGCTAAGGATCCCTTTAGTTCCTTAGTTTTCCCTCCCCTTTGGTTGCACGACACCTCTTCCTTTGCAAAGCTTGGTGTCCGATCCTTATCTTTGGAGTCTTATTCTTCTTCCTCTTGAGGTGGCCAAAGGTGTGCTTGGTTCTAGGAGCTTGTAGCTTGCTTAAGGTGGGTTACATAACTTCTAACCCTAATCATATTACCTTCTTTTATATTCTTGTATGTTTTCTTGTGATCGTAATCGGCCATGTATGTTGCTAGATATGGTTCTTGCTTAGTTGCACCTTTAATCTTATTTAAGGCTTCCTTGTTGAGCAACACTCCTTTCCCTCCTTGGTCTAGAGAAGTGAGCTTGAGCTCTAGTAATATGAGCAATACCCCTCTCTCGTTTAAGTTGAGAGGTGAGCTTGTGTTCTAGTTGCTTGAGCAACACCCTCCTCTCACCATGGATTCGAGAGGTGAGCTTTTTGGTAGATGTAGACCTATGTTAAGGTTGATCCTTGTAGTTGCCCGAGTTGTGATAGAGGTTGTGCAAGACCCGTCTCTCTTGGTTGTTGAGAGGTGAGCCGATCTTCTTGATCAATCTAGGGTTTGGTGCCCTTGTGCTTGAGGTTGATGATGATCTTGTTGAGTTGTATCTTGCACGATATGGCTTTAGGATGGTGCTGCCTGATACCCTATCTTGGACTAGAGTTCTGGGTCGATATGATCAGGTTGTGTTGGGTGATACACCTTGGTCTTTACCTTGTGTGTTGGCCGATAGGATGAGGCTAGCTTGGTTGGACGATAGGCTTTCCTTTGCTGCCCATTTGAGTTGTACCCTTGGTCGTTGTGCCTAGATGAGTATGGTTGTTGTACGATACCTTTGTGTGTTGGGCATTATGTCTTGTTGAGTGCTATGCCCGATACACCTAGCTTGGGTAGTGGCTTGGTGCCCGATATACCTTGAACGTTATGGATCTTTGTGGGCTAGCCTTGTGTTGGGCGTCATGGTTTGGTGGTGATGCCCGATACAGTGACACGTGGATGCACGACACATATGGTTGCATGATACACCTTGAGGTGGTAGCTCGACATCCTTACTTTAGGCTTGGTTGTTATGTGGCTAGAATGCTTGGGCGATATGAGGGAAGTTACCCTGTCTGTCACACTTCTTCTGAGGGTAGTGGGTACTTCTAGTGAGGGTGTCCTACCCGTCACGCTTCTTGTGAGGGTAGTGGGTACTTCTAGTGAGGGTCACGTTCCACCCGGAAAACCCATCTACTAGATTCTTATCATGTAATCGCATCCTTATTGCTAAGAGTTATGGTTTATGGTTTATGAACCTTTGACATGTTTTGTAATAGTAAGGTGGTTGATATAGTAGAATGCACCTATGTAAGCATGACATATCTGAAACTCAAATGACATGATATTATATGTGTTTATGATCATCTTGAATCATGTATATATATAATGATGAGTAAATGATAAGTTTGGAAGTATATGAGTTGATTCACATGATGATGTGACCCATGTCTATGGTCACAGGGTTGAGGCATGAATGATAAAGCGTATAATCATCAATGTTGCCCTATGCTTGATGGCATGCTCATCCTAGCAATTCCTTAATAGCTTCAGTTATCTCTATACTTGTGTATACTAAGCATGCAGGTGTTTCATGCGGATGCATAGCCAGGTAAAGGGCTATGAGGTATGTATGTTTGAATGACACTGCATTGATGGTCACCCTTCCTGATGAGATAACATGCATCACCTGTATAATGTGTTTAGGTCTGAGGACCTGAGTTTGGCTAAAGTGCCTAGTTGAGGTGTTATCCTCTGATGATGAGATCTGGGATTGTTATCCCCAATGATGAGAATGCCTTATGAGGCAGTGGTTTCTGGTGATGAGGGATTGAGATCATGGGATATTGTGATGGTGGTAACAATAATGTAGCTTAATGTTATATATGTGATACCACTTGTTTGCCCCAACAATCTACTTAAAATATGTTAACTAATTACAAATGAATCTCTCATGTAGTTGCCCTGGCCATAGATCCATCATCGTCAGTAGCTGGTAATGGTGAAACAGGTTCTCCTGCGGGTTAACCTAGAAGCGTATATTATTGAATATGTGTGGTTTCTCCTAGCCGAAAATGAGGAGGTTAGAGTGCAACTTCGGTTGTAGACTCAAGATGTGTGTATGAGCATGGTGAACAGGCCCATGGCTCAGTGTGTTAGAGCATGAATGCATTCATTGCTCAGGGAGCATGGTGAACTGGCCCGTGGCTCAGATATACTAGCGCCGAGACCTGTACCAAGGCGGGCTAGAGAAAGGGTAGCATGCGGGAGCTGACCCAGTGGTTGAGGCCACTTAAGCATGAGATTGCGGTCCTGCTTTGGTTCTCGTGCACTGACCACGAGGTGGGAGGTTGTGGAGTCTGTCTCTTCCATTGACTTTGTATGGCACCAGGTTGGGTTTCGCAACTTAAGGTTGGTGTTGAGTGGTACGGCTCACTTCCTCAGGGCATAATAAAATGTAATCCAGCCGAATAGTATTTATTGCTTAAGGCAAAACACGGAACATTGGTTGAGGCCTTGCTTATGTAGTTGATCTTGTTATACTTTGCAGTTACTTATACGTTCCTTATATTATGTGGTAAGATCTTATAAATCTTATCTTGTCAATCATGTTCCATAAAGAAATACCTGGTAAGCTCGATGGTAATAACAACCTTACTCAATATGCTGCTCTTATTGTACATCTTATCAGTTATTTGTTGTTGTTGCTTTAATCTTTCTGAGGTTTTATGGTTTCGGCGGGGAGTTATGTTTCTCGCTGGGACTGTGTGTCTCACCCCGTTGGTTTACAACATTTTTAGGTGTTCATGCTAGACGTGGTGGTGGTCACAGGGGTGTGTCCGAGCAGCAAGACAAGTAGTAGAAGGCAAGAGATGGATTTGTTGTAGTTCTGGTGGTTTTGTAGTAGAGTCTTAGAGTCATCCCTGTACTCTCAGGTCCTCAGAGACGTTTTGACGTTGTTTTACGATGTGTAGCTGATGAAGCTTTGTATATCCTGCTGCTGGCCAGAAGTGGTCCGTTATGTATATATAAACAGGTGATGAACTCATGTGATGACAAGACATCTGATCTGTTAAGTTGTGAACACATATCTAGACTTGTAGATGTTCTTATAACCTATTTTCTTGCAGCATGAGGATCTGGATGTAATAGTTTCTTGGTTTATCTACTTCCCGAAATCGGTTTTAATTACCATGTGTTTGTGGTAAGAGGTGGTTTATGGTGTTTTCCGCACGTTTTAACGTGGCACCTCATTGTTTGTGTGATAACGGGATGTGTCACCACAAGTTTGGTATCAGAGCTCTAGGTTTGCTGAGTCTACATGGATCTAGGACTAGGTTGTGTCTGTTCTTGTGAGTTTTCCAGATTTTCTTACAATTATCTTCTGCCCTCAACGGAAGAAAAAGACAAGATGTCTGGAAACCATGAAGAACATGTTGCCGAGAGCAGCGAGGCTGCATCAGTTGATGGAGCTGAAGGGTAGGCACATGAAGATCGGGTTCCTGAGGTTCCCCAACTTGACCCAACCATTCTCGAAAACCCTACCTACCAACATCTTATGGGGCAGATGATGGCTACGATGAATCTCATGGTAGAGAGATTGCTAGTGCCTCTCCCGAGAGCACAGGCTCCCCATGGTGAAACATCAGGTATTGGGAAGACCTTTGAGCGGCTTTGCTGAGTCAAAGCTTCGGACTATGCTGGGATGGATGATCCAACGGATGCAGATCTGTGGCTGACAGGTCTTGAGAAGGCCTTCCGAATCCTCGACTTCCCCGAAGCAGACAAAGTCAAGCACGATGTATACCTTCTGAAGGGTAGTGCTGGCCACTGATGGGCCATTGAGGAGGAGAAACGAAACGATGAGGTGATCGGTTGGGAGGTTTTTCTGGCGTGATTTCGTCCGCAGATACTTTCCAAAGACGTATGTGGATGAGAAGATCAACCAGTTTGAGAGCCTGCGCCAAGGAGCGATGAACATCACTGAGTATGAAGCCAAGTTCTTTGACCTGTTAAGGTTTTGTCCTCACATGGCAGTGACAGATGATGAGCAGATCAGACATTTTGAGAAGGGCCTGAGAGCTGAGCTGACAACACCTGCTTCTGCATTGGAGAACCGAGAGTGGTTTTCCACGTTTGTGGAATCTATTCGGAGGATTGAATGGTCATCTAGGGAAAAGAGAGAGGCCATGATCAAGAAGAGGCCTTCTCAGTTCCAGGGATAGAGGTTCGATGGCTACAAGAAGCCGAGGTTTTCAGCACCTTCTGGGTTAAGTGGTTCCAGTGTACCATCACAGGGGTCTCCGAGTAAGGGAAGAGGATATGGTTTTTCGCCGTCTAAGGAACATAGTACAGCTTCTGTAGTAGTGACAGGGTCATCTAGGCCACAACAGTGAGACCAGTCATGCCATCTTTGTGGTCAGATCGGGCATTGGAAGTCAAATTTCCCAAGTAAAGATGTTGAAGTGACACAATAACTGAGGCAGAATCAACAAGGGTCAGACCGACAACAACCCAGTAGTAGCAGAGGGCGAGGATGCGGTCAAGCATCGCAAGCGCGATCGTCTGCTCAAGGAAGCAGAGGATGGGGACAACAAGCAACGGCTCGATTCTATGTTATGAGTCAGCTGGAGGCGATAGTCAACCCACGAGTGGTGACAGGTCAGATGGAGTTATTTCATTCTGATTTGTCTTCTTCTAGCTTTATATCTATTCTGGTTGACCCAGGTACTACGCACTCTTTTATCGCACGTTCTATGCTTGATAACTATCTGTTACCTGTTAGCTGTAAGAAAGATAGCTTGTTGTTAGAAACCCCTCTTGATGGTTCCTTGATGCTTCGAGAGGAGTGCCCATCCTGTGTTCTATCTTTTCCGGGACACATGATACAAGTGGATCTCATACCACTTGATATGCATAGATTCGATGTGATCCTTGGGATGGATACCTTAGAGAAGTATAAGGTTGTGTTGGATTGTGGTTCCAAGCAGGCTGTGTTCGATGTTTGCGGAGAGAAGTGGATCTTCCAAGGAGATAGGAATATTCTTCTGACGTGTCTAGTGTCAGCGATGGTGGCAGAAAAGTTGCTACAGCAAGGATGTAAGGCGTTCTTAGCTCATGTTGTGGATACCAAGGCAAAGGGTCCTAGCCTTGAGGAGGTGACGATTGTTAGAGAGTTTGCAGATGTGTTTCATGATGAGTTCCCCAGTGTTCCTCCACCTCGAGAGATTGATTTTGAGATCAATTTGGTTCCAGGAACACATCCAGTTGCACAGACACCATACATGATGGCTCCAGTAGAGATGGCAGAGCTAAAGAAGCAGTTACAAGAGTTGTTGGAGAAATGTTTCATCCGACCAAGTATGTCGCCTTGGGGTGCTCCAGTGTTGTTCGTTAACAAGAAGGATGGGTCGATGAGGTTATGTGTAGATTATCGATAGTTGAACAAAGTCACGATCAAGAATAAGTACTCGTTGATGATGATAGATGATCTGTTCGATTAGTTGTGTGGTGCTACAGTGTTTTCAAAGATCGCTCTATGGTCTGGATATCATCAGTTGAGGATTAAGGCAGATGACATACCAAAGTCAGCTTTTAGGATGAGGTATGGTCACTTCGAGTTTGTGGTTATGTCGTTTGGGCTAACCAATGCACCTGCTGCTTTCATGGATTTAATGAACAGGGTGTTCCGTTCGTTTCTAGATTAGTTTGTTGTAGTCTTTATAGATGACATATTGATCTACAGTCAGGACAGTCAGAAGCATGAACAACATCTTCGACAAGTGTTGACTCTCCTTCTCCAGCACCAGTTGTATGCCAAGTTTAGTAAGTGTGAGTTCTGGTTGAAAGAAGTAACTTTCTTGGGTCATGTGATATCTGTAGAAGGAGTTAAAGTGGACCCGAAGAAGGTGGAGTCCGTTACAGAATGGGAACAGCCGAAGACGCCGACTGAAGTTCATAGTTTCTTGGGTTTAGCAGGATACTACCGAAGGTTTATAAAGGACTTCAGTGTGATTGTGTTTCCAATGATGAAGTTGACCCAGAAAAATGTACCTTTTGTCTGGAATGATCATTGCCAGCAAGATTTCTAATGTTTGAAGGAGAAGCTGACTAGTGCTCCAGTGTTAGTCCTGCCAGAGCCTGGGAAAGGCTATGTTGTTTTCTGCGATGCTTCCAAGAAGGGCTTAGGATGTGTGCTGATGCAGGAAGACCATGTGCTTTCTTTTGCTTCGTGACAGCTTAAGAAACATGAAGAGAACTATCCGACTCATGATCTGGAGTTGGCAGCAGTGGTTCATGTGTTAAAGATTTGGAGACACTATCTTTATGGGGAAGTGTGTCAGATCTTTACGGATCATAAGAACTTGAAGTACATCTTCTCGCAGAGTGAGCTAAACATGTGATAGCGTCGATGGATGGAGCTGATCAATGATTATGACTACACCATCGAGTATCACCCTGGTAAGGTGAACGTGGTAGCTGATGCCCTTAGCCAAAAGTCTTCTTCTCTTCCTACAAAGAAGGCACAGTTGAGTTCCTTGGTATGCCATAGACGGGATATGTTTGTTTCCTTGTGGCAGATGAATGTGCAGATGGAAGTTTCCTTGTAAGCAGGACTTTTGGCACAAATGCAAGTCAAGCCTATGTTGAGACAGCAAATCAAAGACACACAACAAACAAATGATATAGTGCAGTTGATCAGGTCAGAGCTCAACAGCGAAAAGCATGATGGGTTCCACGAGTCTGAAGATGGACTAGTTTGCTATCATGACATAATGGTGGTCCCCGATGCTGATGATCTGAGGAATCTAGTGCTCGATAAAGCACACACATCGATGTATGCTATGCATCCATGAGTCACCAAGATGTATCACAATCTGAAAGACTTGTATTAGTGGTCTGGCTTAAAGAAAGATGTAGCTGAGTTTGTGGCTAGATGTGTGGTATGCCAGCAAGTCAAGGTTGAGCATCAGAAGCCGGCAGGTACGTTGCAACCCATGTCGATACCGTAGTGGAAATGGGATCACATAACCATGGATTTCGTAGTTGGTCTGCCCAAGACGGCTAGGAATCATGATTCCATTTGGGTGATAGTGGACAGATTGACGAAGTCTGCCCATTTCATACCTATGAAGACAACATATACAGCCGAGAAGCTTGCTCATGTATATGTAGATGAGATAGTACGTTTGCACGGTGTACCAGCAACGATAGTTTTTGACAGAGGTCCTCAGTTCACGAGTCGTTTCTGGGAATAGTTGCACAAAGCCTTGGAAACGTAGTTGAGGTTCAGCACCGCTTTCCACCCATAGACAGATGGATAGTCTGAAAGGACTATTCATACTTTGGAGGATCTTCTTCGAGCTTGTGTTTTACAGTTCCTAGGCAGTTGGGATGTACATCTCAGTTTGATGGAGTCCGCGTATAACAACAGTTACTAGCGGAGCATTGACATGGCTCCTTATAAGGCCTTATATGGTAGGAAGTGCATATCTCCTTTATGTTGGTATGAGTCTAGGAGTATCAGCTTTTGGGTCCTGAGTTAGTACAGCAAACAACAGAAAAGATCAAAGTGATACAGCAACAGCTGCAAGTAGCATAGGATAGATAGAAGTCTTATGCAGACAATCGGCGATAACCTTTAGAGTTCCAAGTGGGAGACAAAGTGTACCTCAAGGTCTCGCCTTGGAAAGGCGTGCTAAGGTTTGGCCGGAAAGGTAAGCTAGCACCCAGGTATACGGGGCCATATCCAGTAATAGCGAGTGTTGGCAAGGTAGCTTACAAATTAGAGTTGCCGCTAGAGTTGCATAGGTTACATCCAGTGTTCCATGTCAGCATGCTGAAGAAAAGTCACCCAGATACAGGGATAGTGATACAGCCAGTCGAGGTTGAGCTTGATGAAGATGTGACCTATGAGGAAGGTCATGTGATGGTCCTTGACAGAAGAGTGAAGAAGCTGAAGAGGAAGGACCTGGTTTTGGTAAAGGATCTTTGGCATCATCGTGGCATTGAGGAAGCCATGTGGGAGCTTGAGGAAGAGATGAGGAGGAAGTATCCCTCGCTTTTCTCTTCAGATTTCGAGGACAAAATCCCTTTGTAGAGGGTTATAGCTTGTAAGGACCCTGACCTCCATTTAGGGCTTATCATGTTTGCTTTGTTTAACCCTGGTGTTTAGTTGCTTTCTAATCACCTTTAGTGGTGATTAGGGTTTGTTTGTGCTTGTTGAGTGTTGGGGGTGCTACTTGCAATTAACGCAAGTCTAGGGTTACTGAGCAAGTTTGTCACCTTGAGAAGTGTTCTTCTCTCTCTCTTTGATTCATCTAGTGTTGAGAGGAAGGGTTGGGCTCGTTGCCTTGGGCTTGGATGAGCCTTGGTGGGCCTTGTTGTGCCTTGCTTGACCTTTTTGGACCTTGTGTCAGCCATGAGTGTGTCGGCCATGGTTGTGTCGGCCATAGGTGTGTCGCCCAGGGAAGTGTGTCGGGCATGGTGTTGGGGTGTATCGTCCATGGACCCCCTTTGATCCTTTGACCTCATTTGTGTCACCACTAGTGGACGCTTGGTGCTTGATGCTTGCATGTTCCAATGGCCTTGGACATGTGTTTAGGACAAGATAGAGAGGTGGCATTTCCCATGGACAAGTGTCCCTTGGTGGGTGACACATTTCCTTGTCTTACCTTGGTTTCTCCTCCATCCTCTCCTATATATGTGTTCCCTTTCTCTTGCTAAGGATCCCTTTAGTTCCTTAGTTTTCCCTCCCCTTTGGTTGCACGACACCTCTTCCTTAGCAACGCTTGGTGGCTGATCCTTATCTTTAGAGTCTTCTTCTTCTTCCTCTTGAGATGGTCGAAGGTGTGCTTGGTACTAGGAGCTTGGATCTTGCTTAAGGTGGGTTACATAACTTCTAACCCTAATCATATTACCTTCTTCTATATTCTTGTATATTTTCTTGTGATCATAATCGGCCATGTATGTTGCTAGATATGGTTCTTGCTTAGTTACACCTTTAATCTTTTTTAAGGCTTCCTTGTTGAGCAACACTCCTTTCCCTCCTTGGTCTAGAGAAGTGAGCTTGAGCTCTAGTAATATGAGCAATACCCCTCTCTTGGTTAAGTTGAGAGGTGAGCTTGTGTTCTAGTTGCTTGAGCAACACCCTCCTCTCACCATGGATTCGAGAGGTGAGCTTTTTGGTAGATGTAGACCTATGTTAAGGTTGATCCTTGTGGTTGCCTGAGTTGTGATAGAGGTTGTGCAAGACCCATCTCTCTTGGTTGTTGAGAGGTGAGCCGATCTTCTTGATCAATCTAGGGTTTGGTGCCCTTGTGCTTGAGGTTGATGATGATCTTGTTGAGTTGTATCTTGCACGATATGGCTTTGGGATGGTGTTGCCTGATACCCTCTCTTAGACTAGAGTTCTGGGTCGATATGATGAGGTTGTGTTGGGCGATACACCTTGGTCTTTACCTTGTGTGTTGGCTGATAGGATGAGGCTAGCTTGGTTGGACGATAGGATTCCTTTGCTACCCGTTTGAGTTGTACCCTTGGTCATTGTGCCTAGATGAGTATGGTTGTTGGACGATACCTTTGTGTGTTGGGTGTTATGTCTTGTTGAGTGTCCTTCCCGATACACCTAGCTTGGGTAGTGGCTTGGTTCCCGATATACCTTGAACGTTATGGAGCTCTGTGGGCTAGCCTTGTGTTGGGCGTCATGGTTCGGTGGTGATGCCTGATACAGTGACACGTGGATGCACGACACATATGGTTGCATGATACACCTTGAGGTGGTAGCCCAACATCCTTGCTTTAGGCTTGGCCGTTATGTGGCTAGAATGCTTGGGCGATATGAGGGAAGTTACCCTGTCCGTCACACTTCTTGTGAGGGTAGTGGGTACTTCTAGTGAGGGTGCCCTACCCGTCACGCTTCTTGTGAGGGTAGTGGGTACTTCTAGTGAGGGTCACGTTCCACCCGAAAAACCCATCTGGTGAATTCTTATCATGTAATCGCATCCTTGTTGCTAAGAGTTATGGTTTATGGTTTATGAACCTTTGACATGTTTGGTAATAGTAAGGTGGTTGATATAGTAGAATGCACCTATGTAACCATGACATATCTGAAACTCAAATGACATGATATTATATGTGTTTATGATCATCTTGAATCATGTATATATATAATGATGAGTAAATGATAAGTTTGGAAGTATGAGTTGCTTCACATGATGATGTGACCCATGTCTATGGTCACAAGGTTGAGGCATTAATGATAAAGCATATAATCATCAATGTTTCTCTATGCTTGATGGCATGCTCATTCTAGTAATTCCTTAATAGCTTTAGTTATCTCTATACTTGTGTATACTAACCATGCAGGTGTTTCATGTGGATGCATAGCCAGGTAAAGGGCTATGAGGTATGTATGTTTGAATGACACTGATTGATGGTCACTCTTGCTAATGAGATAACATGCATCACCTGTATAATGTGTTCAAGTCTGAGGACCTGAGTTTGGCTAAAGTTCCTAGTTGAGGTGTTATCCTCTGATGATGAGATATGGGATTGTTATCCCCAGTGATGAGAATGCCTTATGAGGCAGTGGTTTCTGGTGATGAGAAATTGAGATCCCGGGATATTTTGATGGTGGTAACAATAATGTAGCTTAATGTTATATATGTGATACCACTTGTTTGCCACAACAATCTACTTAAAATACATTAACTAATTACAGATGAATCTCTCATGTAGTTTCACTGGCCATAGATCCATCATCGTCAGTAGCTGGTGATGGTGAAACAGGTTCTCCTGTGGGTTAACCTGGAAGCGCATATTATTGAATATGTGTGGTTTCTCCTAGCCGAAAATGAGGAGGTTAGAGTGCAACTTCAGTTGTAGACTCAAGATGTGTGTAAGAGCATGGTGAACAGGTCCATGGCTCAGTGTGTTAGAGCATGAATGCGTTCATGGCTCAGGGAGCATGGTGAACTAGCCCGTGGCTCGAATATACTAGCATCGAGACCTGTACCAAGGTGGGCTAGAGAAAGGGTAGTCTGCGGGAGCTGACCATGTGGCTGAGGCCACTTAAGCATGAGATTGCGGTCCTGCTTTTGTTCTCGTGCACTGACCACGAGGTGGGAGGTTGTGGAGTCTGGCTCTTCCATTGACCTTGTATGGCACTGGCTTGGGTTTCGCAACCGAAGGTTGGAGTTGAGCGGTACGGCTCACTTCCTCAGGGCATAATAAAACATAATCCAGCCGAATAGTATTTATTGATTAAGGCAAAACACAGAACATTGGTTGAGGCCTTGCTTATGTAGTTGATCTTGTTATACTTTGCAGTTACTTATGTGTTCCTTATATTATGTGGTAAGATCTTATAAATATTATCTTGTCAATCATGTTCCATAAAGAAATACATGGTAAGCTCAATGGTAATAACAACCTTGCTCAATACGCTGCTCTTATTGTACGTCTTATCAGTTATCTGCTGTTGTTGATTTAATCTTTTTGAGGTTTTATGGTTTCAGCGGGGAGTTATGTTTCTCGTTGGGACCGTGTGTCTCACCCGTGGTTTTACAACCTTTTTAGGTATTCGCACTAGACGTGGTGGTGGTCGCGGGGGTGTGGCCGAGCAGTAAGACGAGTAGTAGAAGGCAAGAGATGGATATGCTGCAGTTCTGGTGGTTTTGTAGTAGAGTTTTAGAGTCATCCCTGTACTCTCAGGTCTTCAGAGGTGTTTTGACGTTGTTTTATGATGTATAGCTGATGAAGATTTGTATATCCTATTGTTGGCCGGACGTGGCTCGTTATGTATATATAAATAGGTGATGAACTCATGTGATGACAAGACAGCTGATCTGTTAAGCTGTGAACACATATCTAGACTTGTAGATGTTCTTATAACCTATTTTCTTGCAGGATGAGGATCCGGATGTAATAGTTTCTTGGTTTATCTGCTTCCCAAAATCGGTTTTAATTACCCCGTGTTTTTGGTAAGAGGTTGTTTATGGTGTTTTCCGCACGTTTTCGTGTGGCACCTCATTGTCTGTGTGATAACGGGGTGTGTCGCCACAGTTTCAACAATCAATGAAAGTTAAACACGGCGTAGATGTACCACCTCCTCTTGTCCAACCACCACCATTTTCTCCACTTGTACCACAACCATAAGCATATTATCCTCCATCAACCTACCATCCTTATTTAGGGTATACACCCTATGCCTCTACCCCTAGAAAACTTCCACCTTTCCAACAAATGAGTCATCCACCTACAATGACACAACCTACAATCACTCAACAATCCCAATCCAATCTCAAAATATTGAAAAGATTGTTGCTCGGAAGCCCCTAAGAAATTTTACCCCATTAGGTTGCACATATGCTGATATATTCCTAAGGTTAGAAGTTGTTCTAAAATTCCCTACACAGAGACCACCTCGGAATCCCCTACCAAAACATTGTGATGCAACAACTTACTTTTAGTTTCATCCGTCTCATGGTCATCTTATTGGAACATGTCGGGCATTCATGCATGCAGTACAAGTGATAGAAAATGGCACTCTTGAAGTCATAAATGAACAAGATTCGACAGAAATAGTAGCATTCATCTTGGAAGAAATTATAAAACTAGAACTAATCACTAGAATGGTGACACCATTTGCTAATTGGAAGATACAAGAGAAACCATACAGATGGGCAGATGATGTTTATTCCATATCTTTAGATGAGACAGTCTTGTTAGCTCCAAGTTTTTATGATCTTGATTCATCTGATGCATTGTTGAAGGTAATATTCCCTTATGGTTGAAAAATTGGATATGGATGCACTTACTTGCTTTATGGAACATATATAGAAGTAGTAAGAAATTCTACACCCAGGGGGACAGGAAAAAGAGACTCATGTTGAAGATTCACATGAACCATTCTTGTCAAGCCATCCAAAAGGTACATCTAACCAACATCCAACAATGTCACACAATCAACCTCATCAAAGACAGTGGAGGCCAAAACATAAGAAAATGAATCCAAAACTAGAAGTTAGACTCCCTTTGAGTGATCTACTGCGTGAGTTGTGAGAACATCTAAATTATCCAAATATAAAGGTAGCACCAACAAGACCTTCTAAGAATCGTGGTCCATGCAAGTTTTGCCTCTTTCATCGTGTTGTTGGACATGACACCAATGATTGTAAAGCATTGTGAAAGGACATCATTTGATATCGAAAGAATAACCCTTATGCATACAACTAGACTGAAGAGTTCCTCTTATCTCATCGACCCACTTTTGTTAGTGCGATCGAAGTTCTAGGTAGGAAAACCACATCAGAAGCTACCTAGGTCAAACAAACCATAAAGATTCATGGATTTCCAAAGTCGTATAGTTCAATGAATTCATCTACATCGCAAATTCATGTTCCCACAATGCAATCTCCTCCATTCATACTGTTAATATATGTGTTGATTGTTGATATCAAACACCTTCTTTGGATTTTGATTGTGTGAATATGTGATGGCAAGTTGATCCCACATTTGCTCTGTTGTCTATAGGTACAATAGTGTGACATGAATCTTGGTCTCACTAGTATTCAGAATCCATGTCATGACTGTGGAGTCGTCCTTCACCTAATCATCATAGGCTTTCACATCCTTTGAATCGGCTGTTGCAGGAGGCACGGGTGGTGGATCTCGCGTCAGGTGCGACATTTTTCCTTGTGATTTAACATATATCTACATAGAGCACACCCAGTGTTGGTAGTTTCACCCATCCAGCTTCACAGTTGTCACCTCACATCACAGATCTTCATGAGTAGACGCCATCAGGAAGAAACAGATGCAGACGTAGAGTTAGAGGCAGGCAGCAGCAGTCAGGCACAAGTAGTAGAAGTCAGCAGTCAGAGGTAGAAGTCCAACACATGGACTAGTAGTAGAAGGTAGAAGATCCACGCATGGATCATAAAAAAACCCACGTAGGGGCAGCAGAGAAGAGAAAAAACCTATGCCAACATTGAGGATCAGTCACTCCACCATGAGGTGCAGGCAGACAGAGAGGATGAAGCTCGTTACGTCGTCAACGTGCCAGAACTGGAAAGTTACCGAGGTTGTCCGGAGATTTCGTAAAGAGAAATGGAGCTAGACGGAGGGGCCTGTGGTGGATTAGGCCACAAGGATGGAGGTTATTAGGGGATTAGAGGTGGATGGAGGGCTGTGGAGGGGTGGACAGTGTTACTATAGCAGCGACGCTACTGTAGAAGCAGCGGCGCTACTGTAGCAGTATTGTAGCGGTAGAAAAAAGGAGATTTCAGAGTGTGACGGTGGCTAGGGTTGGTGGAGAGATAGAGGGATTAGGTTTAAGGTGGATCGGACCACTCTGATACCATGTGAAAGACAATGAGACTTGGAGAGCTTAGGGTTGCACAATGTGTGCACCCTTCTATTTATAGAAAAGTAACAATTAAAGAAAGGTCCATATATAATGGAAAATAACATAACATAAATAAAGCAACACATATATTAACCTTCTAGAAGGGTATTCTGATTTTGATTATGTAGGGAGTCGGATTGATAGGAAATCCACTTCTGGCAATTGTACCTATGTTGGAGGCAATCTAGTCACATGGAGATCCAAGAAACAAAATGTGGTTGCCAGATCTAGTGCTGAAGTTGAATATAGGGCTATGGCCCATACTGCTTGTGAGCTACTTTGGGTATGCTCTCTTCTTAAAGACTTCGGTGTTGAGTCTTCTTCTGCTATACCCATGCACTGTGATAATAAAGCTTCTATCTTTATTTCCAACAATCATGTCTATCATTAGCGCACTAAACATATCGAGGTCGACTGTCATTTTATTCAGGAATCTATTCTTACTAGCAAGATCTGCACACCTTTTACTCGATCTGAAGACCAGGTTGCTGATATCTTCACCAAACTGCTGCCTAAGAAGCATTTCAGTACTTTTATGGACAAGTTGGGCATGATTGACATCTATGCTCCAACTTGAGGGGGAGTGTTAATATAGGTGTTGCTTTATTTATGTTATGTTATTTTCCATTATATTTGGACCTTTCTGTAATTGTTACTTTTCTATAAATAGAAGGGTGCACACATTGTGCAACCCTAAGATCTCCAAGTCTCATTGTCTTTCACACATACCACGATGGGTTTTGATAGGACCCACACCCCACATGTGATAGATTGAACTTTTGTTTAATTTCAAGGACAAAATTTCTCTTAAGGTGTGTAGGATGTGATAGAGTGCTCTTTTGAATCCTTTAATATCCAATAACATATTGGAACTCATATGTTGAGTTATCTTGATAGTTCCAAGTGTTTTGATAAAGTTTGAGTGGTCATGGATGTTAATATTATGATTAGAATCCCTATGTTTATACCTTTGTGAAGTATTTAATTGACAAGTCAAATAGGTGAGTTTTGGCACTAAAATGGAATGGAATGTATCTTGAGAGATGATAGAGTTATGGTTAAAATTTGGTGTCAATTGGAGCATCCAAGAGGGAGTTATTTAGGTTTGGAATTTGGGAAATAATATGCATCTTTGGTATTTATTAGACCTAAGTTTGGTGTTTACTAGACTGGGTTGTGGGAACATTTCCAGGCCTTAGATCTTTTATCTAGTGGACATGGTGATTGAGAAGGCAAAGCCATGTATTGGCTTAAGTGGACGCTGACCATTAACCCTTAGATGGGAATCATACGCTTGGGGAGTCGTCCCCTACCTTTAGCATGACTGGAGATTGTGGGCAAACCAAGGGCAGTGATTCTTGTGGCCACCACATCTTGGTCATGGGACGAGAAAGGAAATCAAGTGGGTGGTTATATTCTCTTGACCAAGGGCATCCTTTTAACCCTAGTATTATGGTTTTTTGTAGAGAGACGAGGAAGTATCATCTCCCCATCCTCATTACATCTCCACCAAGTTGTATAGGAGAGATGTGAGGGAAAAGGATGGAAAAGCAGTGTTTGACGGTGAGTATAGGATGTTCCTAGAGCTTCCCTGATCCAATTGGAATCCCAACATCAAGCTTCTTGGCCAGTTGGAGGCATCCCCATGGCTGACGACCTCTAGTTTGTTGGAGGACATGGTGAAGTTCGGAGGCTTGCGAGCGGTGCTCCTCACTTTGAATAAAGGATATGGATGAGTTAGAGGAGGGTCTGTGGTGCTTTTGGGAAGATTTCTTGATGTATTCCATGCTTGGGGATGTATTCTCCCTTTCCTGATGCCACAATGGCCACCATCTCTGGTGATCTCGTGGTCATGGATCTCCAGAGGCCAACGTGGAGGCTAGACTAGCCAGGGAGGTCTGGAAGGGGTAGCTAAAGGTGATGGAGGCCTAAGTAGCTACTGAAGAGTAGTATCGATCAATTGATTGCTCATTGGAGCAATCCTATGCGGTGGCGCTCACGTAGAGACCGTCACGACTCACGTACAATGGGAAGGATGCATCGGGCGCAAGGAGACTAGGTGGCCTAAAAAATAGACAAAGTTGAATCGAGTCCAGGCGCAATGAACCGGCCTACTCAAACCCCGAACCAAACCAAAGAACTAATCAGCTGAGAAAGGGTTGCGCCACTTGTTGGTGCGACGTGGCGGGTTTTGATTGGCCACTAGAGGTAAATATCTCAGAAAATGACCAGATCTTAGGAAATGCATAGCAATTAGTATGTTTATCAGAAAAATACAAACAAGGTATCAAAACGTTCAGAAAAAAAAGTAGAACAACTTGGGACTATAATATCAGTCTTTTGAATCTTAAATGTTAGTAATATCATGTAAGTTGTGAAATACTTAATTTTATGGATAATAAATATCAAACAATGGCCTAAAATTATGATAATATGTCAGTATCCATATTCATGTTTATAATCCATTTAAGGTCAGTGATTATGATGTTGATGCACAAAATTATATAATTTGCTCCATATGGCTAATTAGTGCTAATAACCATAATTAATATGCAATAATTAGAAATATGTTCAAGAAACACTAGAAATTATAGAGTAAGCTCATATTAGTAATGGGAAATGTATAAGTAATTCTGAGAACACAATGATTCACATAAATCATGGTATACAATTATGGTTGCTCGTAATATGATATAAGCCCTAATATGCTTAATGAATATAATCTAGGGTTAATACATGCACAAAATTAAATGGAAACTCATGTTCAAATGATGAACCCTATCCTATAACTTAATTGGAAAATAAGACCAGTAAGATGATTCCAAGACAAGAATACAAGTAAAGATGAGAAGATAAGACAAGTAATTAAGCACATATCCTAATGAACTAAGAAAATCCTAATGCATCAACTAGGGTTAAGATGATGAGAACCTGATGGTGATATATGGTCTTGTCTTAAAAAGGGCTTGACTAAGGATATAGTTGACCTGAGGGATATGTGGAGATCGGATTATCTTATTTCAAGGTACGCCATTACCTCTTACTTGGCTTATTATATAATATGATTGTGTTATATATGTAGTAAAATACTTGGCATATAGTATTGAATGAAATTATTGTTCTTGTATGATATCTTGCTTGATTTTCTATACTTATAGCTATGAGCACATGAAACATAATATATTTTGTTCCATTATATCTAAGCACTTCAACTCTTTGGTAGTCAAGTGTTGGAAATAAAGTACTTCAACTCTTTGGTAGTCAAGTACATGAAAGTGATCTAACTCTTTGGTAGTATGATCACATTATGAAATGATCCAACTCTTTGGTAGTCGATCATAAGGACTTAATGCATTCAACTCTCAGGTAGTAAATGCATCGATGATATAATGGAAAATGTGCCTAAAATATGTGTTCTCTTTTGTTAATAAACATCCATGTTCAATAATAATTTTGATATATGTTTCTGTTGTTACTTTCAAGTATTAGTTTTATCTTATTGCCAAGTCTTTAGTATGAGAGGTATATTGAAAGACACGTAGGTGTACTCAGTATAATATTCTGTAATATTGTGTTGACATGTACCACATGAAATCTTTTGTTTAGGTTGTGGACATATGATCTTGAAGATCCAGGATAGTTGAGAGTTGTGTGGCGAGATGATGTACAGGTGGACCTGTTGTCTTAAGATCTTGTTGTTTAGTGCTAGTCTATGTAGAAGTTTGTTGTTGAATGTGTAATATCAAATGTTGTAACAATTCATTTTGTAATTATATGTTGGATGGGGAACATGTGTTGTATGGTTTTATTATTGTTCATGTGCATGTGCTACTATTTTTTCCTTCTATGTTCCTCTGATTTTCTTCTTCTTAGCCCAGTAGTTGGTGTTTAAAATGGGATTCTCACTGAAGTGAGTGTTTCAATTTGGACGTCACATCAGATTAAGTTTTAGAAAACCCAGGGATGTCACATGTGGTATCAGAGCATGAACAATAGCAAAGCTTGGCATTTGCTCAGTATGCAACTCAAACTAAAGAAAACCTTAAACTTAGAAATCTTTAGGGTTAGATTAGTTGTCTTTTAGAGACTAGATATGGCTTGGCCTCTAGGTTAGCACCTAGATGTCTGAGAACTAGGTCTAGACTGGTGCTTATTGTATATCATGTACATTGAGGGAAGAGAAACCCTAGACATATGGCTCTTGTTGTCTAGAGTATCTACACTAGTCTACACCATGTTCTCACCCTTTTCATTAGTTTTCATGGCACTGTACTCTCTATTATGTGTGGGACACTCATTTTTCTAGATTTAGTTTTTGATTCCAATCTGATCGAAACTTGATAGTTTTATGTGACGGATATTTTATCGGAGAAAAACTATATAATATTTTATTATGTAAGTATTACAAAAATGTATCCCCACACATGTACGAGTAGGAGGTGGTCACACAACCTAAGTGAAAGTGAATGACATCAGTCTAGAAGAGAGAGTAGTTTTAGATTAGATGTCTAGAGCCTTGTTAGATGGAATAGATGAAATAAGTTTTGATGATATGATGTAAGTTTTATATAGATGATATGAGTTGGTTTCTGATGACCAATGTTTGTTTTTTAGGACATTAGTGTAGATTTGAGGTTTTGAAATAAGCTTGATGACACAAGTATGTATGTTTTTCTAACATAAGATAAGATAAGGTGTGAATCAGCATGAGCCTCAAGCTCTTTTACAAAGAAGGACCTTTACTGTTACGACTAGTTTTAGGGTTAAATCTAGAGAGAGTGAGACCCAGAGGGAGAAGGTCAGAGAGCCTAAACTCCAAGAAATGAGAAATATGTGATATGATATGTCCTAAACTAGACTACTCCTAAGTGAATGAGTTGAGTTTCTTAAAGCATGATTCCTATAGATGTCTTGAACCCTAGATGTCCTTCGAAGGACCAAACCCTAGAGTCAAATAGAGGTTGGTTATATGTGCATATGTGAATATGAATATGAGTACATGCCATCTAGGTGAGGGAGAGGGAGTATGAAGACCCTAGAGGAGGTAAATGTGTTAGTTTTGTAAAGCCTCAAGCTCGGGTTGGTGGTTCCTTGCAGGAATCTAGTGGTTGCATATATAAGCGAGAGTTGAGTCAGAATAATTCATGGGTAGAGATCTATGAAGAGAATGTCATAGCATGTTTTGGTTTGTGTGGCTAGATCTTGTAAGGCTATCATTAGTACCAATTAGGTAGACTTAAGAACCCTAAAGCAGAGAGGGAAGATAAAGTTTGTGCATATATGATACTCATAGAGTTGAGTTATCTCAGAGAGACTGAGCATGGAAATACCCTCATGATATGGGTCAGGAGAACCTCAGTTGGACTAGATGAAGTTTTGATATATGTTTAACAAGCCACTAACATAAGTTTGTTTAGCACAACCATGATATAATATATGTAAGAATGTGATCTAATCTTGATATGTGACATATAGACATGATATGATGGAAACCTAGAGATGGTTTAATAGATATCAATGGATATATGGTTAACCATATACATGAATAATGATGATAATGTGATATTGTTGGTTAATCTTGTGATAGAATCACTAGTAAATGTTAAAATTTATTATGAGCAATGAAATATGATCATGTGAATGAAACATGTAACATGAGATGTTAATTTTAGTGCTTAATAAAGATGAAAAATATAGTTTGTCAGATAGCACAACATAATGATTATGACACCTTGGTATGATCTAGATGGATAAAGTGGGTTAAATATAGTTAACTCCCTCCTAAAAGGCATTTGTTAATGATGAACATGTTCTAAAATTTAGCTCAATAAAATGTTGATGACACCTTGATATAATGGACTAACTTTAGTTAATGTATGGGTAATGATAAGGATGCCACCCTAACATTTGAGATATGTCATGACATAACCAGAATTTCTAAGCCATTGCTTCAATCTTTTATGAAGGGGTGATCCACCTTAGAAGTTTCAAACATCATAATGGTGGTTTGGATATGAATATGGGGCTTTTTTTTGGATATGTTGTGCATAGAGTGGTGCCCTAGAAATGAATGAAGTTCCTTGAAGTAAGAGGATGGCTTAATTTTGAAAACAAAATTTCTTTTAAGATGTATATGATGTGATAGACTGAACTTTTGCTTAATTTTGAGGATGAAATTTCTCTTAAGGTGTGTAGGATGTGATAGAGTGCTCTTTTAAATCCTTTAATCTCTAATAACATATCGGAACTCATATGTTGAGTTATCTTGAGAGTTCCAAGTGTTTTGATAAAGTTTGAGTGGTGATGGATGTTAATATTATGATTAAAATCCCTATGTTTATATACCTTTGTGAAGTATTTAATTAACAAGTCAAATAGTCGAGTTTTGGCACCAAAATGGAATGGAATGTAGCTTGAGGTGATGATAGAGCTATGGTTAAAATTTGGTGTCAATTGGAGTATCCAAGAGGGAGTTATTTAGGTTTGCAATTCGGGAAATAATGTGCATCTTTGGTTCTTATTAGACCTAAGTTTGGTTGTGTCACACCCATGGATCCTAGACTCGGTTGCATGGACATTTCCAGGCCTTAGATCTTTTATCCAGTGGACAAGGTGCTTGAGAAGGTGAAGCTAAGGATTGGCTTAAGTGGACACTGGTCATTAACCCTTAGATGGGAATCATACACTTAAGGTGTCGTCCCCTACCTTCAGCATGATTGGAGATCGTGGGAAAACCAAGGGCATTGACTCTTGTGGCCGCCACATCTTGGTCATGGAATGAGAAACGAAATCAAGTGGGTGGTTATCTTTGCTTGACCAAGGGCATCCTTTTAACCCTAATATTGTGGTTTTTTGTGGAGAGACGAGGGAGTATCATCTCCCCATACTCATTACATCTCCACCCAGTTGTACTAGAGAGATGTGAAGGAAAAGGATGGAAAAGAAATGTTCAATGGTGAGTATAGGATGTTCCTAGAGCTTCCCAATCCCATTGGAATCCTAGCATCAAGCTTCTTGGCCAGTTAGAGGTGTCCCCATGGTTGATGATCTCCAGTTTGCTGGAGGACACAGTGAAGGTCAGAGGATTGTGAGTGATGCTCCTCACTGTGAGTAAAGGACATGGTTGAGTTTGAGGAGGGTTTGTGGTGCTTTTGGGAAGATTTCCTGACATCTTCAATTCCCAGGGATTTTTCCCCCTTTCCTGACGTTGTGGTGGCCTCCATCTCTAGTGATTCCATGGCTGTGGATCTCTAGAGGACAACCAGGAGGATAGACTAGACGTGAAGGTCTGGAAGGGGTAGCCAAAAGTGATGAAGGCCTAAGTAGTTGTTGAAGAGCACTCTCGATTAGTTGAATTCTCATCAGAGCAATCCTGTGTGGTAGTGCTCATGCACAGACCGTCACGACTCATGTAGCATGGGAAGGATGTATTGGGCGCATGGAGACCAGGCGGCCCATAAAACAGACCAAGTTGATCTGGGTCCAGGCGTGATGAACCGGCCTACTCAAACCCCGAACCAAATCAAAGAATCGGTCAGCTGAGCAAGGGTTGCACCACTTATTGATGCGACATGGCGGGTTATGATTGGCCACTAGAGGTAAATATCTTAGAAAATGATCAGATCTCATAAAATGCATGGTAATTAGTATGCTTATTAGAAAAATACAAACAAGGTATTAAAATGTTTAGAAAAATAAGTAGAACAACTTGGGAGTATAATATCATCCTTTTAAAGCTTAAATATCAGTAATATCATGTAAGTTGTGAAATTCTTAATTTATGGATAATAAATATCAAGCGATGGCCTAAAATTATGATAATCTGTCAGTATCCATATTCATGTTTATAATCCATTTAAGGTCACTGATTATGATGTTGATGCACGAAATCATGTAATTTGCTCCATACGACTAATTAGGGCTAATAACCCTACTTAATATGCAATAATTTGAAATATGTTCAAGAAATCCTAGAATTTACATAGTAAGCTCATATCAATAATTGGAGACGTATAAGTAATTCTGAGAACACAATGACTCACATAAATCATGGTATACATTTATGGTCTCTCTAAATATGATATAAACCCTAATATTCTTAATGAATATAATCTAGGGTTAATACATGCACAAAATGAAATGGAACCTAATGTTCAAATTATGAACCCTATCCTATAACATAATTGGAAAATATGACTATTAAGATGATTCCAAGTCAAGAATACAAGTAAAGATGAGAAGATAAGACAAGTAATTAAGCACATATCCTTATGAACAAAGTAAACCCTAATGCATCAACTAGGGTTAAGATGATGAGAACCTGATGGTGATATATGGTCTTGTCTTAATCAGGGTTTGACTAAGGATATAGTTGATCTGAGGGATATGTGGTGATTGGATTATCTCTTTTCAAGGTACGCCATTACCTCTTACTTGGCTTATTATACAATATTCTTGTGTTATATTTGTAGTAAATACTTGGCATATGGTATTGGATGAAATGATTGTTCTTGTATGATGTCTTGCTTGATTTTCTATACTTATGGCTATGAACAGATGAAATATAATATATCTTTTCCATTATATCTAAGCACTTCAACTCTTTGGTAGTCAAATGCTGGAAATAAAGTACTTCAACTCTTTGGTAGTCAAGTACTTGAAAGTGATCCAACTCTTTGGTAGTCTGATCACATTATGAAATGATCCAACTCTTTGGTAGTCGATCATAAGGCCTTAATGCATTCAACTATCAGGTAGTAAATGCATGGATGATATAATGGAAAATGTGTCAAAAATATGTGTTCTCTTTTGTTTACAAACATCCTTGTTCAATAATGTTTTTGCTAAATGTTTCTGTTATTACTGCCAAGTATTAGTTTTATCTTATTGCCAAGTCTTAGTAATGAGAGGTATATTGAAAGACACAAGACATACTCAGTATAATATTCTAGAATATTGTGTTGACGTGTTCCACATGAAATCTTTTGTTTAGGTTGTGGACATATGATGTTGAAGATCTAGGATAGTTGAGAGTTGTGTGGCGAGCTGATGTACAGGTGGACTTGTTGTCTTAAGATTTGGTTGTTTAGTGGTAGTACATGTATATGTAGAAGTTTTTTGTTCAATGTGTAATATCAAATGTTGTAACAATCCATTTTGTAAATATATGTTGAATGGTGAACATGGGTTGTATGATTTTATTATTGTTCATGTGCATGTGCTACTATTGTTCACTTCTGACTTCCTCTGATTTTCATCTTCTTAGCCTAGTGGGTGGTGTTAAAAATGGGATTCTCACTGAAGTGAGAGTTTCAATTTGGACATCAGACATCAGATTAAGTTATAGAAAATATGGGGATGTCACACCACAAACCTCACAGTACACCTCAAATTTGCATACCTGGATTGAATAATGCACATAAAAACATGGATGCACCGTATCCTTCTTCCATTCAAGTTAATGAAGATATTCAAACTATAGAACCCAATGTTGACAATGCTAAGGATTTTCTCCACAATTACACTTCTGATATGATCGATAAAGGAAAAACCAAAGTTACTATATACATGGGAAAGATTCTACTTCAGATGACACAACAACAGATGAAACAATTCCTACAACAACAATTGAGATCCCTGCCAAACCAATCAAGATACCTTGTCTATTCAAGTTAAGAAAAGTACCACTCACACTAGAATTCCTTTGTTCGCACATCACTAAACAAGGTCGCATTCTTGTCCCTTAACTAAATAGTGAGATGAGCAAGCCTACAACCTCGTTTGACTAACTTGAATAGATGAAGAAAACTCATGTTGATGTATCCATGTGGGACTTAACCCAGAGTTTATCAGCTCACAGATCTACAATCTTGAAGGTTCTATAAGGTGCATTCGTTCCAGAAGATGTTTACCCAAAGAATCTAGGTAATACATTAACCTTAATCACCAAATTGATGTTGATAATGGTCTCAGATGATGAAATTGTAAGTGTTGTAGATTCCAATCCTACTTTATACATCACCGTATGACATGGGGACATGAAGATTTCATTATTATTCATTTATAATGGGGTAGGACTTAATGTTTTCCCCCTTAAAACATTTGTCACATTGGGAATTGAATCTAGCAACATATAATCAACATCGACAAAGGTTGAAACATTTGATGGATCTCCTAAAGAAGTCATGGGTGAAATTACTTTGACTATTCAGTTGGGTCCTAGGATGTGTAGGTAAATTTTCATCATAATGGAAATAAATGCATCTTTTAATTTTTTGTTTGGAAGACCATGGATTCATAAGAAAAAGTTGTACCATCCTCATTGCATCAATGACTCAAATTTTGACATGGTCAAGACATAGTCATTGTTCAAGGTGATCATGTACCAGAAACAATAGCGACTGTGGAAGCTAAAGAAGTAGACCTACAATTTCATACATGCATACAAAAACCATCAACTATATTCCTGAGAAATTTTGGGTGTTTCCTTAAATACTTCATGATCACCATGTGTATACGAAGTTCTGAGACAGAATGGGACTCCATCTTGGATGGGGACTTAGGCGTCATTGAAAAGGAATTACAACTTATATCTTTGTTCCAACAAATCGTCATTGAAGGGGACTCAGTTACCATGGCCCCAGTGGACCAAAGGGCAATCATATGACAAAATGGATCCCTTATTAGCACCATGTTGTTATATGGCCAAGAAAAGAATATTTGAATAGACAAAAGCAACACAAACAATGGAGTTTCTCAAAGATGCCTTTTGAATGTCGTAACGGGAAGGAGTACGCTCAATGGAGGCATGAAATTAGCAAACCTGCTAGGAACACTTCAGCCGTTTCTCATAAGACATATGGAGATTCCAATAAGTTGAGTAACTCTTTAGATTACTGTAATGGAGTGAACTTTTGGAATCCTAAAATGTTCAAGGATACAAGTGAAGTCATACATGTTGAGTTGCTTTGAGAACTCAAATGTTTTAGTAAAGTTGGAGTGTTGTTTGAGATTTATATTATGATTAAGATCCATAAGTTCATGCCTATTTGAGGAATTTAATTGATTGGACTAATAGTTGATTTTTGACACCAAATTGGTGTACAAGGTACCTTGAGTTATATTGAAGTATTGGTTAAAGTTTAATAATATTTTGATGTTCCCAGAAGGAGGTATATGGGTTTTAATATGGTGAATAATGAATAGTTTGGTGGTTATGGACCTAAGTTTCCAATTAATAAAGCTTGGGCTTGGATCAATAGTGTACTCGTGCCCTTTTGATTTTTGGGTAGGCAGTGGGCCGAGTTTTGACTAAGGACATCTAGTCCCTTTGGAGTGAGGGTGCCATGGATTGATGGTGTGGCCTTGTCCTGTATTTTGGATTCTTTGATCTTATGACTATAGTTTACCCTCTACTTACAACTAAAATAGAGACGTGGGCTATATGTGACTCCAAGGCAGCAACCCACATCACCACGACCACCCTACGTGGGGTGATAGGAGAAACCAACTGGCTATTAGCCTCGGCATGAAGAGGTTGTTTCATAGACCGTAAACTAATCTTTGTAGTAGAGAGATGAGGGAGAGCTACCTCCCCATCTTGACTGCATCCTCGCTCTACAAACCACAACAGATGACCGAGATACCTGTAGAGGAGGAGCAGGATGCTTCCATGTCCTTACCATGATGTAGCCTTACACCGGCGAGTATGTGGAGGTAGGATCTAAAGCAATCTGTGAGGAGGAGCGCCAGGTCATGGGCGCGTAGATGGCCGCCAGAAAGAAGAAATGATGGGAGAGCGTCGAGGCCTGGTAGTCTGCACAAAGTGGGAAGAAGCTTGAGATCTTTCCTGACGACTCAGTAGGCGAGGAGCAGAGAACCATGGGCGGCGGGCTCCTAGCAGGTGAAGTCTGAAGACGATGAGAAGGACCGAAGGGTAGGTGATCACTTGCCGGAGTCATGCCCTATAGTGGTGGTCTGTGCAAGGGAGAGAGACGGCGAAGACCTTAGCAGCGAGCCACAACGAGAAGGAGCCTCGAAGGCATCCATGAAACAGCTGTAGATGAAGGGGAGTGGAGTAGCACTAAACCTTCACTGAGTTCCAGTCTGGGGGCGGCGACGCTCAAGGCATAACTGGAAAGGCGAGTGACCCCATCTCAGCACGAGGAGGTGGAGGTCCACGCCGGCGGCCACGAGTGTGGCTCGCGCTGGGGCAGCGTCAGAGAATGAGCAAGTGGCTTCGTGTAGAAGAATAGAAAGCCCAGAACTAGAAACCCAGCCGCAGCAGTGGCCTGTGCAAGGGAGAGAGAGAGATGACAGCCAGGCCCTACACTCACGGCGGCGGCCGTGAGAATGAGTCACGTGACTCATACGCTCATTTGAGCACGCGAGAGAGAAAGGCAAGCGAACCAGACCTAAACCCAGACAGAACCGGTCCAGGTGCACTTGAACCGGCCGGCTCCACCAGCAAGAAGGAGCAAGGAGCCACACCCCCAATATGGACACATGGCGGCCTCTGATTCGTCGAAAAAGGTAAATCTTCAGTTAATATGTAGATCTTCCAAAATTCATAGAAACTAGCCCACTTATCAGAAAATTATAAAAAAGGTACTATTTTTCTCAGAAAAATGAGTAGAACACATTAGAATGATAATATCAGGCTTTGATGCATTAGTAATAGTGATATCATGTAAGATGTGTAATGCTTGTTTAATGGATAATAAATATCAAATGATGATATAAAATTATGGAAAAATATCAGTAACTCCATAATAATATTTATAATACATCTTATGTCAGTGATGATCATGTTGATGCACGAAATTATGTAATTTGCTTTATATGGATAATTAGGGCTAATAACCCTAATTAATATGCAATATATATATATATATACATGCTCAATAAATGATGAAATTCACATAACATTCTCATATCTGTAACTGAAAGATAATATGTAAATATGAGATCAGTTAGATACATAGAATTCATGTTATATGAAGTTGACCTTTAATACATGGTTTAAAACCCTAATCTTGGTTAATGGCGTAACCTTGGGTTATTTAATGTGCATAAAAATGTTATGGAAGATAATGTTCAGATTATGTATCCTAACCTGGAATATAGCATTAGTAACATAAATTCCACATAATGATGAAGATAAGACAAGTAATAATGTATATATCATAATGAGATAAGCAAACCCTAATATGAACACGATTAGGATTAAGATGAGATGTAAGAAGATGAGAATCTGATGATAGTATATGATCTTGTCTTAATCAGGGTTGACCAGGATATAGATGACATGAGGAATATGTGATTAGGATGTCTCTTTAGAAGGTACGCCATTACCTCTTACTTGGATTATTATACAATATGCTTGCATTATATGGTAGTACAAACTTGGCATATGATATTAATTGAAATGAGTGTTCTTGTATGATATGTTGCATGATTTTCCATACTTATTGCTATGAACATATGAAACATAAGATATCTAGTCCATTATATGATAGCACTAAATCTCTTTGGTAGAATAGTGCACTGATAAAAGTACTAAATCTCTTTGGCAGAATACTACATGTGAGCACTAAATCTCTTTGGCAGAATAGTGCATTTATGAAGTACTAAATCTCTTTGGCAGAATAGTACATGTGAGCACTAAATCTCTTTGGTAGAATAGTGCATTTGGTTGATCAAGTTTACATATAATGGAAATGTGCCTAAAATATGTGTTCTCTTCTGGTAACAAATATCTTTGTGAAACTATACGCCTTTTCTTATATTTTGTTTAATGCTGCCAAGATATGATGAGAGGTATATAAAAGACACATAGGCGTACTCAGTATAATATTCTTGAATATTGTGCTGACGTGTACCACATGTAATCTTTTGTTTAGGTTGTGGTTATGCTCTTGAAGATCCAAGATAGTTGAGAGTTGTGTGGCGAGCTGATGTATAGGTGGACCTATTGTATTAAGATCATGTAGTTTAGTGGTAGTACATGTTTGTATAAGTTTGCTATTCAATATGTAATATCAAATGTTGTAACAATTCATGTTGTAATTATATGTTGAATGGTGAACATGTGTGTATGGTTTTATTATTGTTCATGTACATGTGATACTGGTTGTTTCCTTCTGACTTCCTCTAATTTTCTTCTTCTTAGCCTAGAGTGGGGTGTTTAAATTGGGATTCTCACTGAGGTGAGGATTTCAATTTGGACGTCACACATCAAATTAAGTTTTAGAAAATCTGGGGATGTCATAATTACACATCAAGTGATGACGAAGATACCACATATGAACTTGGAGTAGCAATGCTTTCCTTGAGTAATGGCATATCTTCATTACACCAGACAATCCGACCATTTCATCCAAATGAGGTACTCACCAACAATTGGTATGACATAAGGATATTTCTTAAGTCAGACGGGCCCTTGTCAAAAAATGGTCAGTAAATTATGAGGAGATACCATCCTGGCTCTTTCTCTAGTCTCCTCATCGGGCTCCCAAAAATAAACACCTTACAATTAGAATAAAAGGAATCATCAAGCCCAACGCCATCAAGTTGGCACGATTCCATTGCAGCCGGCAACAAAAGATGAATCTTATCAAAGAATTGGTCGAATTACTTATAGAGTCATCTCCTAATTATGAAGACATTCCAATACTTGAATATATGATAAAGGAACTTCAGCCATTCAACATTGTAGAGTAACAGAATTAGTAAATATTGGTGTTGGACCTATAATATGTCAAGTAAAGATCATATCAGCATTGTCCTCATCTGTGAAAATCAGATTGATAGATCTTTATTGTTGATATGTTGATGTTTTAGTTGGATATATGCTAACATTTTAGGTCTCCATGAATCTATTGCAGTCCATTGTCTTCCTACAATACCTAGGATGTGACCTATTAAACTGAAATCCCATCGTGTTTGGCCAAAATGGGGGTTCAAAATTGGAGAAGACCAAAAACAATATGATGTTGGTTTTATATGCCCTATTTCATATTCAATGTGGTTAGACAGCATCGTACTAGTTCCAAAGAAAGACAAACGTGTTTGGATGTGTGTTGATTATAAATACTTAAATAAAGCAAGTCCCAAGGATGATTTCCCCCTTCCTCATATTGATGTTTTAGTTGATAATACAGCAGGGCATGGTCTTCTTAGTTTCATGGATGAATTCTCAAGATATAATTAGATTAAGATGGCACCCTGTGACATGGAAAAGACATCATTTACCATAGAATGGGAAGTCTTCTATTATCGGGTTATGCCATTTTTTTTAAATGAAAGTGTTATATATCAGTGTGTAATGGTAGATTTATTTCATGACATCATGCATAAGGAAATTGAAGTATATGTTGATGACATGATTTCTATGTCTAAACAGGAAGATGAACATGTAGATTGCTTAGAAAAGATTTTTGAAAAGCTCATACGGTTTCGTCTTTGTATTCATCCAACAAAGTGTACCTTTGGAGTCACCTCTGGAAATTTGTTAGGTTATAAATTCAGTCAATGAGGCATCAAAGTGGATCCAGGGAAAGCTCGAGCCATTATTGATCTACCTCCTCCTAAAACTGTAAAGGAAATTTGTTGTTGGCTTGGTAGGCTTCAATACATTAGTCGATTTATTGTGAAGTTGACATCAGTATGTGAACCCATTTTTAAACTTCTAAACAAGAAATCAAATATTGGATGGAATGATCAATGTCAAGTTGTGTTTGACAAGATCAAGACATACTTGTCTAATCCACTAGTACTCAAACCTCCTATGTCAGGATACCCCTTGACATTGTGTTTATCTATGATGGAAGGGTCTATGGGAGGTGTATTAACCCAGTCGGTCAAAATTGGCAAACATGCAATCTATTATATGTCAAAAAAGTTTCCAGATATTGAAAGTAAGTATACCATGGTGGAAAAACATTATCTATCATTGGTGTAAGCTACTCGCAAGTTGCGTCATTACCTCATGTCATATCCAGTACAACTTGTGGCTCGCCATGACCCCTTAAGATATTTATGTGATCACCCATCATTGATAGACAGTTGTGCCAAATGGCAGGTATTACTATCAAAATTTGACATTATTGATGTACCAATGAAGGTTGTAAAGTTCAATAGCTCTTGTTGATCAGTTAGTTGAGAACCCGAATGCACATATAGACAAATGGGATTTTGTTTTTCCAAACAAAGATATTAGCATGTTTGAAGATTTTATGAAAGATGATGATAAAAATCTAGAAACTTGGATAGTTTTCTTTGACAGAATAGCTAATCAACACGGAAGGGGGATCGGTGTCATTGTCATTTATCCTAAAGGTGAACACATACCTATTGCTCGATGATTGGAGTTTTATGTTACAAACAATGTGACTGGATATGAAGTGTGCATTCTAGGCATACAAGTTGTAAAGCATATGGGAGCATGATACCTTCAGGTCATTGGTGATTCTCTAATTATAGTTTCACAAATAAATTGAGAATGGAAAACTAAGAAAGAACATCTCATTCCTCATCATGAATATCTCACTGCCCTAACTAATGATTTTTAAGAAATCAATTTCAACCATTTAAAGAGAGAAAGAAACACTTAGGTTGATGCACGTGCTACACTTGCCTCATGGGTGAAAATTCAAGGCCTAGAGAGTTTCTCTACTGAAGTAAAGACATTAGCCAAACTGGCCTATTACATGAAGATAGAGAAAATGGAACTGAGTGATGCACACCCCTAGTTTTATGATATCAAAAGATTCTTAGAAGGGAAACCCTTCCTTGAAGGATCTTGTAAAAGTGATCAATAGACAATTAGACGTATGACTTCTCAGTACACACTAGGAGAGGGACAACTCTTTTGTTTCTCTCATAATAAAACTCTACTTTGATGGTTGACCCATAAAGAAGTAGAATATTTTATCATAGAGGTTCATGCAGGAATTTATGTGCCCACGTCTGAGGAGTGTTGCTAGCCAAGAAAATTCAGCTGTTATTTTTGTAAGACAATGGAGGCTGATTGTTTTCAATATGTTCATAAATGTCAAATGTGCCAACTTCATGCTGACCATATTCATTCCCCACCTAATCACCTTTACAACATGGCCATGCCTTGTTCATTTTTGGTTTGAGGAATATATATGATTGGTAAAATCCATCCTAAATCATCTACTGGTCATTGCTTCATCTTGGTAGAAATTGATTATTTCACTAAATGGGTGGAGTCCATATTTATATCAATAGATTCAACCTCTCAGGTTATCAAATTCCTCAAGAACAACAGTATCACTCATTATGGGATTCCGAGTGAGATAATATCTGACAATGGAACCAACTTTGTCATCGCAACTATAGGAGAATACTTTATTTTATTTGGAATGAAGCATAATCGCACATCACGATATCACCCACAGATGAATGGTGCAGTGGAAACCGCAAACAAAAATCTTCTAAAAATCTTCAAAAAGGCAATCCATTCATCTAGAGATTGGCATGAACAACTTCCACTAGCATTATGGGCTTATCGCACATCAATCCAGACATCAATGGGAGCCACCCCTTATTCTTTGTTTTATGGTATAGAAGTTTTTTTTTACTTGATAGTTATACATTGTCCATATTTTGTTAATGACTTAACCATTCCATTCATATGTATCAAATATGTTTGTTTGAGTTATATTTCATGTATTAGGTACTAAAAAGGATCAAATTCACCAAGCCCTAGCTTGTCAAAGTTCAAGTCAAAAGCAATACAAATGCACTTTTATGGAAATCACTCCATATAACATTAGAATATTTTTGTAATAATTTGTATTGATGATATGACTTGTAACTAAGATGAGGAGAAATTACGGACACTTGATTCCATCATTTGATCACTCAAAAATCATTTTAGAAAATTCATGACAACAACTTAATCAGTCGAGTTTGAATCTCGACAGATCCATGATGGATTTTTGGAAATGTTTGGATCAGTCTAGTTGAACAGTCATAGAACTCGGACGACTAACTTTCTGTCCAAAGTTGATTTTAGTGAATTGATTGAGTTACCCCAGGACAAACTCGACCAATCATCTAGTTTTGTCAAATAGTGGATCAGTCAAGTTACCTTTATTGAAACTCGAACAAATACATTGTACAAAAAATGCAAAAAAGTGATTCCAACCATTAAAGAGTTGTTAGAAATAAAAATATATCTGTTGCAAGTTGTAAAATGGTTGGTTTTCATTATTAAGTGATCCGACACTCAAAGGAATACCCCCATCTATAAATAGGACCTCTTGGAGTTCATTCCAAGGTTGATTATTCATGCTATCCTTGGTCCTTGCTATAGTTGAGTGTGCTAAACCCATTTGAGACCCTTTCTATTTCTCGTTCATTTACAAATCATTTCATTATTATGAGTGGGCTAGGCGTGTTGTAGAGATCTACCTCATTGATAGCTTGTAAAGCTCTCCATCTCTCCACTTCTCAATCCCCTTTCTCCATGAGCAAAGGTTGAAGGGATCTTCTTTGAGTGAAGGAGGAGTTGGTGTTCTTCTTTAAGGCTGAAGAAGGTGGGAAGATCTTCTCCAAGTGAAGGAGAAGTACAAGGTGGAAGATCCAAGGAGCTTGGTGGGTAAATCCTCAAGGTTGAAGACTTATTGTAAGGAGGAGATGTCCTAGGAGAAGGAATCGAGCTACTTGCTAGAGTGGGAAAGACTTGTTCTGAGGTAGAAGGCTAGCTCTTGGATAGGTATGCCCTTGGGTGTAAGGTGGCCATCTTGTATGTCTTATAATGGAGTATAAGTATACATGGGTTGCAAAGTCCTAGAGGTTGACCTCTCCAGGTAATGGATTGACGGTCTCCTAGTTTGGAGATTGGAACCACTCTAAACACCTTGTCCAAATGTTTGTTTCAATCTCTCTCATCCTTGCTATGCTTGTTTAGATAGGACTTCAAATTAACTTTTAGCATTTGGTTTCAATTGATATATTTTTAAGTTCTAACTATTCTTGTGAAAGTTTTGAAGCTCTATTCACCCCCCCCTCTACAACCCTAGATCCAAGAAGTGATATTAGAGCTAGGATCTTCTCCAACAACTCTCCTATGAGATGAGAAGATGGGTGAGAAGCTACTTGGTTCCCTCAACCTAGAGGGAGGCTTCTCCATGCACCCCCCGATCTTCGACAAAACCAACTTCCTCTATTGGAAGCGGTGGATATAGTTTTACATTCAAGGAATGAACTTTGACATGTGGAAAGTGATAATTGTACCCTACAAGGAGCCGACCAAAGATATAGCTACTTTGGATGAAGCAGCTCTAAAGGTGGTATAGCTCAATGTCAAAGCAATTAGCATCCTCTATGCAGACCTCACTCCTTCGGAGTTCAACCACATTTCCTCATCAGACACAGCCTATGATATATGGGACAAGTTGTACAACACTTATGAAGGCACAAAGCAAGTGAAGGAGGCAAAGATCTACATGTTAAACAGCCTCCTAGAGAGCTTCAAATTGGGGAAGAAAGGAGTTGTTGAGATGTATTCAAGACTCAACATCATAATCAACGGCCTAGATATTGTGGGACATAATTTGGATAGAGGAGCAATCAACTCAAAGATCCTAAGGTATCTTCCAAAGAGATGGGACTCAAAGGTGACCTCCATACAAGAAGTAATAAGTCTTGGCGATCTTCCAACCGAGCAGCTTATTGGAAATCTACAAGCTCATGAGATAAGACTTGACAAGAAAGACAATGAGGCAAAGTAGGAAGAAAAAGAATCAAGGAAGATCAAAGATAGTGCTTTCAAAGCTCAAGTGGAGGCTCTCATTCTTCAACAACAACTTGCTTGTCATACCTCTCCCTCCTCCTCTAGTCAAGATGATGTCCCTAGTGAGCATTAAGGCAACTTCTCCAAGGGAAAGCACTACAGAGGGAAGCCATCTTCATCTTCCACTCCAAGGTGCTACAAGTGTGGTAAAAAAGGACACTACAAGAGTGAATCTCCTAAGGATATAAAGTCACACCACAAAAATAGATCCAAGAAGGAGGAAGACTACAAGAAAGATAGAAAATATAAGAGGAAGGACAAGAAGAGGAGGAACACAGATGTAGCTCATGTCGCATGGGAAGGACATTCTCTAGTAGGTCAAGCTCTGATGAAGATGGAGAATGCCATCTTCCCTCATGGCCTCCACAAGTGAAGACATTGGTGAGGTAAGTGAGGTAAGTTTGCATGAGTTATCTAAAAAACTCTTATTGACATGCTTAATACTACCCGTTCTTCTTATTCCAAATGTAAATCTGAAAAGAAGAGATTGGGTAAAATTATTGATGATTTGTATGTCGATCTTGATATTCTTGAGCAAAATGAGAAGATTCATCTTGAGATCATTGATTCTTTACAAGGACAATATCTTGAACTTGATCTCCAATGCAATGGGGTTGAAGTTGAGAATGGGATCTACCTTAATAATATCACTACTCTTAAGGAAGAGAACAAAAATTTCCTTGATGAGCTTGAGTTTCTTGAAACTAAAAATGTCAAAGTTAAGCTTATTAGTGATGCTCGCAGAGATGAGTGTTTATCTCAAAGAAATTCAATTTCTTAAAACAGAAAATGCTAGGTTGCTTGCTCAAGTAAATGATTTATCTTCTAGACCTATTTTTCTTAGCAATAATGTTGCTTCTATTACTCTTGAAACAGATTCTTATTTGACTAAATCCCTCGATTTATAGGTTGACCTTTTACATGCTAGAGATGATCTTTCTAGTTTGCCTGCTATTGTTATCTCTCTTACTGGTGACAATCATAGACTTAGAGCCTCTCTATAGAAATTCCTTAAAGGGAAGAACTCCCTAAATGAAATCATTGATCACTCTACCAAACAAAGTGGTACTAGTGGTTTGGGATTTATAGGGGAAGATCCTAAGGGAAAGAGTTAGGACAAAGGTAAGAAAAATAGTAAGGAACCTCCTTTCTTCCACGGAGAGTCTTCTGTGTCAAAGAATCCTATGATTTGTTCTTATTGCAAGAGTGATGATCATTATTCTACTTATTGTCCATACAAGCCTAAGGGGAACAACTCAAAGATGAAATGGGTCCCCAAATTAATACTGGATCCCAAAGCTTGAGTTGGGAATCAACATTCTCCTTTCTTACAGGAAAAAGGGAAATTGATTGTTGATAGTAGGTGTACAAAGCACATGACAGGTGATATAAGACATTTCAACAATTTCACAAAAAATAAAAGAGGATCTGTTACTTTTGGGGACAATAAGAAAGGTAAAGCAAAAGGTGAGGGTGATGTAGGTGAATCCTTGTGTATCAAGAATGTTCTCTTTGTGAATGGCCTACATCACAATTTTAATAAATGTTAGTCAATTATGTGATAATCGTTACCTTGTGTTGTTTACTTCTTTCGAATTCTTTCTCCTATATTCCCTCACTTATAATGTCATATATAAGGGAATGAGGAATGATAACCTTTGTGTAATTGTGATAGACTCTATTAATCCTATTTTTGATAGATGTCTTGTAGTCAATTTGAATGATATTTCTCTTTGGCATCGTCAGCTAGGTCATGTAAATATGCATCAATTGAAGAAGTTGAGCAAAAAGGACTTGGTCAAGGGACTTCCAAAATTAGATTTTGAAAAGGATGAGGAATCTCAACCTTGTATACAAGGAAAACAAACCAAGTTCTCCTTCAAATCCAAAGGATTCCTTAGTACCAAGAGAGCTCTTGAACTTCTCCATATTGATCTATTTGGATCTATGAGAACTCAATCGTTTCATGGTTCCAAATATTTTCTTATTATTGTCGATGCTTTTTCTTGATATACTTGTACCTTCTTTCTCATTTTCAAAAGTGATACTCTTGATGTTTTCTTTAGCTCTTGCAAACAAGTTGAAAATGAAGCTTCTTGTCGTATTGTTTCTATCCATAGTGATCATGGGGGAGAATTTTTAAATGAACTTTTTGAACGTTTTTGTGAAGAGCTTGGATATGCACATATCTTCTCTTCACCTTGAACACCTCAACAAAATGGGGTTGTAGAGAGGAAGAATAGGTCACTACAATAAATGGCTAGAACCATGCTTCTAGAGTACAACACTCCAAAGAAGTTTTGGGCCGAAGTTGTTAGTACTTCATGTTTTGTGCAAAACCGGATTTTCAAACATCCCACATTAAAGAAAACCCCCTATGAGCTATGGCATGGTAGGAAGCTTTATATCAAGTATTTTCATAGTTTTGGGTGTCCTTGTTTTCTTTTAAACATGAAGGATTCTCTTGACAAGTTTGACCCAAAATTGTGCAAGGCTTTCTATCTTGTCTATAGCACTACTAGCAAGGATTATAAAGTGTATAATGTTGATCTATCTAAAGTAAAAGAATCTATTGATGTCAAATTTCTAAGGATGATGCTATTTATGATGTTGCAGATGAAGTAATTCATGTCTTAATAGAACTCAACATCACTCAAAAGAGAAAAGAGGTAACAAGAAGATATAGATGAAGAAAAGAAGGATCCAACCCCCCGCTTCACAAAGAGTCATCCTAAAGAGAAATCAGTATAGGTGACCTCTTTAAAAGAGTGAAGACATGGGCTGCCTACAAAAAAGAACAAGCCAATAGCACCTTCATCTCACAACTCGAGCCAAAGAATGTCAAATAAGCTCTAGGGAATGATGAGTGGATCCTAGCTATGTAGGAAGAACTTGAGCAATTCGAAAAGAACAAAGTATGGACTCTCATGCCAAGAACATGTGATAGAAAGATCATTGGCACCAAGTGGGTCTACCACTACAAGCTAGATGAAAGCCGCAAGGTGGTAAGAAATAAAGTAAGGTTAGTGGTTCAAGTCTACAATCAATAGGAAGGTATTGACTTTGATGAAACTTATGCTCATGTTGCTAGGATTGAGTCTATTAGAATGTTACTGACTTTTGTAAGCTAAAAAAATTTCTTGTTATATCAAATGATGTTATAAGTGCATTTTTTAAATGGTACAATTGAGGAGGAAGTATGTGTTGCTCAACCTCTGGGCTTTGAACATGATAGTTTTGCAAATCATATCTATCTATTACAAAAAGCTCTCTATGGACTCCAACAAGCTCCTCAAGCTTGGTATGAGAAATTAAAGAACTTTTTGTTAGATAATGGTTATATCATGGGGAAATTTGAGTCTACTTTGTTCCTTAAACACACTTCTAACAATTTTCATATGATTCAAATCTATTTAGATGATATTTTTTTGGAGGAACTAATATTGATCTTTGCAGGGAGTTAGTTCTCTTATGCAGAGTGAATTTGAGATGAGCATGATGGGTGATCTTACATTCTTCCTCGGTTTTCAAATCAAGCAAACTAAAGAAGGAAACTTCATCAACCAAAGCAAATACACAAGTGAACTGCTCAAGCGCTTTGGGATGGAGAACATAAATCCGATGGACATACCCATGTCCAATACTGGCAAATTAGACTGTGATGAAGAAGGTGAGAAAGTGGGTGAGAGGCTCTATAGAGGTATGATTGGAAGTTTACTTTATTTAACTTCCTCTAAACCTAACATAATGTTTAGTGTTGGCTTGTGTGCTCACTTTCAATCAAGTCCTAAGAAATCATATCTTATAGTTGTTAAGAGGATTTTCAGGTACTTAGCCAAAATCCAAAATTTTGGACTATGGTTACCTAAGTCGAGGGACTTTACTCTTACTGGTTATAATGATGCTGATTGCGCAGGATGTTTGATTGATAGAAAGTGCACAAGTGGCGCTTGCTTTGTGACGTCCCCAGATTTTTTAAAACTTAATCTGATGTGTACAACTAAACAACAGGATCTTAAGACAATAGGTCCACTTATACATCAGCTCGCCACACAACTATCACTATTTTAGTTCTTCAAAAGCATGTCTACAACCCAAACAAAAGATTAGATGTGGTACACGACAGCACAATATTCAAGAATATTGTACTGAGTACGCCTACGTGTCTTTTATATATCTCTCATCATATCTTGGCAATAAGATAAAACTAATACTTGGCATCAATAAAGAAATATTAGAAAAAGCATATACTTGCACAAAGATATTCATTAACAAAAGAGAACACATATTTTAAGCACATTTTCCATTATGTCATCCACGCATTTTCCACCTGAGGGAATAATGCATCATCTCAGCTACCAAAGAGTTTGAGATGTAAGGCCTTATGATCTACTACCAAAGAGTTAGATCATTGTACAATGTGATCTGCTACCAAAGAAAATGATCACTTTCCAGCACTATGCTACCAAAGAGAATTAGTGCTTTCATATAATGGAACAGATATATTATATTTCATGTGTTCATAACTATAAGTACAGGAAATCAAGCAACATATCATGCAAGAACAATCATTTCATCCAATATCATATGCCAAGTATTTTACTACACATATAACACAAGCATATTGTATAATAAGCCAAGTAAGAGGTAATGACGTACCTTGAAAAGAGACATCCTAATCATCATACATATTCTTGATGTCAACTATGTATCCCAGGTCAAACCCTGATAAAGATAAGATCGCATACTATCATCAGGTTCACATCATCATTAACCCTAGTTATGTTCGTTAGGGTTTAGCTTAGTTCATTAGGATATGTGCATCATTACTTGTATTCTAGTCTTGGAATTATATAACATATGTCATATTCCAGATTATAGTTCATTTATTGATAATTGTGTTGCATATAATGATTTGCACATATTAACCATATGTTACATGCATTAACCTAAATTAGGGTTTCAAACCATGTATTAAGGGTCAACTTCATATAACATGGATTATATACATCTAAATGATATCAGAGTTCCACATTAGTTTCCAGTTACTGATATAAGCTTATATTGAATATTTCGTCATTTATTGACCATATATGCATTTTCTACATTTTATTTAGGGTTATCGGTCCTAATTAGCCATATAGAGCAAATGATATGATTTAATGCATCAACATCATAATCACTGACCTTATATGGATTATCAACATGAATATAAATCTATTGACATTTTATCATAATTTTATATCATTATTTAATATTTATTATCCATGAAACAAGAATTTCACAACTTACATGATATCACTAATATTTAAGCTTCAAAAGACTGATATTATGATTCCAAGTTATTCTATTCATTTTTTTTTGAACATTTCAGTATCTTATTTGTATTTTTATGATGTATGAGGTAATTACTATGAATTATACAAGATTCTGACATTTATTAAACATTTACCTTTTTGAGCGAATCAAAGGCCGCCACATGTCCATTTGTGGGGGGTGGTTTGGTGTGGCGCAGCTTCACTTGCTGGCCGCCTGGTTCAGCTTCAACCCAGCGGGTTCATGCCTAGACCCAGTTCATTTCCTCTAGATTGTCCGCTGGCTTTCCCTTTCTCTCACACGCGGCAGGTTCGGAGTTCAGACGCCTCTATTACGCGGATATGCCGCCCCACGACTCTCATCCGACGAGCGATTGAGGGTATGTTGTTCCTCCTCACTCCGTGCTCCTGGTGCCTCAGCCTCATACACTCGGTTCGACTCTTCTCGGCTACTTTATTCTCTGGACACGGCTCCACAGCAACCTCATGGTGAGGACGCCAGCGCAGACGCCGTCTCGGAGGGGAGAAAGGGGGAAAAACTCCTACACACGCCTCGGCTTTGTGGACCTACTCCCAAAAACACCGCCAGGACCTACTGGTTGTTCTTGCATTCTCCAATCCCACCAAGATGCCAACGGCCCACTCCCCCGAACACCCTCTTCGACTCCAGCTGTGAGGAGCTCGTTAGCCATGGAAAAAAAGAAGACGAAAGGGACACTGAGGGTATTTCCAGCTTTGGATGATTACTAGAAACATTCAGATTTGATTTCTTCTCACCCTGGGGCTTCCTATTCACCTTCTCCTTCCTGTGTTCCCCTCCACTCTCTCCTTCTCAATTTCTCCTACAACTTGCAGTGGAGAGGACAAAAGGGGCGAGGGCTCAAACTCCCTCCTCACTTTGTTATTTTCCCATCTCAAGGGGTCAAAACGACCATAAGGAGGAGACGATTCTAAGTCATCCGTTACTTTCCCCCCTCACCCCATGATCTGGGAGTAGTGGAATTAAAGAACTGCTCCCCACACCTTGCTCTAACTGCTGGGTAGAAGAGGACTCAACAACCCTTGATTTGAAATCCAACGGCTTAGAATCGACGCCCGTCAAGGCAGATCCGTGACTGACTCAAGTCAAAGGCTCCAGCCACTAGATTAGTTTCAAACGGCCAGGATTTGTCCGCGCAAACTACCCTCAACCAAAGGGGCGCGTGACATCAGATTTAAAGCCATAACTTAGATCTATAAACCATCAACCATGCACATTATTTTTCAAAATTCAAACCTTAATAACTGCCTCTAGGATACATCAATTGCCACCAAATTTTAACCATAGTTTTACTACCCCTCAAGCTACAATCTACACAAATTTGGTGACAAAGCTCAGCTATCTAATCATTCGTTTAAATTCCTCAAAATGACATAAACGTTGGGATATTAATCTTGAAATCAACATCAATCAACACGTGCACTTTACCAAAGAACTTGTAACTCTTATAATTAGCTCATCATATATAAAATCACTTATGTCATTAGTTATTCAGGGATTCCAAAAGTCCACCCCATCACATCCTACACACCTTCAAAGATATTTTGTCCTCAAAATTAAGCTAAAATCCAATCTTTCACATGCTTCCTCTTAGGAATATACTTGGTGTCTTGGTTCTCTAAGAAATAGAGCACAGTGGCTCTATCAACTACTGAGGCTGAATACATTGTAGTCGGGAGTTCTTGTGCCCAGGTTGTATGGATGAAGCAAATTCTCCAAGACTTTAACATTTATTTTGATGATTGTCCAATCTATTCTGATAATACTAGTGCAATCAATTTATCTTACAATCTTATATTGCATAGTAGAGCCAAGTATATAGAGGTTCATCATCATTTTCTTCGTGATCACATTGCCAAAAAGGATATTTATATCATGCATGTGGACACGAAAAATCAGTTGGTGGACATTTTTACTAAACCTCTAGCTAGAGAGCAATTTAATTTCTTAGACCTAAACTACTCATAACTACTTTGGATGATATTGATATGCATCTAGCTAGTTGTTATATATCTTATATGCTTTGCTCATGTCTTGACCACATTTTCTTGAAAAAGTGCTAAAATTTCATGTTCTTATGCCTTGTTTTCACTTGTTTCAGGTATATTTCACAAACGGCTATTTTATCACCAAATAGTACCATGTGATGAGTTACATGTGCTTTAATATGTCTAAAATGCAAAATAGACTAGAAAAATAAATTTAATTAGCAATCAAGTGGCTAGAATCTAGAATTTCTAAGTTTGGGACAGACTTTCTGTCGGTTGAGTTGCCAACTCGACTGATTTGTGGCTAAGGGATTATTTGAAAAGTTATTCAGTCGATTTTCTTTCTCTTAGAACTCAATCGATGGCCAGGCTAGATCAAATATTAAATATGTTTCAACCGACTATTCTCCCTCTCAACTAGAGAAAAGTCAATTGATTCTTACTTCAGCCCTCTTAAACCCTCAACCCTAGCCTCGACCTTCCTTCTCCTAGCCTTAGTCAACCTCTATTTGACCTACCTAGCACCTTTTCCTATCTACCCTAGGTGGTTAGATGACCTTTGGTTGTGGTTCTCTCTAGTTTGGTCTCTTAATCTTCTCCATCTCGCCTTCATGGCCTCAAATAGAAGAAAGAGGGCCGCACCTAATAGATCTCCATCGCCATCCTCCAACTCATGTCTCATTCCTTATGATGAGACCTTCTTTGTTTCAACTGAAGCTCTAAACAGGTATAAGGAGCTCCTTCTTAGGAACCTTTTTCCTTTCCGTGCCTTTTTGAGCCTTACTCGCGTAAACAAGAGGTGATAGATGAGGTAGTTGAGTTTCTCTACGACCATCACGTAGAAACCCTGAGTGTCGAACGTCGGTGCTTTCATAATTCCATTATAAGCACTAAGGTGGTCCATGAATATTACACAAATCTTTCATGGAACTACGACTCTCTTATACCCCCTCCTAATGCTCAAGTGATTATCACTTCTATGATTGTCAGTAATGAATTCACTATCTCAGAAGATACCTTGAACATGTTTCTCAATGGTACTGAGGTCATTGACGCATGGAGGAAAGACTATCCTGAGTATTTTGACTTGCTTGACCCTGAGTCTTTCAACAAGCACTATAGTATCACTCTCCCTGATATTCATAAATTCTTGAAGAAGCCTAAAGCACCCTATAAGAAGAAGTCCACCATACCATCTTCTTCCTTGGGTCTCAAAAACTGCATACTCGCTCTAGTAGTCAACTGTAATATTCATCCCAAAAAGAATCAAACTGAAATCGCAGAGAATACCACAATGATTATGTACTCTCTTTTGAAGAACATATAAGTCAAGTGGTCTAGATACATTCTCCACCATATGACCAACTTTGACTCTGAAAAGAATACTCAAGGTACCGACCCACCCTACCCAACCCTGATCTGTGGTCTCTTCACCTTTACGACTGAGAAGTCTCTTTTTCATGATCTTCATTACAACCTGTCTAGAAAAGGAGTATGCATCAGTGAGACCACAATCAAGAAAACATTTTTGCGTACATCTTCTTCCACCACACATGGAGCCTCTACCTCCACCCAACCACCTCCACCACCATCCCGACCTACCCGCACCTCGTTTCATGTATCCAATGAAGCCCTCATGGGTTACATAGTGCATCAGTAGGCATACAACCTATAGGTTCAAGAGCACCTGCATCAGGATCTCTTCCAGATCATGTTGACCATGAACCTATCTTGTGCCCATCCTTACCCTACCTACTAGCCCTATCCAGGCAGTGACTGTGCTTCCTATGCATATAGTCACTTCTACCCGGCCCCTCCACTTGCTGCTTCCGCTGCTACATCCTCTGCTATTGGTGGACCTACCCTTGCACCTACCCCTAGAGTGCTTCCTCTACCTACTGTCCCCATTTCTACCCTTCTTGCCAGCCTTGGCACTTCTGCTCCCTCTTTCCCTCAGGCCCAGGAGCTGCATGACCTTGGCATGTCTTGGAGTGAGCAGAATATGATGTGGCCCGATCACAGTTTTGGTCCTTCTACCGATGAGGAGATGCCTGACTAGGTTGATGAGGAATCTATTGGTGATGATGAGGAGGCCACTGAGGATGATGGCCCTGATGATAGTTATTTTGATGGCTCTGTTGGTGCCTCTGGTGATGATGGTGATGTTGTTATCATGATTGCACCTACAGACAGTGATAAGGACTACGAGCCTAAGGCCGATGATGTTGATGATAACCCTTTGGACATATATATCTTAGATGTTTATATGTTTTAGTTTTTATCTCTTATATGTTGATCATATATATATATATATATATATATATATATATATATATTCTATAATATTTTGTACTAAAGACATCTAGGCACATTATCTGAGTTGTACTATTTCTATCATCATGTTGCTTTCATCTTTGGCTTGTACTTTTTTTTATAACACGCTTATGTGTTTTAATCTTAATCCTATGTATCATAACTCTGTGTGTGCTTTATAATATGAGTTATTGGTATGCTTTCCATATTTTGATTATGATATAGGTTGCTTTCTTCTCATTGTTCTCATCTCTATTTGATGTGTGTTATGTGGTTGAATGTTCTATCTTATGGTTACATTTTTTTGGTTGTGCTTGGAGAAGACCTATTTTTATGCTCTTCTACTCCCTTACTTTTTGATAATGCCAAAAGGGGGAGAGAAGTTCGATGTTTTGAAGCTCAACCATAGTGTTTTTACCTACCTATGTGATCCTTTTGTTTTTCTAAGTATATGTTGTATCATGTGACTTGCTAAAGGACCATGTAGTATACATGTTATATAGATGTGTGTAGAAAGACTAACTATGCAGGTAAGAGTGAGCATAGATTGAGGGGGAGAAATTCACATTGTTACAATTTTGAATCCACTTTCAATTCACAAGGCTAAAGGTATTACTTCACATATCCTTTTCAATATTTTGAGGAATGGTTTGTCATAGTCAAAAAGGGTGAGAATGTTGACTTGAGAGTTATACATTATCCATATTTTGATAATGACTTAACCATTCCATTCATATGTATCTAATATGTTTGTTTGAGATATATTTTTGGTATTAGGTACATGAAAAGGATCAAACTCACTGTGCCCTAGCTTGTTAAAGTTCAAGTCAAAAGCAATGCAAATTCACTTTTGTGTAAATCACTTCACATCACCTCAGAATATTTTTGTAGTCATTTGTATTGATGATATGACTTGTAACTAAGATGAGAAAAAATCAGGGACACTAAATTCCATCATTTGATCACTTAAAAATCATTTTGAAAAATTCATCACAGCAACTCAATCGGTCAAGTTTGAATCTCGACCGATCAATGATGCATTTTTGGAAATGATTGGATCAGTCGAGTTGTACACTCACAGAAATTGACCGACCAACTTTCCATCCAAAGTTGATTTTGGTGAATCGGTTGAGTTACCATAGGACAAATGTAACGACCCTCAAAATTGAGTCCCAAAATTTCTTACCTTTACTAAAGATGAAACCCTAAGATGAAAGAATTTGTCTTTCATATGTTGACTTAAGTCGATACCATGCTTAATTCGTATTCCTAAATAAGCTTAAGATATCAAGTGGACCTTGAACTGAATCATTTACATCAAAACTTAGTCACATCAATGTCGTTTATAATGCATAAAAACCTAACCCTAATTATGCAATGGTGACTAGTTGGGATTGAATGATAGTTTGGACCCACATACATGTATGATGTATCCCACTAATTGGTATATGAGTAGATAATAGAACAATAAAGTTTCCCCTGATTTAGGGTAATAAAAATTCCTTTTCAATGATTATTAATGTGTTAATTACCCTAAGTAGCTAATGATGTAAAACATATGTTTCCCTAACTCATATCTAAAATCTAAGTGGATAATTGAATTCCCCATGGTCAAATTATCAAACCCGCCAAATTTGGTTTGATTTAGATAATGCTAGATGCTTCAAAGGATATTAAGGAGGAAAGGAAGAGATAATATTGATTATTGTCCCAATCATTTAAATATACATGTAATTATCCTAGATATAGTATAGTTCGAGATAATAGGCGTAATACAGCCTTTAAAGCGCTCCTTTAGATGACTCGGCTCGGTTTGAGCCATTAGATGAAGATCTGAGGGCAGGGCCTTTGTCCCCTACCTTGCGCAGAGTCCGCACAGAGGAGGGAATATGACCCTGATGTCGTTCCCTCCTACATCTCTCGCTCCCCTCAACTATTTCTTCTTATCTCAATGCCAACAGATTCAGGAGATCTCTATGAGTCTTTTAAGCCCTAATCAGAACCCTATAGGTACCTATAACGAAAACACCCAAACTGCCTCTTTCTTCAGGCGACGCAGCTGCCATCCCCAGGCCAAGTAGGTCCATCGGACTGAGATCTAGCTACCCAGAAAGCAAGGATGGTCACCGAGTAATCTTCCTAGGCCACTAATTTCGGTCGAAGTCACGTGAGGATCTGCCGTGGAATGGATCTTCTTCCTTACAGACGGTGAGCTCGAGCTGGCTTCTTCGGCCATTCCAGTCAGATTCCTCATACAATAAGCATCTAGACCCCTTTTCTTTACTTTTTTGATCACCCATTTACCATGTGGTTGCCCTAGACTCTGTACCCTATAGCTGGGTTGTTGGTGCTCACCGATGTGGAACGCCAGGCAACTTTAGTGGTCCTTTGGCTAAGGAAATCACAGAACTGACTTCGAGCTTCCCCAACGATCTTCTCCTGACCTATATTGATCATGTTTTGCTCTGGTCCGGTGGGTTCAATCCTTGACTCCCCACTGTGTTCCATGTCATGGATTGTCCATCTCTGTGTTACAGATTCCCATTTGTCATGGGAGATACTGCTTTAGCCTCTTTGAATCCTCACGAGTTCATTCATCTTCTTTTCATAGCGATTCAACGCATTTCCGTATATGGACTTGCAATGTTCCCTCATGCCCTGACGGCAGGAGGGGGAAGCCTCATTTCCCAGTATTGTTGGACTCTGGATCTTCGGGACCTCTTTGTGCCTGGAAGAATCATGAACAACTTCCTTCACCTTTGTCATGTGTTCTTCATCTGTAATTGATGTATTTCTGCTCCATTGGAGCAGGTGATCTTTTGATCGTGCCATGGCTTGCAAATAGAAGCCTGGAATCGAGGGAGAAAGGGGACCCAATGTCCATGGTCACTCATTAATCATGTGTCATGTTTGGATATATTTCAACTTATTTCTTGGTTGGTTTTCTCATGATTTAATGGGTGATATCAGGTGAAGCTAATATGACAAAGATGCCCCTGTCACAATCTAAGTTTGTGATACCACTGAAGGGTTTTCTTGTCTTTTCCTTTTTTTATCCATCCCCAGGAAATCAATCAATGCTTTTATCTTTCTCTTGATTAGTCAGACTTCAATAATTCTTATCTTTGGATTGGTTTGTCCTGGGAAGCAAGCCATATATGAAATTTGATCGATTTTTCAAGATCTAGATAATGAACTATGATTTAGAACCTAATTTGACTATTTCTTCTCCTTATTCATTAAGAAGCCATAAAACCCTCGAAATCAAGTTAAGGATTATCCATTAATGTGTGTTAATTGATGTAATAGGGTATTTAAGGTTTCTTAACCCTAAGAATGCAACTAGGGTTTTATTAGCCAAAAGAAAGCAACTACGACTTCTCCAAGCTTAGGTAAGCGGGTTCATGCACTTTGAGTATTTAGTATTGGTTTTAATCTCCTTACAATTACTATGATTATCAAGATGATTTATATGCATAGTTATGTATTTCAAATTGAATCTAAACTGTATGAAAGTTCCCCTAAAGTTTTCACTTTAATGTTATGCTTCATGTCATATTCATGTGAAATCCAAGTAAAGATTTATTATTCCAAAATAATGATAAATCATGTGATGGGTTGTGCTACTTTATCCTCATCATGTAAATATTGAGCCTACGGGCCTTATGAGCACCCTTGGTGCACAAGTATTGAGGATACTTTAAACAACCACCAAGATTAAGTTATGTGAATCCAAATCTATTGTTCAATTAAGTTTCATGTTTTCCTTTATTTCCAAGTTATTATATTGTTATAATAATGCTCAATGCCACTTACTCTATTGTAGTTTTTATTGCATGCATGGCTAGGAGCGCGATGCCCACAGGTACAGAACAACTCCAAGGATAAATCATATGAAGATTAAATCAAGGAATAGATCAAGGTTTCCAAAGGGCACATATGTGGGGTGCCATCTATAGTAGAAGATCCTAATGTATATAGATAAGTTCATGTATATAAAATGTTTAATCATGTCTTTTTAGTTAGTTTCAACTCAAGAATTCATTTGTAAACAATGTATAAATCAAGTTCAATGTTAATGCATGGTTATTGTTTACTTTGTTTGCAATGATTATTATGATTGTGACATCTCTTTGAGCTAGAGTGCCCCCTATTATGGACAATATGGGTGTTGCTTCCATTTATACATGTATGATTAAAAGGGGTGTTACAACAAACTTCACTGATCATTTGAAAATTGGCTTTGTCGGATAGTGGATCGGTCGAGTTACCTTTATTGAAACTCGATCGAATACACTATACAAAAAATGCAAAAAAAGTGATTCCAACCATTGCAGAGTTTTTAGAAACAAAAACATGTTTGTTGCAAGTTGTAAAACATCTAGTTTTCCTTCTTAAGTGATCCCACACTCAAAGGAACACCCCCAGCTATAAATAGGACCTCTTGGAGTTCATTCCAAGGTTTCTCATTCATGCTATCCTTGGTCCTTGTTATTGTTGAGTGTGCTAAACCCCTTTGATCACCTTTCTCTCTCTAACTTACAAAGCATTTTGTGATTAGGAGTGAGTTAGGCATGTTGTAAGAGAGCTACTTCATTATTACCTTGTAAAGCTCTCCATCTCTCCACTTCCCAATCCCCTTTCTCCATGAACAAAGGCTAAAGTGATCCTCTCCAAGTGAAGGAGGAGTTGTTCTTCTTCTTCACGGCTGAAGAAGTTGTGAAGATCTTCTCTAAGTGAAGGATAAGTACAAGGTGGAAGATCCAAGGAGCTTGGTGGGTAAATCCTCAAGGCTGAAGACTTGTTGCAAGGAGGAGATGTCCTAGGAGAAGGAATTGATCTACTTGTAAGAGTGGGTAAGACCTATTCTGAGGTAGAAGACTAGCTTTTGGATAGGTAAGCCATTGGGTGTAAGGTAGTCATCTTGTATGTCTTATAACGGAATATAAGTATACATGGGTTGCAAAGTCCTAGAGGTTGACCTCTCTAGGTAGTGGACTGACGATCTCCTAGTTTGGAGATTGAAACCACCATAAAAACCTTGTCCAAGTGTTTGTTCCAATCTCTCTAATCCTTGATATGCATTTTTAGATAGGACTTCAAATTCACTTTTAGCATTTGGTTTCAGTTGATATAATTTGAAGGTCTAACTATTCTTGTGCAACTTTTAAAGCTCTATTCACCTCTCCCCCTCTAGAGCCCCAGATCTAACAGTTTTACCTATTCAGATTGAAATACCTTCATTAAGAATCATTCAAGAAATCAACATTTCAGATACAGACTGGGTACAAGATCGTATTTATTCCTTGAATACCAAAATATAGAAATGACTACAAGCATTGCATCATGTCCGATGCTACCAAGACAGAATGTATCGTGCTTTTTCTAACAAAGTGCGTCAAAGACAATTTAAAAAAGGTGATCTTGTTCTTCGCATGCTTATCATCCAAGATTCTCATGGTAAGTTTAATCTGAAGTAGGAAGGTCCCTATGTTTTTCATGACATATATTCTGACGGAGCCCTACATCTCCAAGATATGGATGGAGACATACACTTGTCGCACATCAACACAAGTCAGGTGAAGCTATACTATTGTTGACAAGATCCAGTGGAGGTGAGGCCCTATAAAGACATTTGAAACACATGGCACTTTAAAAAAATGGGGATTAAACCCATTGGCACCCCCAAAAAAAATCTCTAAAACAAAATTTCACAAAAATAAAACAAAAAATAGAAGACAATATCTAAAAAATGTCACAAAAAGGTGCAAAACCCATTGGCGTCCAAAATAATAATAAATCTTAAAAAAATAGGCAGCAAATCCTTTGGTGCAATAAAAGGTGTTAAACCGATTGGTTCCCAAAAAAAATTACAAACCCCCTTCCAATGATATGAGGAAAATAGAAATCCCTCACAAAGGCAGAGGTCAAAATTCAAAGCATAAGAAATCCTATTTATGATATCATGATCGTAACATACTACCCTTGTTCACCTTTTTCTCACCTCAAAAAAATTATATATTTAATTTTATAATGTATTATAGATCAAAGCAAGGACACATGACAACTTACAACTCAGTCAAAATCTAGCAAAAATGGGAATGACGATTCATATTCATTATGAAAAAGTTACTTCTATTGAATGCCTTCATCTGAATATGTACACTTTTCAAGGTCAATTACCACAACATTCATCACTATGGTACTTCCCTAGTCACTCTACCATTAGGACATGCAAAAAAGGTCTTTACGATCGTGACCAGTCAACGTCTCTTGTTGTGATGTGTATACCTCACTCAATGACCAAAGGTGTCATTTTTTCATGGATACTCCTTGTGAGGGTATATCTTGCTTAAGGAAAAGCCAATCATTGATTGAGTCAAATAACCATTTGTCCCCATCCTAAGGTTCTAAGCATCAATATTCGGGAATCCTAAAACCGTATTAATCAAAAGGGATATGTGCTTGTGTTAATTTTCTTGAGTTCAGTAACTAATTAGATCTGATGTCAAAGACTGGTGAGCACAAAAGCTTTAATACTAAGGTCTTGAGCACCACTGTCCCAAGGTTTATTTGTAATTAAAACAAGGGGATATGTGCTTGTGACAAAGTTTCCATGATTATATATGATCAGACATGTTGTCAAAAACCAGCAAGGCATAAATGCCTTCATCCTAAGGTCTTGAACACCAATATCCCATGGTTCTTTTACAATAGGATCAAATTGATATGTGTTCGTGAAAAATTGTCTATATAAAAAAAATAAAGGAAGCATTTGGTCTTTATCATTTGACAAGTCATGTTATTCAGAGCAATTGGGGAATCAAGTTTCTATTCCTTAACTAAGTGATTGCCATAGGAAAATATTTTAAGGACTAACTACCTATTTGTAACTCAGAGAGGTTATGACATTACTTAAATACACTTGAAATGTTGACTGGATCACTATTATGTTAGGAAAGGGAGTCCTTAATTTTAGAGTGACCATTTGTTTCCATTTGATAGACATTTTTTCCACCAAAAGTTCATTACATCTACAATCTTTCCATTCATTTGACTGAACCAAGTGAACATATTCACAAAAGGAACTAAAATGACATTAACCTCTAAAAAATTAGCACCCTAAGCCTTGATTTTCTAGAGAAAAGAATGATTCTTGAGTTGTGTTGAATTATCTCAAAACATGAAATCTAAAATACTACAACTGGATAATAAAAAATAATAATCAAAAACTCAAAACATGCTTTGTAATGATAAATAGAAAAAGTAAAAACCTAACATGCAATTGAAAACTACAATCTCATAAAATAAGCCACTTCTATCCTAAATCAACCAACCTAAGTAAATGAAAGATTATGATAAATCTATATCTAATCTTCAACATCTCCTCCATTGGTTTCTTCATCTGCAAGATCTCCATCAGGATTGCAAGTCACTTGTACGCACTCAAAAGATTCATGTTCATGTAGATACTCTGGTGTGCAACTCCAACCAACAGGGAATTCTTCCAAGACCATCATCTTGTGGTTATTCCACATATCTTCTAACTTGGCTGACAAATGACGATCACCTTCTTCAACATCATGGGTATAGTAGTGTGGCATTTGATCTAGCTGATATGCAACTTGAGTTCTTCCAAATTGGCGTAATATTGTAATGGGGAAATATGCCTGACAACACCAAAATCCTGGAAGAATAATAAGATTATCAAAACCTGATATAGTGATATTGTAAGAGGATGTGTCAATCCCTCATGACATCCATATCCATCTAAACACCTCATCTTCAAGACTCACCCACCATACAGCTATTTCACCTCTCTTCTGGAAGGGCATATTCAACATATCCTGACTAGTAAGGTAGTTTTTAGCAAGGCTAGTCGTCGGATTGCAATCAAAGTAAAGGAACTAGAACACAATCGCATCCCAAAGTACAGTTGCAACAATTGGAATGGACCCACCATTATCCTAGAATCTTTTGCACCATCGAGACACCGATAAAGCTCACTCAAGATTCACAGGATGACAGTCTCTCTCTTATCTATGGCAGCGACCATGGAAACTACATCAGCACTAAAATTTTCATTTTGACTCCCAAATAACAACGTACCAAACAAAACTATCAAGAAGGCATGAAAATGACCTTTTCCTCGCTTTGGCTTCTTATAATTTGTTGCTTTACTGAAACTACACCACAAAGTACTAATTTTTATATAGTGCTACTTTGCATCCATGAATTTGTCTAGAACTTTCTTCTTCACATCAAGAAATCCATTAAATAATGTACGCTTATGTTGTCTTTGCACGATCCAAGGCCATTTATCATTTAGTTTCAATCGGGTGATCAACTCTATGTCTTACAACATCGGTGTCAAGATCACATTAACAAATTCAAATGTGTGTGAATTCTTTCCCAGAATTGCACTGCAGCTGCCATCCATTCTCGAGATATAGGAAGATATACCAGATCCATTAGGTATTTCTCAATGTTGTAATTTGCATGTTCATCCTTTCATTAATCTCCATATCAACTACCATTCATGCGTAATTTTGAAGTTTTTACAACCCTTCTTCAGCTCTGGAACTTGATGGACTATTTTTATTATCATCAATAGACTGGCACAGATATGGATCGACACAGATCCGTTTGACATAGATTGGTGATGTTCTGTTTGATACAAATTGGTGCAGATGCCTTTGACACAGATTGGCACAGATCCATTTGACACAGATTGGTGTTGATCTATTTGACACAAACAAGAACAAATCCCTTTGATACAGATTGGCACAGATCCATTTGATACAAACTGGCGTAGATCATTTTGACACAGATTGGTGCAGATAGGAGTGACTTCACACAATAGGAGACGTTCTAGATTTAGATATTCTTACATGAACTGACATTCAATGACATGATTTGAAATGCCAAACCCTTTCACACTTACGAGTGCCAAACCCTTTCACACTTATGAGTGTCAAACCCTTTCGCTCTCCCATTTTTCGTTGATGCTCGAGTGGTAACAGATCTAACCCAACAATCCTTTATTTAGGGTTTCTATTTTATCAATACTCATTGTCTAATCAAACTGTGAATCTGTAACATTATCAATGATTAAAAAAACATGAGTGGCAAAGCCTTTCATGCTTGACAAGGCAAAAAAACGAGTGGCAAATCCTTTCGTGCTCGACAAGGCTTTAAAAAATGGCACAAAACCCTTTGGTTCTTAAAAAAAGGTGAAAAACTCCGGCGTTCAAAAAAATAATTGGCACCAACCCCTTTGGCATCCAAATAGTAAAAGTAAAAAAAAAAACTGGAAAAAAATCTTTAAAAAATGGCACAAAACCCCTTTGTTGACCAAATAGTACAAGTAAAAAAATAAAGAAATCCCAAAAAAAACTTACACCAACCCCTTTGGCGCCCAAATAAGAAAAGTAAAAAAAATCTCAAAAAATGGAGCCAACCCCTTTGGTGCCCAAACAATAAATAAAAAAACAATCTTAAAAAATTTTAAAAGAAAACCAGTGCCATTCTCTTTGGCACCCCAACATTAAACATAAAAAATGAAAAGAAAAAACCAACACCACCACTTGGCACTTCAACAATAAAAAAGGGAAAAATAAATTTAGATCAATCAAAAACTAGTGTTCTTTAGTTCTTAAGGCACCAATATCAATTCGTAAAATACAATGAAAGATGTTACTTTGGTTCCTTATTATTCATATCAAGAGGGGAATTTATGTAAGGATTTGACAAAGTACCTATATATCTTTTGAGCCCAACTAATACTAGTTTGGGAATGCTCGTTTTGTCATAAAAATCCTACTGTGGTAGACATTCTTTCCCCAGATAGATTTGGTTTCCAGCCCTACCAAGATAGGAAATATATATTTTGATGACATCTATTATAACTTTACAAATGCAAGTTTTTTTTTCAGATGTTTCGTGGCTCTCGGTTATGAATTTTCTCAATCAATGAGAATACTCAATGAATAATATAGCCAAGGAAATATATCCATGTCGATAATGCCCTCTAACCAAAAATGAGTGTCAGTCAGTCTCAAGATATCAGTCATCGACATGGGTGGATTCACCAACCATGTCTGGGATTTCATCTTGAGAGGGGCAAACTATTGACACCTCATTTTTGGGGGGCCATCAAATCCTTGCTATTTGAGTTATTTACATAACTTGAGTCACGACAGATTACAATGAGTGGAAATCCCAATTTCTGATAAAAGAATCAAATATGGGTCTGAATACATTTTGGTCAATTCAGATTGCAAAATTGATTTGCACAAAGTTCATCCAAGATGTGGACCCACATCAAACTTAGTAAAACCTCATATTTTGATCCCAATGGGTCCTGAATCCAAATGAAAAAAATTTAACATTATCTAGGTTAAGTTTAGACATACAAAAAATCTCAATCTATCCTTAATAATAATGAGAGAAAATCTGGTTTGCACCCAGATTAGACAAAATTTGAACCTTATCCTTTCTAGAATCTTCTGAAAAAGAATCTCATTTTGATGTCAAAGGTTTTTGTTGCCAAATGTGTCAAACTGAACTGTTCACATTTTGGATCCCCTTTTACATATCACAATGAGAATGAAAGGGTTTCACACACAAATGTGTCAAACCAATTCACACTTTTTTGTGAAAAAGTACACCTGGGCGCAAAGGGTTTCACATACAAATTTGTCAAACTAATTTGTACAATTTTTTCCAGAAAATGAGCATTTGGGTGCCAAACCCTTTCGTACCAGAAAGTGGCAACTAGATCCGCACCCATCCATACCATGATGGTCTTGGGAAATGTGAGTGAGGGTCACTTGGCATCCCATTGACCACCTTGAGAAAGAGTGGGTCCTCAGTTGGGAGAATAGGGAAAAAATACCTCGACAACTCCCTTGACTCTTAGAAAATGTAACATCCCTGACCTGGGTTATGAGTTAACTGTTGACCTAGGTGTTGCACATTGCCCATATTTTGATAATGACTTAACCATTCCATTCATATGTATCTAACAAATCTATTTGAGATTGTTTCAGACATTAGGTACAAGAAAAGAATCACATTCAACTCCAAATCTACTCATCTAGCACATGCAAAACATGTGACTTTTGATCGTTTTGTAATATAGCCCTTAGAGGCTTAGAACAATTGATGTAATTACTTATACTCATGTTTTGTATTGTAACTAAGATGGATAAATTGATTGGGACTCAAAAATCCATCATTTGTACAGTTTATGAAAATTCCAAAATACCCATAACAGGGATTTTGTCGGCCGAATTTCAAACTCGGCCGATCCATATATTCTGGAATTTTCTGGGCGGTCGGCCGAGTTACCAACTCAGTCGATCCCTGTTCGGTCGAGTTTCAATGGTGGGAAACTCGGCCGATCCACTGATCGGTCCAAGTTGAAAGTCGACCGATCGGTCGAGTTTCCCCAAGGGAACTCGTCCGACAGTCTATCTTTCAGACTTGTCGTTTAGTGGGTCGGCCGAGTTGCCTTTATTGAAACTCGGCTGATCGGACTGTACTGGAATGCAGAAAAAGCAATTCCAACCGTTGGAGGAGTAGGTGGGACTCAAAATAGATCCGTTGCAAGTTGTAAAATGGCTAGTTTGTGCCACTTAACTCTCCCAACCTCAAAGGGACACCCTCAACTATAAATAGGACCTCTTGGACTTCATTCCAAGGTTGCTCATTCACATATGCTTGGTCCTAGCCTTAGTTGAGTGGTTTCTAATCCTTTGAGCCCCTTTCTCTCTCTACCTTCAAAGCAAATTCGTGAGTATGAGTGAGTTAGGATCCCATGTATGAGAGCTATCATTTGTAATCTTGTAAAGCTCTCCTTTCCACTTCTCCCATCTCCATTCTCTATGAAGATTGATTGAAGTTTCTTCTCCGAGTGAAAGAGAAGAAGGTTGCTGTTCTTCCCCCAGTGAAGGAGAAGAAGGCTAGCTGCTCCAGGCCTCCGAGTGAAGGAGGAAGGTGCTAAAGCTCTCCAAGTGAAGGAGAGGTGCAAGGCAAATCTCAAGCAAGATAGGTAAATCCTGCAAGGCCGAAGACTAGAGCAAGAGTGGGTAAGTCCTTTGAAGAAGGCGGAAGACTACTTGCTTGGTGGGTAAGTCCTTGGTGAGGTAGAAGATCTTGGCTTGATATATATAAGTCCTTGGATGGTTGGTAGTTGTAGCTTGTAATCTTATTGTGTGATATATATAAGAGAACCAAGTTACAAATCCTAGAGCCTAACCAACTCTAGGTAGTGGACTGACATTGCTCCTAAGTTTAGGACATGGAACCACTCTAAACCACCTGTCCAAGTGCATGCTATTCCTTGTCTCTTATCCTTGCTTTGTATGCTAGTTTAGGACATCAAATTGCTGTTTTGATTTAAGTTCTGCACTTAATATAATTTGGTGGTCTAATCACTTTTGTGAAGTTTGTGAAGCTCTATTCAACCCCCCCCTTCTAGAGCCCATTGATCCAACAAGTGGTATCAGAGCAGGTCTTCTCCAAGCTACTTCAACAAGTAGGAGAAGATGGGCGATTCATCTCTTGGGTCACTCAATCTTGAAGGAAGCTTCTCCATGAGACCCCCGGTCTTCGACGGCACAAACTTCCTATATTGGAAGAGAAGGATGCAATTCTACATCCAAGGCGTGAGCTATGAGATGTGGAAGATAGTCCATCTCAAGTATGAAGAGCCGAAGGGGAACATCACCATGTGGACGGAAGATGAGATGAAGCGTGCTCAACTCAATGCTAAAGCCGTGAGCATCATCTACGCCGCCCTTTCACCATCAGAGTTCAACCGCATCTCTTCTTGGGACACGGCGCATGAGATTTGGCATAAGTTGTGTGTCACCTATGAAGGGACGGAGCAAGTCAAGGAGGCCAAGGTCTATATGCTCGGCGGCCTACTTGAGAACTTCAAGATGGGGAAGAATGAAAGAGTTGCGGACATGTACACAAGGTTGAATGTCATCTTGAACAGCCTTGCAGCCCTTGGGAGTGTCATGGATAGAGGTACCATCAATGCAAAGATCTTGAGATCTCTTCCAAAGAGATGGGAGCCAAAGGTCACTTCAATTGAAGAAGTCTACAAGCTGAGCGAGTTGTCAACCGAGGAGCTGGTTGGTAATCTCCAAGCACATGAACCAAGGCTCGACAAGCAAGAGGAAGAGGAGAAAAGAGAAGAGAAGGAGTCCAAGAAGATGAAGGACACAACCTTCAAAGCTCAAGTTGAAGAAATGATGCGGCAACAACAACTTACCATGAAGTCTCCCTGCCCTTCCTCAAGCGAAGATGAAGGTGCAAATGATCATGAAGCCAACTATTCAAAAGGAAGACACTTCAAGGGCAAGCCATCCTCCTCCACTCCTAGGTGCTACGAGTGTGGTCAAAAGGGCCACTACAAGAATGACTGCCCAAAAGCCAAGAAGGGCTATCATAAGAGCAGCCACAAGAAGGATGACAAATACAAAAGAGAAGCCAAGCACAAGAAGAAGGACAAGAAGGAAAGACGATCCAAAGATGCAGCTCATGCGGCATGGGAGGAGTCTTCTACTTCAAGTTCCTCAAGCTCCGAGGATGGAGAATGTCACCTTGCACTCATGGCTTCTACTAGTGAAGAAGTAATTGAGGTAAGTGAGGTAAGCAAGGTAAGTGATGAAAGTTTACTTGAGTTATCTAAGGAAACCCTCATTGAAATGCTTAATGATTGTCAATCATCTTTTGCTAAATGTAAAGCTAAAAGAAAAAGATTAGGAAAGATAGTTGATGATCTCTATGCCAAGATTGATATTCTAGATCAAAATGAGAAATTACATCTTGATAGCATAGATTCCTTGCAAGGGCAATTTCTAGACCTTGAACTTCAATATAATGGAGTAGAGGTTGAGAATGGTACTTATCTTAAAACTATTGAAAATCTTAAGACAGAGAACCAAAATTGCCTAGATGAGCTAGATGTTCTAAAAACTGAAAATGTTGAACTTAAGCTTATTGATGATGCTAGGAGAGATGAAGTGTATTCTTATCAAAGAGAAATTGTTGTCCTTAAATCTGAAAATGCTAAACTTCTTGCACAAACAAATGATTTATCTTCTAGACCTATCTTGCCTAGAAATGAAGTTGCAAACTTAACTCTTAAAAAAGATTCTCTTCTTACTAAAGCCCTCTATCTTGAGGCCGACCTTTTGCATGCTAGAGAAGATCTTGCTAGTTTATCTACTACCATTACAAATCTTAGTGATGATAATGCTAAATTAAGATCTACTTTGCAAAGGTTTCTTTCGGGTAAGAAGTCTCTAAATGATGTTCTAGAGCACTCTACCAAACAAGTTGGTACTAGTGGTCTAGGATACAATGCGACTACTCCAAAAGGTAAGAAGAAGAAGAAGGGTAAGAAAAAGAGTGTGGAAACTCCAATTTTCAATGGAGAGTCTTCCGGCTCTAAAAACCCCATGGTATGTATGCATTGCAAATGTGATGATCATTATTCTACCTATTGTCCTTACAAGCCTAAGGGGACCAACCCAAATATGAAATGGGTCCCCAAGCTAACCCCGAACCCCAAAGTTTGAGTTGGGTTCCGACATCCTCTTTTCTTGCAGGTCACAAAGAAATGGATTGTTGATACTGGCTGCTCTAAGCACATGACTGGAGAAATCAGCCATTTCAACAAATTTGTGAAGAAGAAAGGAGGATCGGTAACCTTTGGGGACAACAAAAAGGGTAAGGTTATAGGTGAGGGTGATGTAGGTAATGAATTGTGCATTAAAAATGTTTTGCTTGTTGATGGCCTACATCACAACTTAATTAGTGTTAGCCAATTATGTGATAATGGTTATCTTGTGCTCTTTACTTCCTTAGAATGCTTGCTTCTAGATTCCCTGTCCTATAATGTTATATATAAGGGAACTAGAAATGGTAATCTATATGTGATTGTTCTCGATGCTTTAAAGCCCATACTAAATAGATGCTTAGTCGTGGATAAAAACGATCTTTCGCTTTGGCATCGACGTTTGGGTCATGTGAACTTGCATCAAATGAAGAAACTGAACAAAAAGGACTTGGTTCGAGGACTTCCTAAATTGGATTTTGAAAAGGATGAGGAATGTCAACCTTGTACACAAGGGAAACAAACCAAATCCTCCTTCAAATCCAAAGGAGTCATGAGTACCAAGAGAGTTCTAGAGCTTCTTCATATTGATCTCTTCGGACCTATGAGAACACAAACGCTTCGCGGCTCCAAGTATTGTCTTGTTATTGTCGATGATTTTTCTAGATATACTTGGACTTTCTTTCTCGTTTCTAAAAGTGATACACTCGATGTTTTCTCGAGCTTTTGTAAACGAGTTGAAAACGAAGCTTCTTGTCATGTTGTTTCCATCCGTAGTGATCATGGGGGAGAGTTTGAAAATGATCTTTTTGAACGTTTTTGTGAAAAATCGGGTTATTCGCACAATTTCTCTTCTCCTCGCACACCCCAACAAAATGGAGTTGTTGAGAGGAAGAATAGATCGCTACAAGAGATGGCTAGAACCATGCTTCTTGAGTATGACACTCCTAAGAAGTTTTGGGCTGAAGCCGTTAGCACCTCATGTTTTGTGCAAAACCGAGTTTTCACTCATCCGTCTTTTAAGAAAACCCCCTATGAACTATGGCGTGGTAGGAAGCCGTCAATTGATTTCTTTCATGTGTTTGGATGTCCTTGTTTTGTTTTGAACATCAAGGATTCTCTCGACAAGTTTGATCCGAAATCGTACAAGGCTTTCTTCCTAGGCTATAGCACTACTAGCAGGGCTTTTAGAGTATTTAACATTGAACTATCGAAAATAGAAGAATCTATAAATGTTAAATTTATTGAAACTAACCCTGTTATTGGCAAGCATATTGGTGATGATGATGTTGCAGATGAAATCATTCCTATCTTAAAAGAGCTCAACATCAAAGACAAAGGTAAGCAGGTTGAAGAAGAAGAAAAAGAAGAAGAAAGGAAGGATCCCACTCCCCGCTTTGCAAAGAATCACCCCAAGGAGTTGATCATTGGCAATCCGTTTGAAAGAGTGAGGACACGAGCTGCACACAACAAAGAACAAGCAGACAGTGCCTTCATCTCTCAACTGGAGCCAAAGAACATCAAAGAGGCCCTTGGCGATAATGAGTGGATCCTTGCCATGCAAGAAGAGCTTGAGCAGTTCGAGAAGAACCGTGTGTGGACCTTAGTGCCAAGACCAAATGATAGAAAGATCATTGGTACCAAATGGGTCTACCGCAACAAGCTTGATGAGCAAGGAAAAGTGGTAAGGAACAAAGCAAGGTTAGTAGCACAAGGTTACAATCAACAAGAAGGTATTGATTTTGATGAAACCTATGCTCCTGTTGCTAGATTAGAATCTATTCGTATGCTACTTGCCTTTGCTAGTTATAAAAATTTCTTGCTTTATCAAATGGATGTTAAAAGTGTGTTTTTAAATGGTACAATCGAGGAGGAAGTATATGTTGCTCAACCTCCAGGCTTTGAAAATGATAAGTTACCCAATCATGTATATTTCTTGCAAAAAGCTCTCTACGGACTCAAACAAGCACCTCGAGCTTGGTATGAGAAACTAAAGAACTTTTTGTTAGATAATGGGTATATCATGGGCAAAGTTGATTGTACTTTATTTCTAAAACACACTTCTACCCATTTTCTCATAATTCAAATTTATGTTGATGATATTATATTTGGCGGAACTGACCTTGATCTTTGCAAAGAGTTTAGTTCGCTTATGCAGAGTGAATTTGAGATGAGCATGATGGGTGAGCTGACCTTCTTCCTCGGCTTCCAAATCAAACAAACCAAGGAAGGCAACTTCATCAACCAAGGCAAATACACAACTGAACTACTCAAACGCTTTGGGATGGAGAACATGAAGCCGATGGATACACCCATGTCAAACACTGCCAAACTTGACAAGGATGAAGAAGATGAGAAGCTCTATAGAGGTATGATAGGAAGTTTACTTTATTTAACTGCCTCTAGACCTGATATAATGTTTCGTGTTGGCCTGTGTGCTCGCTTTCAATCAAGCCCTAGGAAATCACATCTTATTGCTGTCAAGAGGATTTTGAGGTACTTAGCCAAAACTCCAAATTTTGGACTATGGTACCCGAAGTCAAGGGACTTTACTCTTGTGGCATATAGTGATGCTGACTACGCAGGTTGCTTGATTGATAGAAAGTGCACAAGTGGCACTTGCTTCCTCTTGGGACCATGCTTGGTGTCTTGGTTCTCCAAGAAACAGAGCACAGTGGCATTATCAACTACCGAAGCTGAGTACATTGCAGCCGGAAGTTGTTGTGCCCAGGTCCTATGGATGAAGCAAATGCTCCAAGACTTTAACATTCATTTTGATGCTTCTCCTATTTTCTGTGATAATACTAGTGCAATCAATCTTTCTTATAATCCAATATTGCATAGTAGAGCTAAACACATAGAAGTTTGCCATCATTTTCTCCGTGACCACATTGTCAAAAAGGATATTTATGTCACACATGTGGATACGGAAAATCAGTTGGCCGACATTTTCACTAAACCGCTTGCTAGAGAACAATTTAATTTTATTAGATCAAAATTGCTCATAATTTCTCTTGATGATGCTGAATTGCTCTCTAATTAGTTGGTTACATCTTATATGTGTTGCTCTTGCTTATAAATGCTTTGTTTGCTAAAAAATGCTTGTTTTTTGCATATTTTTCTCTAGTTTTTATCTCTTTTTCGGGCTTTTCTCACAAATCGGGTTTTAATCGACAAATAGTACCCTATGATGATGGGAATGTGCCTAAATATGCTTAATATACAATCTAGACCAAAAAGAAAAATTGCATTCGGTCATTTGAGGCTAGGGCTAGATTTTAGGTTTTTCCACATCAGGGTTTTGGTCGGCCGAGTTTCCAACTCGGCCGAACGGTCGGGTACAGGGCACCTGTGCGCTCGATCGGCCGAGTTTCCATTTCCCAAACTCGACCGATCGGCGGCAGACTGGTTTTATATTAATTGGAATCGGCCGACTTGCTCCCTCTCAACTAGAGAAAAGTCGACCGAACCCTAGCCGCAAACCCCGACCCTTCCTCACCCTGGTCCTCTCCTCCCTCATTCCGGCCGTTTTCTCCTCCAATCGACCTTGTGCTTTCGTTTTTGCTGTTCTAGGGGCGTCTCCTGCTCTCTCTCTCCGCGCGGATTGGCCCTTTTCCTTCTTTCTCCTCTCCATGAGGTCACAACGCCGGAAACGCGCTGTTCCTGCCCCTGCCATGGCGACTCCTCTTGCTCCTAGGTATATGACGTTTGATAATCTCTCGTTTGTTGACAATGCTGCTGTTTCTCGTTACAAAGAGCTCCTTCCTCGCTCTCCCTTCCCTTTTCGAGCTCTACATCAACCCAATAGCTTTCACGCTGACCTCTTGGAAGCTTATCAAATCTTTCGCACCCATCATCTTGAGGCATTTTGCATAGAGGATGCCCGCTTCTATAACTTGAAATACAGTTCCAAAGCCGTCCGTGAGTTCTACGCAAATTTGCGGTGGAACTACGACTCTTTGGTTCCCTCCGCGGACACCTCTATTGTATTGACGTCCATGATCGCCGGACAACCTTTCCATATTACTGAACGCTCGTTCAATCTCTATCTCAATGGCAATGTTGGCACGGCTTCTTGGATCACCGACTACCCTCTCTATCTTGATCTTTTGTCTCCCGAGGATGTCTATAAGACAATTGAGGTTGACTTGACCGATATCCACAAGTTTCTCAAGCAACCCAACTTTCCTTATAGAAAAAAGGGTACTTTGCCTTCCTCCGCCCTTTCCTCTCCTCGCCGCATTTTGGCGTTTATTCTCAGTTGCAATGTCCATCCAAAGAAGAATCAAATGGACATTGCCGAGAATACGGCTATGATGATGTATCTTCTGTTGAAAAACCAAGGAGTCAAATGGGCCCGTTACATCCTTCACCATATGACCTGTTTTGACTCGGGAAAGAACACAAAGGGCACACATCTTCCATATCCTGCCCTAATTTGTGGTCTTTTCCAGCATGCCACTGGAAAATCTCTCTTTACCGATTTTCTCTACTGCCCTGATCGTAAAGGAGTTTATATCAGTGAGACCACTCTTCAAAAGAGTGTGCCTACCCCTGGTGCATCATCTTCCTCAGCTGCACCTCCACCTCCACCTCCACCTCCATCTTCCTCAGCTGCACCTCCTCCTCCACCCTCCACAGCTTCCCCTCCTCCTCCTGAGCCATCCTTCCAGCCTCCTCCGCAGCCTGCCTTTGCTGACTTCCACGTTTCAAATGAGGCCCTCATGGGGTATCTCATGCACCAGCAGGCTTACAACATGCAGGTCCAGCAACATCACCATCAGGATCTGTGCCACATCATGTCCTCCATGTCGTTATCTTGCCCTCAGCCCTACCCCACCTACGAGCCCTACCCCGGTGGTGACTACGCTTCTTACGCGTATAGCCAGTTTTACCCTGCTCCACCCTTTACTGCTTCCGCTGAACCCTCTGCAGGTGGATGCCCTTCTCCGGTTCTGGCGCTCCCAGGTGGTCTTCTGTCCGAGCTCCTAGCCCAGTACACTTCTTCTGCTCCCCCCATTGAGGTTGCCTATGAGTTACATGCTCTAGGCATTTCTTGGGCCGAGCAGAGTGCGAGGTGGCCCGGGCGTGCTTCTGGTCCTCCAGACGAGGATATGCCTGACCAGGAGGATGTTGAGACTGACGCTGATGAGGCTACTGCGACGGATGCTGAAGACGAGGATGAGGATGACGATGTTGATCATGATGTCGAGGCTACACCAGCTGCTGCTCCTCCTTCTGATGATGGCGATGAGGACTACCAGCCCGACGAGGACATGGATGCTGCTGTTGATGATATCGACATAGAGTAGTTTAGCTTAGGAGTTGATGTGTCTAGTTTTAGTCTCAGATGACCATATTATATCTCTTTGGACTATGATTGTATTATCTACATTAGGCACATCATCTGAGTTGTACTATTTCTACTCTATGATATCTGTGTAGTTTTTGTTTTATGGTTTATGAAAACGCTTTGTATGGTTTATCTTGTAGTGTTTTCCATATTTTGATTAATGACAATGCATTGCTTTCATGGTTTATCTTGATGTTAATCTGTCTTTCTGTGGAAATGTTTGATTGAGTGTTTTTGTTGGAGAAGACCTTGCTTTTATGCTCTTCTACCCCCCTGCCTTTTTGAGATGACAAAGGGGGAGAAAAAGCTCAATCATATTGATTTTATTGCTTGTATGGTTCTTTTCTTATCTAATAACTGAAATGCATCTAGACTTGCTTAGAATCATATAATATACATATGTGTTGTGGTTTCTTGTTTTTTAACTAACCATGCAGGGATGAGTAAGCATGAATTGAGGGGGAGCATTACAAATTGATCATCTTTGCATCCCCTTGCAATTCCCTAAGAAAAGGTATAATTTTCACATTCTTTTCAATATGTTGAGGAATGGTTTGTCATTGTCAAAAAGGGGGAGAATGTTGACCTAGGTGTCGCACATTGCCCATATTTTGATAATGACTTAACCATTCCATTCATATGTATCTAACAAATCTATTTGAAATTGTTTCAGACATTAGGTACAAGAAAAGAAGCACATTCAACTCCAAAGCTACTCATCCAGCACATGCAAAACATGTGACTTTTGATCGTTTTGTAATATAGCCCTTAGAGGCTTAGAACAATTGATGTAATCACTTATACTCATGTTTTGTATTGTAACTAAGATGGATAAATTGATTGGGACTCAAAAATCCATCGTTTGTACAGTTTATGAAAATTCCAAAATACCCATAACAGGGATTTTGTCGGCCGAATTCCAAACTCGGCCGATCCATATATTCTGGAATTTTCTGGGCAGTCGACCGAGTTACCAACTCAGCCGATCCCTGTTCAGTCGAGTTTCAATGGTGGGAAACTCAGCCGATCCACTGATCGGTCCAAGTTGAAAGTCGACCGATCGGTCGAGATTCCCCAAGGGAACTCGGCAGACAGTCTATCTTTCATACTTGTCGTTTAGTGGGTCGGCCGAGTTGCCTTTATTGAAACTCGGCCGATCGGACTGTACTGGAATGCAGAAAAAGCAATTCCAACCGTTGGAGGAGTAGGTGGGACTCAAAATAGATCCGTTGCAAGTTGTAAAACGGCTAGTTTGTGCCACTTAACTCTCCCAACCTCAAAGGGACACCCTCAACTATAAATAGGACCTCTTGGACTTCATTCCAAGGTTGCTCATTCACATATGCTTGGTCCTAGCCTTAGTTGAGTGGTTTCTAATCCTTTGAGCCCCTTTCTCTCTCTACCTTCAAAGCAAATTCGTGAGTATGAGTGAGTTAGGATCCCATGTATGAGAGCTATCATTTGTAATCTTGTAAAGCTCTCCTTTCCACTTCTCCCATCTCCATTCTCTATGAAGATTGATTGAAGTTTCTTCTCCGAGTGAAAGAGAAGAAGGTTGTTGTTCTTCCCCGAGTGAAGGAGAAGATGGCTAGCTGCTCCAGGCCTTTGAGTGAAGGAGGAAGGTGCTAAAGCTCTCCAAGTGAAGGAGAGGTGCAAGGCAAAGCTCAAGCAAGATAGGTAAATCCTGCAAGGCCGAAGACTAGAGCAAGAGTGGGTAAGTCCTTTGAAGAAGGCGGAAGACTACTTGCTTGGTGGGTAAGTCCTTGGTGAGGTAGAAGATCTTGGCTTGATATATATAAGTCCTTGGATGGTTGGTAGTTGTAGCTTGTAATCTTATTGTGTGATATATATAAGAGAACCAAGTTACAAATCCTAGAGCCTAACCAACTCTAGGTAGTGGACTGGCATTGCTCCTAAGTTTAGGACATGGAACCACTCTAAACCACCTGTCCAAGTGCATGCTATTCCTTGTCTCTTATCCTTGCTTTGTATGCTAGTTTAGGACATCAAATTGTTGTTTTGATTTAAGTTCTGCACTTAATATAATTTGGTGGTCTAATCACTTTTGTGAAGTTTGTGAAGCTCTATTCAACCCCCCTTCTAGAGCCCATTGGTCCAACATTAACCCTAGGTGTTTTGCCTAAATATGTAATTAAATCTTTGTGATTAACTCTGAGCATGTAATTAAGTTTCTCAGAAACATATATTTCAGTATTTGCTCCTTTTTATTTAAAGTTGTAGCATTGTTTTGATATACAGGGACCTATGTGCAATTTACCCAGTTAGAAGGGTTAGCTTGCAATTTGCACATGATGAGACGTTCCTCTGATGATTGAGACATCATGAGAATCTTTTTGGTAAAGTTTGAGGGATTTCCCAAGCTAGGGCACCAAGGTGCAGCTGTGGAAGCAATCCCAGTGCTTGAAACCTTAAATTGGGGTAAAATGCAATTTACCCAAATTAAGGGATACTAATTGTGAAATATGTCATCTAAAGTATCTCTTTAGACTCTTTCCATCATTAAGAGAAGAAACGATGAGGAAGTCACCTCAATTGAGTTATCAAGTTATGAAATATGCCTTGTGATTGAATAATCAGGGTATATGTGTAATATCTCTTTATGTATGTACCTCATTATTAGCTTGCTCTCCTTTACCTTCTTTTCCTAAGACCTTAAGAGAAGGTTTGTCCTTAGAATAAAGAGGAAGGGACGATCAAGTAAAGAAGGAGGAACCTAGTTGGAATTATGGACAACTTATGAACTAATGTTGAAAATCCTACCCCATGTATATAAGCTCTCCTTCCCTTAGTTGCAAGGGAACTTACCCTTCGTTCCCTTACTGTTTCATTTCACCAAAGACGACCAAGGACTGCCTTGGAGCTAAGGAGGACGAACAAGGGGTGCAAGGTAGGTTTAAACCCCTCTTCTTGCCTAATTCCATGGTTAAAACTCGAATTCAAGGTCATCTTCATGGCTAACTCTTGAAACCCTACCTTTCTAGCCATCTCTTTTCATCCTTCCTTGGAGTTTTCACCTTGGCCAACCTGTGGGAACTCAAGGACGCCATTAGAGCTTGGATCTTGAAAGCTTGGAGCTCACGAAGCAAGCTTTAGGCGGGTTTTATAACTCTAAACCCATGCTTTACTATGTGCATCTTTATATGCGTTTTGATGATAGCTCTTAGTGTTTCCCTACTTTTCCCTGCTATTTTGCAAACAAACCGTGGGATATCTGTACTGTTCTTGAGCTAGAAGATTAAGGCGTGATTTCCAAGAAAAACCCACCGCTTTTCTTTTCCTTAAACGGTCCTAACAGTTTGCTCTCTCGGACTCAAGACCGCGAGGTGAGCAAACGGTCTCGAGACCGCGACAGGGCAAACGGTCTCAAGACCGTTTGGCCCCGTTTACGGAGCGTGGACCGTATACGAAATCTGTTCCTAATTATATAGGCTAATTACCCTCAAAATTTGGGAGACTAACTCCAAAGGCATCGGGAGATATGACCTTTTTAAGTCACAACTTTAAATGAATTAATTGCTGATTTTCAAACGGTCTGAAATTGCCTTTTTGGTAAAACGGTCTCAAGACCGTGTAAGGTCGTTGACTAAGCTTTGACCGTATGAGATTACTGTTCAAAATTGTGTTAATGAACAACTCACCAAGTTTGATGGTCTAATTCCAAACGGGCTAAGAGTTGAAGGGTGATTACTAGGGATAACCCTAGGTGAAATCAGTACTGAAATTATGGTGACCTAATTAGGGTTTTTAGGGTTGATTGACCTAACGGTCTCAAGACCGTTTGGGGGTCACCAAACGGTCTCAAGACCGCGAGGGCAATCAACCAAGACCGTTTGGAGGTCTGGGGTCAAGATTTGTTGACCAATTGAAGGTACTTTTACACCAATTTACATTGCAATTAAATATTGATATAATCATCAACTCAATTTGTTCAACCTTGATGAATTTCCACTAGAATCCAAAAATTTGATGGGCAAACGGTCTCAAGACCGTTTGGAACTCATCCAAACGGTCTCAAGACCGAGAGAACAATCACCCAAGACCGTTTGAAGGTCTAGGGTTGAGTAATTTGACCAATTGAGGACCCAATTGCAAATAAGTTACCAATTTAATCAAAATTCTGTTTTGTGGTTCAATCATGGTTCAACCCCTATCAAATCGCCTTAGACTTTGATGAAATCTTGGACAAACGGTCTTAAGACCATGTGGGGTCCACCCACAGGACCTCAAGACCGTTTGGGCCAAGTTTGGGCCCAATTGGAGCTCAATTGAAGAGTTCAACCTTGTGTTGATGCACATTGTTGAGTGTTGATGGGTGAACATTGATAGACCCTAATTGAATCGATTTCAATCCTACTTGGTCAACAATTGAGGGTCAATTGGTTGACCAATTGGTCAAGCATAATCTTGTTTAACCCAATCCATAGGTGGTCAACATAGATTGGACCTTTTGAAGGCTTCAACATCGTTTGACATTATTGGTTGCACCTTTGAGCCTTGTTGAAGGACCAAGCGGCTGAGACCATGAGAGCCTCGCGGTCTCAAGACCGTGAGAGGGCTCGTGGTCTCAAGACCGTGAGGGGGCTCACGGTCTCAAGACCGAGAGGAGGCTCGCGGTCTCAAGACCGTGAAGGGCCTCGCGGTCCTGAGGTCAAACTAGCTAAACGGTCAACACCTCTTCGCGGACTCAACATCAAATTGATCTTCGCGGTCTCAACATTAACTTGAACCAATGGAAGGCTTCGCGGTCTTGAACCCTTGAAGAGGCTCACGGTCTTGAAGCCTAAGGGGGCTCGCGGTCTTGGAGTTAGAAGGAGGCTCGCGGTCTTGGAAAGTCAAAGTGGGCAAACGGTCAACACTTTCAACCGGTCTCAATTCAATCGATGATTAATGATTGAAATCAATCAATGTGATTCAAGGTTGACCTCATTCAATCATTTGATGATGTAAATGGTTCAATGTTGCCCAAATCAAACCCTAATAATAATATAGGATAGTAAGGGGTTATTTGACTAAGGTTTTTGACCATAATGATGATCAATGGGGTGAATTACCAAAATACCCCTAAAGGGTCAATTGAGTTATACCTTGCTTAATTCAAACTCTAATTACATGAGAATGATGTTTTTAGTCATAATGACTCTATCCAACTTGATCTAGTCTAATGTTATCATCCACCATTAGTATGATGAAAGAGAGAGTACTTCTAGAAGAGAGAAAGTACCCTAGAGAGAGAAAGTAACTCTAATCACATAATGGTGATGTTTTTGGCTATGTTAGCCTATGATGACTCAATCCAACCTGTTTTAGAGTGATGTTGACATCACCTAACCTTATGATGAGAGAGAAAGTACTTTTAGAGAGAGAAAGTACTTCTAGAGAGAGAAAGTACCCTTTTTAAGTGGAAACTCAATTGAAGCATCCCCAATACACAGAAAGGAGCATAATTAGGGTATGATCCACCTGTGTGAGATCATAGAAACCCTAATTATGATAAATGATGAACTTTTAACTAATCTAAGATCATCAATGAAGATGTTACTCATACATGATGATGTTATGAGTCCAATTCACCTTAATGTGAATAGTAAACCCTAATTCAAGGGTGATGACATGTAATGTGAATAGTAAGCCCTAATTCAAGGGTAATGGCATGCTTTTGAATATTAAACTCTATTTGATAAGAATTAAAGATTTAACTCTTATGACAAGAGTAGGAAGTACATTCCTTATTGTTGTATTACCTTTATCAGATGTATTAACCATGCAGGTTCTGATATGAAGGTAACCATATCCAGGTATGGATGTTGATGTTATATTCATTAAAGGCATGCTGTTAGCCTTATGAATAAGTAAAGTAATATGATGCCTTGCCAGTGGCATCCTACGCTGATAATGGGCTATGAGAGCCATGAATACCATCAAGGTCATGCCTTAGAGATGACTTGTGATGAGGATAATGAGAAATAATGATTGATATGAGTTAGGCCTGTTACATTTAGTATTCTTCTTTTATAGCTGCTATGCTACTGTTATTGTTTGAAGAACAATGTATGCTGTTAAAGAATACTGAATGTACCTAACTAATCAAGTATAATGTAGAGCCCTGATCATAGATCCATCATTGTCAGAAATTAAGTGATGGTGAAACAAGTTTTCCTCAGGGAACTCCTGGAGCACATACTTTTGAGTATGTGGGGTACATGGATGTGTAGAACCTTACATCCTAGTGTAGGAAAGTGATGTAGATGTGGAATCCATCCATCCTTCACTATAGTTCCATACCGTATCAGTGGTAGGTAAACATGAAACCTCCTGATGACGAAGAAAGCACAGATATTCGTATCAGTGGTAGGTAAATATGAAACCTCCTGATGACGAAGAGAGTACAGAACGCCACTGTGACTCTAGAATAGCGAAGGACCAGTTTACCCTGGTGAGCTATAGTAGTAGAGACACGAGATGTCCTACAAGTGACCCTCTTATTGATTGAGGAAGGTGAAGGTCATGAGAATCCGGCTCTCTTAATGACCTATGTATGATACTGATGCGGCTTCTCAGCGATCAGTTGGAGTATGAGTGGTAAGCCTCATCTCCACAGGGCATAATGTTGTTTGTAAAACATAATCAACCATGTAGTATAACTTGTTAGAGATGACTCCAAGTTAGCTGATTGATGTTACATTGCAATAATGTTGATATTCTCCATATCTCCTAAATTGTAGAGATCTTGTTATACCTGCAACTGTTATAGAATGCTTTGAAGGATTTACTGTTTAAAATAATCTTTGATGTTATAATAAAGCTTCTGGAAAAGAGTTATAACTCTCGCTGGGACAATTATGTATAATTGTCTCACCCCGTAGACTTCAACTTTTTAGGTGGACGTCGGAGACGAAGGAACCAACCTACAGGTGATCAGTCTCAGCAGCAACATCAGGGGCAGCAGTAATCTCAGGTGGAGATTGTCCTGCCATATGGTGTAGTTAGAGTCAGTCCTATGTGTCCTCTGTACTCTCAGGTCTTGGAGTCTTTTGTATAGTGATCTTGAGATTTTGTATCTTGATGTGTATAATTACTCAAGAAGTAATTATCCTGAGATGTAAACAGTTTATCTCCCTTTATGAAAGAAGCTTTTATGGATCCAAGCTCTTGTCTCGGAAAGTTTTAATTTCCCGTGATTTTTGTCTTCCGCTGATTACCGATTCACTTCCGCTACGTTTTAATCGTGTTTATGTCATGGTTTGGAGATCAGAGCCCACAATTAGTGGTATCAGAGCTCCAGGTTCAGTTGAGTCTACAGAGGCATAGGACTTAGGATGTTGAGTCTACCTTTAGTACTCTTTCCTCATCTAATAGAATCTTCTGCTCCTCAGGAGAAGAAGATACATAAGAATGTCAGAACATCACGATGAGCACGTGGCAGAAAGTGGTGCTAGTGCACCTCGAGGCGGTGCAAGAGTTCCAAGAATAGAACAACCTGCACCTGAGTCACCAAGAGAGCCACCCCAGTTCGACCCAGCTGACATGAGTGATCCAGCTGTACAGACGATGTTCGGGCAGTTCATGACTGCCATGACACATATAACCGATAGGATGCCCATTCCTGCACCTAGGGCACCTGCCCAGCCTGAAGCACAAGGTATCGGTAAGACATTCGAACGACTTCGTCGTGTCGGAGCTACCGAGTACTTCGGAACTGCCGACCCTGCAGATGCTGACTTATGGTTGACAGAGTTGGAGAAGGCATTCAGGATTCTTATGATTCCGGAGGCTGAGAAGGTTAGACATGTTGTCTATCTTCTCAAAGGCAGTGCTGGTCACTGGTGGAACATGGAAGAACAGAAGAGACCTGGAGTAGAGTTCTCATGGGAAGAGTTTCATCGGGAATTTATCAATAGATATTTTCCAAAGACCTTCCTAGATGAGAAGATCTCTCAGTTCGAGAAACTAAGGCAGGGTATGATGAACATTAGTGAGTATGAAGCTAAGTTCATGGAGTTATTGCGGTTCTGTCCGCACATGGCTGCTACGGATGAGGAAAGAATCAGAAGATTCGAAAAGGGTTTGAATTCTGATATGTCAACCCCTGTGTCTGCCTTAGAAAATAGAGAGAGATTCTCTACCTTCGTTGAGTCAGTCCGAAGGATAGAGAGATCTGTGGTTGAGAAAAGACAAACCCATAAAAGATATCCACAGTTCCAGGGTTCTTCATCTAGGGATTCCAAGAAACCTAGATTCTCTGCACCTAACCCTCCACCACCCAGATCGAGTTTTCAAACTCAATGGACACCAAGCAGAGGTAGAGGACGGAGTCAACCGCTTCAAGGGACGCACAGTTCTGCATCAGTGTCAGTTACTGGACCACCCAGACCACAGCAACAGGAGAAGAGTTGCTACAACTGTGGTAAGGTGGGACACTTGATGAAGGATTGCCGTTCTAGGCCTGTCGGTGTGACACAACAACCCCCGAGACAGAATCAACAGGGATCTCAGAATAGACAACATCAAGGAGCAGCTCGAGGACGTGGACAAGCGTCTCAAGCTGGATCATCAGCACCACCTCAACACCAGGCGACTGCGAGGTTCTATGCTATGAACCCACCTGAGGCAGTGGTCAATCCACGGGTAGTGGCAGGTCAGATGAAACTTTTATATTCTGATATGTCTATATCCTGTGATGTATCTGTTCTGATTGATCCGGGTGCTACGCACTCTTTCATCACTCGTGAAATGATTCGTAACTACAATGTGACTGTTAGTCATAGAGCAGATAGTTTGTTGTTAGAGACTCCGTTGAGTGGGTCTGCCGTTTTGCAGGAGGTATGTTCTCCATGCATCCTTTTCTTTTCTGACCATCGCATTCAAGTGGATCTTATACCACTTGATATGCAGGGATTTGATATAGTCCTTGGGATGGATACCTTAGAAAGGTATAGAGTTGTCTTGGATTGTGAGTCCAAGTTGGCTGTGTTTGCTGATGAAAGCAACACATGGATCTTTCAAGGTGAAAGAAAGATTCTGCCTACCTGTCTTGTATCAGCTATGGTTGCTGATAAGCTGTTGAGGCAAGGATGTTATGCATTCTTAGCCCATGTGGTAGATGTTACCAAGGAAAGGACCAATCCTGCTGAAGTTCCTATAGTTAGGGAATTCGAAGATGTGTTTCCTGAAGAACTTCCTGGTATACCACCACCTCGGGAGATTGATTTTGAAATCAATCTGATCCCAGATACGAAACCCATAGCTCAAACTCCGTATAGGATGGCGCCTGCCGAGATGGCAGAACTCAAGAAACAACTTCAAGAGTTACTTGAGAGAGGTTTTATCCGACCGAGTACTTCACCTTGGGGTGCTCCGGTCTTGTTTGTTAAAAAGAAAGATGGGTCAATGCGGTTATGCATCGACTACAGACAACTCAATAAAGTGACAATAAAGAATAAGTATCCTCTATCGAGGATTGATGATCTCTTTGACCAGTTGCGTGGTGCAACAGTCTTTTCAAAGATAGACTTGAGGTCTGGATATCATCAACTCTGTATTAAGGATAGTGACATATCCAAGTCTGCCTTTAGGACAAGATATGGTCACTATGAGTTCACAGTTATGTCGTTTGGACTAACCAATGCACCAGCTGCATTCATGGAACTCATGAATAGAGTTTTTCGACCTTTCCTTGATCAGTGTGTTGTCGTCTTCATAGATGACATACTGATTTATAGTAAGGATGCCCAGCAGCATGAGCAACATCTTCGCCAAGTTTTGACCTTGCTAAGAGAACATAAGTTGTACGCCAAGTTTAGCAAGTGTGAGTTCTGGCTGCCAGAGGTATCTTTTCTTGGACATGTAATATCCGCCTCGGGAATTCGTGTTGACCCTACAAAGGTAGAATCTATTCTACAATGGGAACAACCAAAGACACCGACGGAGATTCGAAGTTTCTTGGGGTTAGCTGGCTATTATCGAAGGTTCATTAAGAACTTTAGTTCTATAGCTTTACCTTTGACCAAGTTAACCCGGAAAGATGTTCCTTTATCTTGGAGTGATAAGTGTCAACAATCTTTCCAGTTACTGAAGGAGAGGTTGACAAGTGCACCTGTGCTAGTGCTACCTGAACAAGGAAAAGGATATGTAGTTTTCTGTGATGCTTCCAAGAATGGGCTTGGATGTGTGTTGATGCAGGATAAACAAGTGATTTCTTTTGCTTCCCGACAGATTAAGAAACACGAGGAGAATTATCCAACACACGATCTAGAGTTAGCTGATGTGGTTCATGCTTTGAAGATCTGGAGACATTATCTCTACGGAGAGACATTCCAGATTTTCACAGACCACAAAAACCTTAAGTATATCTTCTCTCAGCATGAGCTCAACATGAGGCAACGTCATTGGATGGAGTTAATCAAGGACTATGACTGTACAATTGATTTCCATCCAGGCAAGGCCAATGTTGTTGCTGATGCCTTGAGTAGGAAATCAGCAACATCAACCATGAATAGAGAACAACTAAACTCTTTAGTATGCTCTAGAAGAGATATGCTTATCTCTTTAAGGCAAGACAATGTGCAGTTGAAGGTGTCATTGTTAATCGGTTTGTTAGCTGAGATGCATATTAAACCTACTCTAAGGGAGCAGATTAAAGAGGCACAGCTAGGTGATGCTGCAGTTCAACATATAAGATCTGAGTATGGAAATGAGAAGCTAGATGGTTTTCATGACTCAAAAGATCAAGTAGCTTGTTATAATGGAAGAATGATAGTGCCAGATGTGGACAACTTGAGAAAGTTAGTCCTGGAAGAAGCCCATTCTTCCATGTATGCTATGCATCCAGGGAGCACCAAGATGTATCGGAATTTGAAGGATCTGTATTGGTGGCCTGGGATGAAGAAGGACGTTGCAGAGTTTGTTCTGAGGTGTCCTATGTGTCAGCAAGTTAAAGCTGAACACCAGAAGCCTGCAGGGACAATGCAACCTTTACCCATATCACAGTGGAAGTGGGACCATGTGACCATGGACTTTGTTGTTGGCCTACCCAGGACAAGCAAAGGACATGATTCCATTTGGGTAATTGTTGATAGGTTGACTAAGACAGCACATTTCTTACCTGTCAAAACAACCTATTCTGCTGAAAGGTTATCAGAGTTGTATGTTAAAGAGATAGTGCGTTTGCACGGAGTTCCTGTCACAATAGTTTCTGACAGAGGTCCTCAGTTTACCAGTCGTTTTTGGGAACAGTTGCACAAAGCCTTAGGCACTAAGCTGAGGTTTAGTACGACCTTTCATCCACAGACTGATGGACAGTCGGAAAGGACCATACAAACCTTAGAAGACCTGTTGCGAGCATGTGTTCTCCAGTTCACCGGAAGTTGGGACCTACACCTAAGCTTGATAGAGTTTGCCTATAACAATAGCTATCAGCATAGTATTGATATGGCACCTTATGAAGCCTTATATGGTAGACGTTATAGATCACCCTTGTGTTGGTTTGAGACTGGTGAGCACCAGTTGTTAGGTCCTGACCTGGTGCAGCAAACCACGGAAAAGATTAAAGTTATACAACATAAGATTAAGACTACTCAGGATAGGCAGAAATCTTATGCTGACAAACGTCGTAGACCCTTAGAGTTCCAGGTTGGAGACAAAGTGTATCTTAAGGTCTCACCTTGGAAAGGGGTCCTTCGTTTTGGAAGGAAAGGGAAGTTAGCTCCTAGATATATGGGGCCTTATCCAATCATTGAACGGATTGGAAAGGTAGCATATAAACTAGAGCTTCCCCCAGAATTACAGAGGTTACATCCTGTGTTTCACATTTCTATGTTGAAGAAATGTCACCCAGACACCGAGTCAGTTCTACAACCCATGGAGGTAGAATTGAATGATGACATATCCTATGAGGAGGGACCAGTGTCAATCCTTGATAAACGAATTAAAAAGTTAAAGAAGAAAGATATAAGTCTTGTGAAAGTCCTCTGGAACCATCGTGGTGTTGAAGAAGCCACTTGGGAGTTAGAGGATGAGATGAGAAGGAAGTATCCTGCCCTTTTCTCATAGTATGTTTTATCGATTTCGGGGACGAAATCCTTGTAAGGGGTGGATAATTTGTAACATCCCTGACCTGGGTTATGAGTTAACCCTAGGTGCTTTGCCTAAATATGTAATTAAATCTTTGTGATTAACTCTGAGCATGTAATTAAGTTTCTCAGAAACATATATTTCAGTATTTGCTCCTTTTTATTTAAAGTTGTAGCATTGTTTTGATATACAGGGACCTATGTGAAATTTACCCAGTTAGAAGGGTTAGCTTTCCTCTGATGATTGAGACATCATGAGAATCTTTTTGGTAAAGTTTGAGGGATTTCCCAAGCTAGGGCACCAAGGTGCAGTTGTGGAAGCAATCCTAGTGCTTGAAACCTTAAATTGGGGTAAAATGCAATTTACCCAAATTAAGGGATACTAATTGTGAAATATGTCATCTAAAGTATCTCTTTAGACTCTTTCCATCATTAAGAGAAGAAACGATGAGGAAGTCACCTCAATTGAGTTATCAAGTTATGAAATATGCCTTGTGATTGAATAATCAGGGTATATGTGTAATATCTCTTTATGTATGTACCTCATTATTAGCTTGATCTCCTTTACCTTCTTTTCCTAAGACCTTAAGAGAAGGTTTGTCCTTAGAATAAAGAGGAAGGGACGATCAAGTAAAGAAGGAGGGACCTAGTTGGAATTATGGACAACTTATGAACTAATGTTGAAAATCCTACCCCATGTATATAAGCTCTCCTTCCCTTAGTTGCAAGGGAACTTACCCTTCGTTCCCTTACTGTTTCATTTCACCAAAGACAACCAAGGACTGCCTTGGAGCTAAGGAGGACGAACAAGGGGTGCAAGGTAGGTTTAAACCCCTCTTCTTGCCTAATTCCATGGTTAAAACTCGAATTCAAGGTCATCTTCATGGCTAACTCTTGAAACCCTACCTTTCTAGCCATCTCTTTTCATCCTTACTTGGAGTTTTCACCTTGGCCAACCTGTGGGAACTCAAGGACGCCATTAGAGCTTGGAGCTTGAAAGCTTGGAGCTCAAGAAGCAAGCTTTAGGCGGGTTTTATAACTCTAAACCCATGCTTTACTATGTGCATCTTTTTATGCGTTTTGATGACAGCTCTTAGTGTTTCCCTACTTTTCCCTGCTATTTTGCAAACAAACCGTGGGATATCTGTACTGTTCTTGAGATAGAAGATGAAGGCGTGATTTCCAAGAAAAACCCACCGCTTTTCTTTTCCTTAAACGGTCCTAACAGTTTGCTCTCTCAGACTCAAGACCGTGAGGTGAGCAAACGGTCTCGAGACCGCGACAGGGCAAACGGTCTCAAGACCGTTTGGCCCCATTGACCGAGCGTGGACCGTATAAGAAATCTGTTCCTAATTATATAGGCTAATTACCCTCAAAACGTTGGGAGACTAACTCCAAAGGAATCGGGATATATGACCTTTTTAAGTCACAACTTTAAATGAATTAATTGCTGATTTTCAAACGGTCTGAAATTGCCTTTTTGGGCAAACGGTCTCAAGACCGTGTAAGGTCGTTGAATAAGCTTTGACCGTATGAGATTACTGTTCAAAATTATGTTAATGAACAACTCACCAAGTTTGATGGTCTAATTCCAAACGGGCTAAGAGTTGAAGGGTGATTACTAGGGATAACCCTAGGTGAAATCAGTACTGAAATTATGGTGACCTAATTAGGGTTTTTAGGGTTGATTGACCTAAATGGTCTCAAGACCGTTTGGGGGTCACCAAACGGTCTCAAGACCGCGAGGGCAATCAACCAAGACCGTTTGGAGGTCTGGGGTCAAGATTTGTTGACCAATTGAAGGTACTTTTACACCAATTTACATTGCAATTAAATATTGATATAATCATCAACTCAATTTGTTCAACCTTGATGAATTTCCACTAGAATCCAAAAATTTGATGGGCAAACGGTCTCAAGACCGTTTGGAACTCATCCAAATGGTCTCAAGACCGAGAGAACAATCACCCAAGACCGTTTGAAGGTCTAGGGTTGAGTAATTTGACCAATTGAGGACCCAATTGCAAATAAGTTACCAATTTAATCAAAATTCTGTTTTGTGGTTCAATCATGGTTCAACCCCTATCAAATCGCCTTAGACTTTGATGAAATCTTGGAAAAACGGTCTTAAGACCATGTGGGGTCCACCCACATGACCTCAAGACCGTTTGGGCCAAGTTTGGGCCCAATTGGAGCTCAATTGAAGAGTTCAACCTTGTGTTGATGCACATTGTTGAGTGTTGATGGGTGAACATTGATAGACCCTAATTGAATCGATTTCAATCCTACTTGGTCAACAATTGAGGGTCAATTGGTTGACCAATTGGTCAAGCATAATCTTGTTTAACCCAATCCATAGGTGGTCAACATAGATTGGACCTTTTGAAGGCTTCAACATCGTTTGACATTATTGGTTGCACCTTTGAGCCTTGTTGAAGGACCAAGCGGCTGAGACCATGAGAGCCTCGCGGTCTCAAGACCGTGAGAGGGCTCGTGGTCTCAAGACCGTGAGGGGGCTCACGGTCTCAAGACCGAGAGGAGGCTCGCGGTCTCAAGACCGTGAAGGGCCTCGCGGTCCTGAGGTCAAACTAGCTAAACGGTCAACACCTCTTCGCGGACTCAACATCAAATTGATCTTCGCGGTCTCAACATTAACTTGAACCAATGGAAGGCTTCGCGGTCTTGAACCCTTGAAGAGGCTCACGGTCTTGAAGCCTAAGGGGGCTCGCGGTCTTGGAGTTAGAAGGAGGCTCGCGGTCTTGGAAAGTCAAAGTGGGCAAACGGTCAACACTTTCAACCGGTCTCAATTCAATCGATGATTAATGATTGAAATCAATCAATGTGATTCAAGGTTGACCTCATTCAATCATTTGATGATGTAAATGGTTCAATGTTGCCCAAATCAAACCCTAATAATAATATAGGATAGTAAGGGGTTATTTGACTAAGGTTTTTGACCATAATGATGATCAATGGGGTGAATTACCAAAATACCCCTAAAGGGTCAATTGAGTTATACCTTGCTTAATTCAAACTCTAATTACATGAGAATGATGTTTTTAGTCATAATGACTCTATCCAACTTGATCTAGTCTAATGTTATCATCCACCATTAGTATGATGAAAGAGAGAGTACTTCTAGAAGAGAGAAAGTACCCTAGAGAGAGAAAGTAACTCTAATCACATAATGGTGATGTTTTTGGCTATGTTAGCCTATGATGACTCAATCCAACCTGTTTTAGAGTGATGTTGACATCACCTAACCTTATGATGAGAGAGAAAGTACTTTTAGAGAGAGAAAGTACTTCTAGAGAGAGAAAGTACCCTTTTTAAGTGGAAACTCAATTGAAGCATCCCCAATACACAGAAAGGAGCATAATTAGGGTATGATCCACCTGTGTGAGATCATAGAAACCCTAATTATGATAAATGATGAACTTTTAACTAATCTAAGATCATCAATGAAGATGTTACTCATACATGATGATGTTATGAGTCCAATTCACCTTAATGTGAATAGTAAACCCTAATTCAAGGGTGATGACATGTAATGTGAATAGTAAGCCCTAATTCAAGGGTAATGGCATGCTTTTGAATATTAAACTCTATTTGATAAGAATTAAAGATTTAACTCTTATGACAAGAGTAGGAAGTACATTCCTTATTATTGTATTACCTTTATCAGATGTATTAACCATGCAGGTTCTGATATGAAGGTAACCATATCCAGGTATGGATGTTGATGTTATATTCATTAAAGGCATGCTGTTAGCCTTATGAATAAGTAAAGTAATATGATGCCTTGCCAGTGGCATCCTACGCTGATAATGGGCTATGAGAGCCATGAATACCATCAAGGTCATGCCTTAGAGATGACTTGTGATGAGGATAATGAGAAATAATGATTGATATGAGTTAGGCCTGTTACATTTAGTATTCTTCTTTTATAGCTGCTATGCTACTGTTATTGTTTGAAGAACAATGTATGCTGTTAAAGAATACTGAATGTACCTAACTAATCAAGTATAATGTAGAGCCCTGATCATAGATCCATCATTGTCAGAAATTAAGTGATGGTGAAACAAGTTTTCCTCAGGGAACTCCTGGAGCACATACTTTTGAGTATGTGGGGTACATGGATGTGTAGAACCTTACATCCTAGTGTAGGAAAGTGATGTAGATGTGGAATCCATCCATCCTTCACTATAGTTCCATACCGTATCAGTGGTAGGTAAACATGAAACCTCCTGATGACGAAGAAAGCACAGATATCCGTATCAGTGGTAGGTAAATATGAAACCTCCTGATGACGAAGAGAGTACAGAACGCCACTGTGACTCTAGAATAGCGAAGGACCAGTTTACCCTGGTGAGCTATAGTAGTAGAGACACGAGATGTCCTACAAGTGACCCTCTTATTGATTGAGGAAGGTGAAGGTCATGAGAATCCGGCTCTCTTAATGACCTATGTATGATACTGATGCGGCTTCTCAGCGATCAGTTGGAGTATGAGTGGTAAGCCTCATCTCCACAGGGCATAATGTTGTTTGTAAAACATAATCAACCATGTAGTATAACTTGTTAGAGATGACTCCAAGTTAGCTGATTGATGTTACATTGCAATAATGTTGATATTCTCCATATCTCCTAAATTGTAGAGATCTTGTTATACCTGCAACTGTTATAGAATGCTTTGAAGGATTTACTGTTTAAAATAATCTTTGATGTTATAATAAAGCTTCTGGAAAAGAGTTATAACTCTCGCTGGGACAATTATGTATAATTGTCTCACCCCGTAGACTTCAACTTTTTAGGTGGACGTCGGAGACGAAGGAACCAACCTACAGGTGATCAGTCTCAGCAGCAACATCAGGGGCAGCAGTAATCTCAGGTGGAGATTGTCCTGCCATATGGTGTAGTTAGAGTCAGTCCTATGTGTCCTCTGTACTCTCAGGTCTTGGAGTCTTTTGTATAGTGATCTTGAGATTTTGTATCTTGATGTGTATAATTACTCAAGAAGTAATTATCCTGAGATGTAAACAGTTTATCTCCCTTTATGAAAGAAGCTTTTATGGATCCAAGCTCTTGTCTCGGAAAGTTTTAATTTCCCGTGATTTTTGTCTTCCGCTGATTACCGATTCACTTCCGCTACGTTTTAATCGTGTTTATGTCATGGTTTGGAGATCAGAGCCCACAGAAAAGGAGAGAGAAGATCCCAAAGGAAAACACCCCACTCCCCTACTTCCCCGCTCCCCGAGACTCCAGCTGATTTAGAGAGCAAGAGCAAGAGAGAAAGACAATCAAAACTTGACACAAAAGCGATCGGTGCTTGGGAGTGTAAAAGCCATCCGCGCTCAAAAATCTGAAACCAGTTCATGCTTAGAAGTGCAAAACTCATTTGCACTCAGAAGTATGAAAGGATTTAGCACTGGGAAGGAGAGGTCAGACTGGCATCCTCTCCAGTTTCATCATGGAGGTTACCTAAAGTACAAATCCAACTCATGCCTAGAAGTGTGAAAGCCTTTCACACATGAAATACAAAAGCAAGGTGAGAGCACATTCAGATTGTTTTCCTTCCTCATTTTTTATGAAACCCCCACAACACTATTTTGATAGGGGGATGAGGATACCGGTCTTTCAACCCTTTCCTGACTCATAAATGAGTGTGCCAAATTCAAATTGTCATACAAATTCCTTCCTTATCAACACACAAGTCATTTTTTATGGTTTTTTCAGGTTTTTTCTGACTAAAATCTGATGGTGACTCCAAAACCTTTTCTTGTTTTCGATTTTCAATTGAAACACCAAGTAAAAGAAGAGACAACAACTCTAATCATATAAGATTGTATGCATATTAGTCTCTTCATCGTGGATCCTCCCTAATGCACTAGAAGAAGGAGGTTTTAAACGAAACATAACCACAATCTTATGTTTCATATGCAAGGTAGATGTATCTTTTATCAAGAACAAAGTAAGGAATACCAATACCATAAACACCTTCAATCATATTAGATATTTGAGGCACAACATGAAAAATATGAATTTGGAACTACCACAGTAAGAGAAGATAGGGGGGAATTCTAATCACATCACAAGATTGGGGAAACCAAATACAATTACCATCTCCATAAAAAGGAAGGACCACTAGACTTAGCCTCAAACAAAGTAATAACTTGTAAATCAGTGGTACTCAATGGTAGTGGGACTACCCTACACTAGACAACAACAACAGTAAGAGAAAAACAAAATAGATAGGTAAAATAAAGAAAATAAGAGGGGAGGAAAATTGGCCATGTGCAGGTTATGCCATTAGGAAAGAAGTTGATTTGTTACCCCACCCTCAAAGGAGCCTCAACAACTGAGCCCCAACATGGACCCAAGCACCAGCCATAGAAGCTCCATCCACCCATAGATGAAGAGTTGAGGATGGTCAGGGATCCTACAAACGATCTTCAAAACATGAAGAACGGAGGCGGTGAAACAAGGATGACAAGCCTCTCTTGCATGTAGAAACCCTAGTGATCACTCTTTTTCATGGATCAAAGTTGTAAACATGATTGCTCAGTAAAAGATATCAAATTTCAAATTTATACCCGACTATAAGAGACATCCGCAACTCAATATGGAGTCTATTGTAGTAATGTGGGGTCGAACATAGGGACAAGGAGAATAACATAATAAAGACAAAGTGGTCTTAGCTTAGTCTAGTTGAATCAAATAAGTGAATTTGATGGTGTCCCAGCCAAGGAACAAATTAATCTAATCGAGCACTAAATCTAAGGTTGTTGAAAATAAAATAAAACAATAATGATAAATTGTGAAAATGTGATAAACGGGCCCTAGATTGGGTTTCACCAATCAGACCAACCACAACCATGTAAAACATTCACTCCTATATTATACATATTCTTAACTTGTTTTGCAAATAGTCATAAAAGATATCTACTCCTTCCTTCTCAAGATCTGGGAAGATTTTTTATCTAAAGGTCTCTCTCTCTTGAGATAATAATTGAAAGACCAAGAAAAACTACATGACTTTAGTTCTAGTAGCTCCTCACTCTCGTGTATTGTTACTAAAAGAGGATAGCTAATCATCAAGCAACATAGTAAAATAAGAGCATAGGAACGAAACTTGTAAGAACATATGCCATAAAATAGAAGAATGAACAATTACATGGTTGGGGGGGCCTGAGGCCAACTCCCAACCCAAGTTATGCAGTTTAGCCACACATGGTACAAGAAAGATATAGATTACATCTTGAAAAAATTATGATAAAGAAAAGAAGGTAAAGAGGTCGATACAAAGGTAGATTGAGTGATCAATCTACCAACCTTTTGGCTTGATCAACAAGAGGTCAATGGCTAGCAATAGACAGTTAGTGACTGATGGCTCTCCTCCTTATTGTGATTTGGATTTGTACAAGTAGGTTTGTTAGTCTGTCGATAGAAGTGGATTGAGCCACCAAACGAGAGATCAATAGCTCCAGACTGGTCGACAACTCTCGTCCTTGGGCTCTAAACTTGGTGGAATCTTTTTAGCTTTTTGACTTTGAGGTTCCAAGCCAGTCTAAAGTGATACTTTGGAGGCCTATTTATAAGTTTTAACCTATGCCTTGTCGATCTATGATTGGTCCATGTAGCATTGACCTTTTGTCTTCTCACTATCAATCTTGATGGTCAATGAACCGGTCCCTCGACAAGCCTTTATCAGTCTTCGAGGGTGTTCATCTCTATTGGATCAACAAGAAATTTATCAATAGGATGGTCGACATATGGTCTCTCGATGAAGGACCTGAGGGTAGCTTTTATCGATGGGATCATCAATGGTTTTAAATGATTGGAGTCTGTCGATGCACATGTTGATGAGTTGAACTGTCGGTGAGAGCTTGATAAGGTTGTTGATGAGAGTTTGAAAGAACATTGTCGATTCTTTTGAACTATCAACCCGATTGGTTGATGGTTTTTAGGTATCCACCAAGTCTTTAAGCGCTAAATTTTGAATGTCGATGTTTACTCGATCTTGCCATTTTTGAACTGAGTTCCTTCAAATATTTACAAAACTTAATTGAAATTGGATTTTAGTAAATTGGAGATAAAATAAATAAATCTAAACATTAATTTTAATGATTTTAACTATGAAAAAGACTATATAAAGTGCGTCAACATTGATGTTATCAACTCCCCCAAACTTAGAATTTAGCTTATCCTCAAGCTAATGAAATCATTATATATTCAAATCAAGTAGGTGGAATCTAGGACTTACTGAAGTATAACTTCATGCCAACCTCTTATCAAAACCATTCACTTTTTCTTAAAATGACATAACTCATCAAGAACATCACTATCCAAACATTCTTTCTTTCATTATATCTTAATTGTTTTTGGGCCATAACCTTATCTTCAACATATATCTCACAATTCAAAGTAGCTTTCACTCTCGTCAGGATATTATAAGGGGAAGAAATGGGTAGGAAAAAAATCTTATCGGTAGCCCTTCCTTCTTTTTTGTCATTCAAGTACAGGTCCATTAAATGGGCAAGTGATCCATGTGTTCCAAACCAGTTGGTTTTAGAGTAGTGATTGCACATTCTAAATATCACAACCCCAGATTGGAATACATATAAATGAATGCCATTTAAATTAGGGTGTGTATTTTTGGTCTCACGGTTCAACAAAAGTGATACATCCACGTTCATGAGCACAGTAATACACTGTTTTGATATATTTTCAACAATATGGCACAACTCTTTATTTCTTTTCACTCCTCACTATTATTGGGATTTTGCAAAATAAAAGGAATGAGGAACGAGGTAGCTCTTTCTTATTTTGTAAGAATATATGCTTTTGACATAATATAATTTATGTATTAACTAAATATTTTGGCAGGAATCTTTTGATGACATCTCGAGGTTAGAATCAAAGAAGAGGAAGAAGTGACATTTTGCTAAAAGAAAAACATAAAGGCCATATCAGTAAGGAAAAGGTTCTTCATGTACTATCATATGATTGATTTGCAAAAAGGTATAGTTTGGAAGCAAATTCTATTCTTTGTAAAGGGAGTTTTCCATCATCTGTATCTTCACTGCTTCATATAAGAAAATTGTCAAAAGTTTGATGGAAATAAGAACAATTATGAAAAATTGCTAAAATAAGAAAATGAAGTTTGTTGTAATACTATGGATACATATCTCAATGGGACTACACACCCCCCCCAAACTTACAACACACATTTTCCTCAGAGTGTGAAAAAGAAAGAAAAAAATGTAAACTGTGATGTCCTGGGATTTTCTAAAACTTAATCTGATGTGTATTCCATCTATCACATATTCCAATAAGGCTCTAACATTTAATCTAGATTACTCCTGAGTGAATGAGTTGAGTTTCTTAATGTATGATTCACATAGCTTTCTTGAACCCTAGATGTCCTTGGGAGGACCAAACCCTAGTGATAGAGAGAGTCTGGTTATATATATCCACCTGTATGGTCTTGTCTTGATCAAGGTCGGTACACCATTACCTCTTACTTGGCTAATTATACAACATGCTTGTATTATAGGTGTAGTAAAATACTTGACATATGGTATTGGTTGAAATGATTGTTCTTGAATGATATGTTTCTTGATTTTTCATACATATGTCTATGAACACATGAAACATAATATATCTATTCCATTATATGAAAGCACTAATTCTCTTTGGTAGCATAGTGTTGGAAAGTGATCATTCTCTTTGGTAACAGATCACAGTGTACAATGATCTAACTCTTTTGTAGTATATCATAAGGCCTTACATCTCAAACTCATTGGTAGCTGAGATAATGCATACCCTCAGGTGGAAAATGCATGGATGATATAATGGAAGATGAGCTTAAAATATGTGTTCTCTTTTGTTAATGAACATCTTTGTACAAGTATATGCTTTTTCTTATATTTCTTTATAACTTCCAAGTATTAGTTTTATCTTATTGTCAAGCTTAGTAATTAGAGGTACATAAAGAGACACATAAGCGTACTTAGTATAATATTCTTGAATATTGTGTGGACATGTACCACATGTAATCTGTTGTTTAGGTGTTGTGAACTCATGCTCTTTAAGAACCTGGATAGATCAGAGTTGTGTGGCGAGTTGATGTACGGGTGGACCTATTGTCTTAATATCTTATTGTAGATGTAGTACATGTATATATAAAGTTTGTTGTTCCATATGTAATATCAAATGTTGTAACAATTCATTTTATCATTATATGTTAAATGGTGAACATGTGTTGTATGGTTTTATTATTGTTCATGTGCATGTGCTACTGTTGTTTCCTTCTGACTTCATCTGATTTTCTTCTTCTTAGCCTAGTATTAATGTTTAAATTGGGATTGTCACTAAGGTGAGGTTTCAATTTGGATGTAACACATCAGATTTAGTGTTAGAAAATCTGGGGATGTCACATAAACACCTAACATGTTTAGCAGAGGTCGATTGCGGGAAATGGGGAGTCAAGAAGCATCATACCATAGTTTCTACAGAGACAATGATAGTTATTATTGTGAGCTTCTTTGACTGCAGTGTAAAGCACTCTGATGTTGTACATCCAATGTAAGTTGTAGAAGTCACAATCGTTGGAAATTCAATGTTGCTAACGGTGATGACAGAATCATGGAAGCTTCCATTTCTTAGGTTCCTAAGAAGTATCGTCATTATCGTGCTAACTGACCAATGAAATGAGTGCTTTGGCACAAACATCAGTAATGTGTTCATTCTAGTTGTGAACTAGAACAAAATAGTTGGGGCCTTGAATGTCGAAAGTGGCGTCATAATTGTTATAAATTATGACTTCCTGTTCATGGGTGAAAATAACAAGTAGAGCCCAGTCATTATAATGGAGTAACGAAAACTATCGAGGAACTGTTTGTTTTAGATGTTGAATAAGTAATTACTTTTCTCCACACTCAGCTTTTGAATAAAGCTCTACTTGAAGATCAAGACCAGACATATAAATATCATCAATATCTCTGCTGAGAAGAAACTTATAGGACACCATGAAGTTGTGAGACTAATATCCCCTGGGTTAGAGAGTTTCAAAAAGGTCATCTTTCATAACCAGTAGGTCATCTTTACTGAAAAAAATAGAATTACCCCCCTCCTAGAAATCCTTTATAAGAATTAAGAGTTGGGTATATGAGAGCTCATAGAAAGAGCTTTGATCAAAATTTTGAAAACTTGGTTCGACGGTTGTGATAGAACCATATACTGGAAATGGCTCAGATTAATCTAGAAAATTAAGTATATCAATAGCCTCTCTAGATTTAGTAGTAGTGGTGACAGTGGATGGAGGATTGGTATCCATAGGGAATGGTGTTATCTGACCTTCTTTTTCTACTTCTTATTGTAAAATTAAGCGGAAGGGTTCTTTGATAGGTGGAGAATCAACAAGTAAATTACCTGTAAATTCTCTAGAAGTTTTGGATCTTGAAAGAACTGTTGATCATGGATGACCTCCATTGTGTAGCATCCACAAAGATGGTTAAACCCATTGGGATCTAAGAAAACAAAAAAAATTGGTGATTGAGAGTCTTCATAACTCAAAGGATGATGAAAGCATTGTCATCCTTATCTTGATTTTGCTGGTGGACAAGTGGCTCAATCACATAACTTGTCCAATTAAGACGGTAATAAGGGACCTAGAGTATGATGCTTTAAAGCTGGATAGGGATTCGAAGAAGCATGTTTGCAGCATGGTATTTAAATTACATATATGAATTTTTAAGATCAGACACACATGGATTGAACAGAGTGACTTGGAGCCTATCCAAATCAGCTACACATAACAGCCAGAGGCCTATGAAGGGAAAAGGTAAAAGGATAGCTCTTGTTTTCTTTAACTCAATCTTGTCCAGGAGTGTCAAAATGGCTGAAGTGTCCAACCAATTTTTGAACAAGCAGTCTGCAAGGGAGGGTGTTGCGTTAAAGTATGGCCATTCCTTATCACTGGGCATGACATCCTGCAAGATAATTGATGCTAGAACAGTGAACATCTATTTCGTAACTCTAGTAGGACTATGAAAAACATCTTGAGAATCATCACGAGATAAAGAGATAGATCCATTGTTGTAAATAATATGACTCCCATCATGATTATCATCCAGGATGTCGTGTAAGATAAAAATGTCATGAACTGGCATTCCTTTTATACAATCAGAATGAAGTCCACTCATTTTGTAAGGAAATTACAGTGGCAGAGGCAGCAGTGGCTGTGGAAAGACCGGGACATGTACCCGTGGAAGTGTCACTGAAAGAAGGAAATGTCACCATCATCTTAACTAGAAGAGGCATGCTCATTGTTAGAAGGACTATCAGCATATGCTTCTAGATCCAAGTGAGTGGTATACACTCCCAAATAAATATTGTCTTCAAAGGTATGGCGACTTTAAAGCGATGGAATAGGGCTTATACTAAGAAGTGCCCCATCCAATTTCCTCAGCAGGTCCTCATTGAAAGAATCTAGAGGTGTCTTTGAGTGAGAGGCAATATGTTCTTAGACAGGTGAGCATGGATATCTTCATATGGATTCATGTAGGTTTTGTTTAGGGAAAAAGGAATTCCAAAAGGGTGATGTTGTGGTACAGATGTATCATTGTCTGATAGTGCATGCTCATTGTTAGAAGGGTTGTCAGCATATGCTTCTAGATCCAAGTGAGTGGTATACACTCCCAAATAAATATTGTCTTCAGAGGTATGTCGACTTTGAAGCGATTGAATATGGCTTGTACTAAGAAGTCCTCCATCCAATTTCCTCAGTAGGTCCTCGTTGAAAGAATCTAGAGGTGTCTTTGAGTGAGAGGCAATATGTTCTTAGATAGGTGAGCATGGATATCTTCATATGGATTCATGTAGGGATTTTTTAGGGAAAAAGGAATTATAAAAGGGTGATGTTGTGGTACAGATGTATCATTGTCTGATGGTAGAGGTTTAGTCGTGCCATTCTTAGAGAAAGGAGTTTCAGAAACATGTTTGACGGATTCCCTAAAGGACCTGAAAGAATGATCTAGGGAATGGTGGTGGGCATCTTCACTCATAGTATATGGAACATATGAGTTGTCGTGGGAATAACAAGATGATGTGGAAGAGTCTTCTTCAAAAAAATGAGCACTTGACTCACAATGTCTTTGTCATCGAAGTGCACATTTATCCATTTTGGGTTGATGTGCTTCATCTTGAGCCTTAAAATGTAGCAAAATATGATGTTGAACAGTCAGGATTTTGTCAACCTAGTGTTCAAGGGAAACTATTTGTCAAGTAAGATTGCTCATCTTGCCTAATTGTTGGTTAAAGGAACAAACATGCTTGGATATATCCTACACATCATTCATGAGCTTTGGAATAGTAGATATATTTGTGGTAATTACTTTACAAATAGTTTTGAAGTCACGACCGATGATTCCACCCAAGGTGTTAGAATATTTTGTGTCAAAAGAAGATGAAGAATGGTGCTCAGAAGGAGGTGGCACGTGACAAATAGAAGGATGGGCAGCATGGTGACAATGTCTAGGCAGTCTATCTAGAATATTTTGTACTTTCTTCTATGGTGGAGAAGGTGGTTTTCTTGTAGTAGCGACATGTACAGAAGCTTTTGGGATGGAGGTGGGGATCTTTGAGGCGGAAGGAGGATCCCTATGTATAGATGGTGATGGTGCAATAGGTTTTAGGATCACTGGGACAGCTGGAGCACATCTTGGTGATGACTAAATCATCATCAATTGTGGCCTCATGCTCCCTTTCCTCTTAAACTTTTGGTAGAGGTGTCTTGGAAGTTGTTATCTCAATAGGATTTGTACATACTCTTTTGGATGATGTCCCTTTCTATTGTGGTAACAAAGTGGTTGTGTTGTGGAAGTTGGTGATGTGCTCTAGGACTTCATTCATACAGAATAGTAGTTCCTCTTTTTCATAATCTGCAAGCTCGGGTAAAGGAAGGTAAATATTAGTTCATGTAAACCGATAATGACTTATATTGTTGCGGTGGATGAGGATGTTGAAGGATGTCAGATATATAATTGTGATGAAATTGTCTCCCTATATATCTTTGAATATTTTAGGAGCAATCGGGTGTCCATATGTCCAATAGATAATGTTGATGAAACCACCCATATAGTACTCCTTTTGTGAAGAGGAAGAAGCTATGACCAACCACCTATCTATTAACAGGTGGCCAATCTTGACATTTCACTCTTCTATGATAAGTGAAAGTATATAGAGCTCTTCATGATAAATGTTGTTGGTCTCTGACTTTGTGAAGAGAACATTGGCACATAAAAAATTGTGTGTGATCCTCCATAGTCTAGATTGAACTACATAAACCTTGGGTTGCCCAGATTAGTACTAGCGTTGACCTATTAAATTTTCCCAATACTTGGAAGCATTAAAGCTAGAATCCTCCTTGTCGAGTAGACCAGAGAAATCCTTGATGGGTTCTTCATCAGATGTATAGAAAATCTTGTTTAGGATTAATTCAAAGAGGACATGACCAATGTTATTGATGCAAACTTTTAGTTTTCCATGTCCACTTTTGGGGTCATTAGCTCATTTGATCGAGACCTATTGGATAGATGACATGAACTCGATAGTCTCTTCTACATAGGCTTTGGGTTTTGCAAAGCATACATGACCCAGGTTGGAGTTAGTAAGCAATTGAGTCACTCATGCATAAATCCCATTTTTTTCAAGAGCGGTCTTAGAGACAAAGTAGATGGATTTGAAGGTTCCACTTCCCATACCATTGAATTCCTCAAGATGGTCATTCTTGTGAGGCTAGAATGTCCTATAGCAGGGCACTTCAAATTCTGTGCCTAGAGGTGCATACATTTTAGTTTCATTGATATGAATTCTCTTATCACCCTCAGTGGAGGAACCATCAAGATGGGGCCTCTTCTCCCCTCTCTTGAATGTGCTTTCAGTAGTTTTGGTGGTACTTTCTTGGTGAGGCATCACTGTGAATAAATAATATGTAAGCAATTTTGAATATGGTAGAACAAACAAGTCTATCAGCCAATGTTTTCGATCGATTGTGGATAGACGACAATTGGTATGCAAAGGATCGACAGGTTGACTCATCGATATTAGAGAAAAGAAAACACCCCTACGAAGACTTTTTTTTGATAGAAAATTGCGTCAATGAAAATCTGAGGGAATGGTCGATAGGTCTGTTGACCAATATAATCGAAGAAGGTAGATACCTATAAACTAGGTGGAATTCAAAAAAGGATGTCGATAAAGGACCGGAGGCTATCGACTAGAGTACTCGACAGGCACATCGATGGCCAAAAGAAAGAGCACAATGCTTCACGTTTCTTATGGTGTGGTAAGAAATTATTATTGGGGGTCTAATATTGATAGATGAGAGGTTGAAAAGTAGTGAATCGTAATCATATATATGGATATATGGTCCAAATATATCAAGAATCTTATTGATGATACATATCGATAGCCATGTAATACAAGGTTGACAAGCTTCAATTACGGGTATTGTCGATCAAAGTGTCGATGATTTTTTGATAGCTAAGACCTCGATGAGCAAGATTGATGGATCAAACTATTCTACTGTCAACAATTCTCAAAGGAAATCAAGAGCCTAAAAACATTCAAGGTTGTTGATGGCGATGTTGACAATGGTGTCCACATGTCGAATAAATGCTTAAATTATAGTCAATAAAACATTGGATCACAATTTAGGTCGATGGATCATGGTGAAGTGATCGTCGAACAATCATCTTTTGGAAAATCAATGATCCATCTTGATTTGATGGAACACATTTACAAGGATAAGTGCTTGCAAAAACAAAAAAATAGTGAAGAATAAAATAAATATGAAAGAAAAAATGGAATAAAGATAGATGATTGGGTTTCCTCCTAAGTAGCTCTTGTTTATAGTCACGTATCTTGACTCTTGGATGTCTTATTCAGCATATGGGGCATTGGGCAAGTCCATGTCTGCCTTCCTGGTAATAATTTCATCTTCATAGTATAGCTTTTGGAAGTGATTGTTGACTAAAAAGGTGACTGACTTGTCGTTGTGAATGTCCATCATTCCATAAGGGTAAATAGCTATTATAGTAAATGGGCCAGACCAATGAGAACAAAGTTTTCTTGGAAAAAGGTGGAGTGCAAAGTTGAATAGAAGAACTTTGTTGCCTTCAGAAATGTTGTTCCTCTTGATGTGAGAATCATGCCAAATTTTGGTGCATTCTTTATAGATCTTGGTATTCTGATATGCATGTAGATGGAGTTCTTCCAGCTCCTATAGTTGGAGAAAACACTTTTCTTTTGGGAGGCCAACATTCAGCTTTGATTTCCCAATAAGCTTTTTATTCCAACTCTGGAGGAAGGTGGCAAGATTTTCTGTATATGAGATGGTAAGGATTCATATTAGTGGGAGTTTTATAAGTAGTGCAATATTCCCAAAAAGTGTCATAAAGTTTTGAGGACCAGTCTTTCCTATATTTTCCCACAGTTTTATCCATGATATGCTTGATCTACCTATTAGAGACTTCCACTTCGCATGCAGCTTGAGGATGGTATGTGGTTGGGATATTATGCTTTACTCCATATCACTTCAACGGTACTTCAAACCATTTTTTCAAATAGAATATGAACCTCCATCACTGATGACAGTTCTGGGGATGTCAAACCTTAGAAATATAATTTTTGTGAATAGGCCCATCACTATCTTGAATTCGTATTTAGCTGATGGTATGGCATCCACCCACTTGGAAATATAATCAACTACTACTAGTATGTATTTGTTTCCCAAAGATGGTGGGAAAGGTCCCACAAATTCGATCCCCAAACGATTAAGATTTCAACTTCTATCCAGTCATCTAAGGGCATTTCATTCCTCTTTACGATGTTTTTGGTTCATTAGCATGCATCATATTGCTTAACATAGTGTGAGAATCCTTAAAGATAGTTGGCTAATAGAAACTGACTTTTAGAATTTTCAATGCAATCTTTTCATCACCCCAAATGTCCTCCATAAGGAGTTGTAGGGCATTTTTCTAGAATAGAATGGGCATCTTTTGATCGACACAACAATAATAAATGTTATCAGCACATTTTCGGAACAGAATTGGGTCATCCCAATAGTAGTTTTTCATATATGAGAAAAACTTCTTCATTTGGTTGTATGTCATCTCAGGACGCAACTGTTGGCATGCAAGGTAATTACAAAAATCATCATACCATGGCGTTACATGGTCTAGAGTGTGTATGACTAATAAAGATTTGTCTTGATAAAATTCATTGATAGGGAGAGGAACGTCTTTTTCAATCCTGTATGTGAGAAAGGTGATCAGAAACCATGTTCTCAGATCTCTTTTTGTCACTGATTTCATGATCTAATTCTTGCAGTAAGAGGGTCCACCTGAAAAGCACTTAGTATCCTTTTTCTACATGAGATATTTTATCATTACATGGTCCGTATAGATAGTCACCTTTCCTCCCAATAGGTATGACCTGAATTTATCAAAAGCATAGATGATGGCCAATATTTCTTCTATATTGTAGTGTAGTTGACTTGAGCTTCAACAAGGGTTTTGGTGGCATAATATATGACATGGTGATTCTTGTCCTTCTTTTATCATAGGACAACTCTGACAGCGTACTCACTAGCATCACACATTAGCTTGAAAAGGAGATCCCAATATGGATCTTGCATAATGGGAGCGGAAGTTAAGGCATTCTTGAGAGTGTGAAATGCTTTGAGACAATCTTCGTCAAAGATAAATAGTATGTCCTTCACAAGAAGTCTAGATAGCAGTTTCACAACTTTTCAAAAGTCTTTAGTAAAATGACGGTAGTATCCTGCATATCCCAAGAAACAATAGACAGAAGAAACTCACGAAGGCAGAGGGAGCTTGGAAATAGCCTATACTTTTCTCTTGAATACTTCTATGCCTACCTTAGATACTTTACATCCAAGGATGATCCCTTCTCATACCATAAAGTGGCACTTCTCCCAATTGAGAACCAACTGCTTTTCTTCACAAAGTTGGAGGATGAGAGATAGGTTCTTCAGACAATCTTCAAATGATGACCCATATACTGAAAAGTCATCTATGAAGACCTCTGTAATTTCTTCTATAAAATTAAAAAATATAGTTGATATACACCTTTGAAAGATAGAGGGAGCATTACAGAAACCAAAGGGTGTATGACAGTATGTGTATGTCTTGTAAAGCCAAGTGAACATTGTCTTTTCCTGATCGTCTGGATGGATAGGTACCTGATAGAACCCAGAGTACCTATCGAGGTAGAAAAGTGTGAATGATGTGCTAGTCTTTCAAGGACTTGGTCAATAAACGGGAGTGGGAAATGATCCTTGTGTATCTCTACATTCAAGAGTCTATAGTCGATGCACATACACCTATTGGTCATTGTGCGAGTGGCCAATTCTTTTCCATCTCCGTATTTTACCATTTTCATCCTTCCTTTCTTGGGGACAACATGTACAGGGCTTACCCAGTTACTTTCACTAATTGTGTAGATGATTCGGGCATCATATATCTTGATAACTTCCTAGCGCACCTCCTCATGCATTTCCTCATTTAATTTCCTTTCGCCAAGCACGTGTGGTTTCACATCCTCTTCAAGGTTGATTTGATGCATACAGATGGTTGGGATGAGACCTTTGATATCATCTATATAGTATCTGAGGGCCTTTCTTGCAATCTTGAAATTAGATAGAAGTTGTTAATGTTTAGAAGATAGTTATGCATTGATTATTATTGGATTCTTCTTCTCGTCATCAAGAAATTCATACTTCAAACCCTCTAGAAGTGTTTTGAGCATTAATGGAGGCCTTGGCACAGAAGTGACTTTTATTTCATGCTGAAGAGAAACATACTTGGTTGTTTCCATGGATCCTTGAGATTCTTATTCTTCATTAGCTTCTATGTAAGTGAGAATTTCTTCAACTTCAGGATTTGTGATCCATGAACTAGGATTAATTAGGACCCACATCAAAGGATCTACAACTACATTGTGTTCTTGAATTTCTACACACAATTGACTACAACTATCAGCAAAGTAACTTATCTCCATCGGTAAAGGCCTTTCATATGATTGGGCACATTAAAGTCAATGGACTCATTGCCAACTCTTATAGTGATTAGCCCATCTACAACATCTATTAATGCATGGGCTATGGAAAGAAAAGATCGCCCAAAGATAATTGGACACATAGGGTCTTCAACCACGTTGATTATGACATTATCACATGGGATGAATAAATTGTTGATCCTGATGGGGACGTCTTCTACTACACCAACGGGCTTGGTAAAGGAATTGTCGGCCAACTAAATTCTCATGTTGGAGTTAACAATATATGTGAGGCCCAACCTAGTGGCTAGGTTATGTGACATGAGACTTATTTTGGCCCCTAGATCTGTGAGGTTGTATCTTTCTAAAGTATCTCTAGTAAGAAAAGCAATGGTGAAACCTCCAGGGTCCTTCTATTTTATCTGCATGGTGGATTCACAGAAAGCAGACACCATTCTTGCAAGGCACACCATCTCTACCTCACCTCTCTTTCTCTTCTTGGTGATAAGATCCTTTAGGAAGTTGGCATATGTGGGAATGTCATCAATGACATCTAGAAGAGGAATGTATAAATGGATTTTCTTAATTGTGTCCAAGAATTTGGTGTATCTTTTTTGAGCTACGCCTTGATAAAATAGTGTGTGGGAAGGGTGCTTCGGAGGGAATTTCAGATGTTCTGAGGGACGAGATAGGATTAGTTGTCTCTCGTTATTTCTTCATTACAAGAACTTCTCCTTTGTTGGTGTTATCTTCTTCAATAGGCATCACTTTTGGCTGTGGGGTGGAAGAGGTTGTTCCAAAGCAGTGTGTAGCCATCCTAGTAGTTTCATTTTTTGGATTCTTTTCAATACTTGATGGAAATTTTCTACTTGGTATTTCTATAGAAGAAGAAATGGAATCAAATTGTTGATCTATAATTTGGTTGTGGGGTTGCAAATCACTTATCTGGATGTTCACATTACCCAATTGTGTTTGCATGTTTGTCATCAAATTACTATTTCTCAACATACATTCTCCTAGTCTTTCAGTCAGGGAATGCATCTCAGTTATAGATTTCTAATGTTGTTGAAACAAGCTGGCCTTTGTTGTCCATCTAAGTTTCCTTATTGTTGTTGAGGTCAGTTTTGTTGAAATCATGGTGGAGTTCCTCTTCCTAGTGCTTTCCCCCTTCCCATGTCTTGGGATGTTTGATTTAGTTTGTAGGAATTTTCTACAGCAGAAGTATTCCCATAAGAAAATCCAGGGTGGTCGGGTTGCTTGTAATTCACATAAGACACATTCTTCACTGAAATAGATTGAGTATCTTCTATTTCATGAGTATAAACATAGTGATCTATTCTATGATTGCCCTCTCCACAAGTAACACATTTTATTGTTTCCTTAGTAAAATACCTTGAATTGGCTTCTTTTATATTTTTGACGTCGGTTGATATCATGTCAAGTTAGTTGTTCATGCTTTTGAGTAACTTTGAGTCTAATGAAATACTCATGGCTGATGTGGTTGTCGTAGAACCTCTATCATAATCTCATTTTGCTTGCAGTGCAGCCATATTATTGATGATCTCCTTAGTGGTTTCAACATCATGCCTTATATAGTCGCTCCCAGCTACTGTGCTTAGTGATATCCTTTTTGTGGAGGTGAGACCTCCATAGAAAGTGCTAACAATAAAACCTTCATCGTACATGTGATGTGGGCAATCTCTCAAATACTCCTGATATCTTCCCCGTGCATCTATAAACTCCCAGAGGATTTTTTTTCTTAAAACTAGTAATCTTGTGCTTGCACCTGGAGGTCTTCTCAATACAGAAAAATCTTTTCACAAACACTTCAAATAATGTTTGCCATGATGTGATCCCTTTTTGAGAAAGGTACCACTGTAGAGCTTTGTCTTTTAGATAAAAATGAAACCCCTTCATATTGATGATGTCTTGAGGGACCCTATTCATCTTGAGGGTGTCATAGAGATTTTCTAAAGCATCAATATGATGATATGGATTTTCTTCAACAAAATTTCCTCCAAAAATCTGGTGTTGAATGAGATTGATGAAAGTGGGCTTGAACTCTATATTCGCCGCTAGTTGCGAGAAGGATGATATGTTACCTGTTGTCATTGACACGACCAACGACCAATGATTAGAGTGAAGTCCTATTTTCTGGAGCATTACCAGCAGGCGGAGGTTGTGTATCCATTGGATCATGGAGGAGGATGTTTGCCTCTGGAAATTCAACAAGGAACTCCAGTGTTGAAATTAAATGATATTTAATCCACCTATAAATAAGATATTGAATAGATTAGATTTCAAGACTAGAAACGTAAACGACACCTTTGCAAATAGGTAATTTAATGTAAAAGGGGATGATAATAAACTTTTTTTGCAATCTAAAACCCATGACTAGTGCTAAGTACACCACAAGTTCTTAGACATCATTCGTTGTGTTATCCCCGGTAACGGCGCCAAAAATCATCGCTCTTTTTGGTGGGTCAAAAGTGTAAACATGATTCGTTATAAAAGATATTGGACTTTAAACTTATACCTGACTATAAGAGACATCCACAACTCAATACAGAGTCTATTGTAGTAATGCAGGGTCGAACATAGGGAAAAGGAGGATAACAAAATAAAAATGAAGTGGTCTTAGCTTGGTCTAGTCGAATCAAATAAGTGAATTTGATGGTATCCCAGTCAAGGAACAATTGAATCTAATAGAGCAGTAAATCTAAGGCTGTAGAAAATCAAACGAAAGAAATAAATATAAATTGTGAAACAACGATAAAAGGGACCTGGATTGAGTTTGACCAATCAGACCTACTGCAACCATGTAAAACCTTCAATCCTAGATTATATATATTCTTAACTTGTTTTGTAAATAGTTGTAAAAGATATATGCCCCTTCCTTCTCTTGATATTTGAGAAGATTTTTATCTAAATGTCTCTCTCTCAAAATAATAACCAAAAAAAGAAAAAAAAATGCAAGACTTTTGTTATAGTTACTCCTCACTCTCGTGTCTCGTTACTAACCTATACTCTAGATCTTTATTGAAATCATTCTCTCAAATAATATTCATATCAAATGTCAAAATAGGGTAGCTAATCATCAAGTGACATAGTAAAACAACAGTATAGGAACAAAAATTGTAAGAACATATGCCATAAAATAAAAGAATGAACACTTACATAGTTGGGAGGGCCCGACGGCTACTCCCAACCCAATTTATGGAGTTTAGCCATGCATGATGCAAGAAAGAGACAAATTGCAGGTTGAACAAATCATGATATAGAAAAGAAGGAAAAGAGGTCGATATAAAGGTAGATCGAGTGATCGATCTACCGACCTTTCAGCTTGATCAATAAGGGGTCGATGGCTAGCTGTTGACAGCCAACGGTCGACGACTCTCCTCCTTCTTCTCTAGCTTTGTACAAGTAGGTCTTCCAATGAAAGTGGGTTGAACCACCAAAAGAGAGGTCGATAGCTCCAGACTGGTCAAGAACTCTCAATCTTGGGCTCTGAACTTGGCGCTAGCTTTTCAGCTTTTTGACTCTGAGGTTCCAAGCCAATCTGAAGTGATGCTTTGGGGGCCTATTATAGGTTTTGACTTGTGCCTTGTTGATTTCTGACTGGTCCTCATGGCATTGACCTTCTGTCTTCTTATTGTCAATCTAGATGGTCGATGAGTTGGTTCCTCAACAAGTCTTTATCGGTCTTTAAGGGTGTCGATGTTTGTTGGATCGACTGGAAATTCGTCGACAAGATGGTCGACATCTGGTATCTCAATGAAGGCATTAAGGGATGCTTTAATCGAAGAGATCGTCGATGGTTTTGAAATGATGGGAATCTATCGAAGCAAACGTTAATGAGCTAAAATATTAGTGAGAGCTCGATGGGACTGTCGACAAGAGTTTGATAGAACATTGTCGATTCTTTTGAATTGTCAACCTGATTGGTTGATGGTTTTTAGGTATCCATCGATCCATTGAGAGCTAAATTTTGAATGTCGATGGTTACCCATCGATCTTGCCATTTTGCATTGAATTCCTTAAAATATTAGCAAAACTTAATTAAAAATTGGATTTAAGTAAATTGGAGATAAATCAACAAAGCTAAACATCTAAAATTAATTTTAATGATTTTAACTATGAAAAGTGCATCAAAACTGATGTTATCACCTAGGGATTCATTCAGAAAAAAGAACCCCCAGGGGTTAGGATGACTATCACTTTCACCCAGACCACGTCCTCCTGAGAAGGGGACATTTGTGCCTTAGTCACACTCTCATTCACATAGATGCATAATATGGGATTCTATTTGCAAATATCCATTATGAATAACAAGACATTATTATTGCCCTAGTAATGTCACAACGGATAGAAGAAGCACCAAATATTATGTCAAAATTATTAACCATTTTCTTCACCCAAAGAACTTGGGCATAGAAACTACCAACAACTATGTATATAACTTCAGTCATTAATAGATCAATTATGCTCTAATTCTTGGAGAACCAAGGTACTAAACATGATTCAAGCAAAAGACAAGTTTAACATGGATTTTCTATTAATTAAACACCATGCATGATTGGAATCACTATCAAAAATGAAGTGATGTGGGAATCTATTGCACATTAAATTCACCATGGATGAAATCCCTAGTGTTTACCTTATCCAAGTGTATAACAATTTCACCCACAAATGGACAAATCTTATGACTGTATAGTCTAAAATAAAAAGGCAAAGGACAGTCTTTTAAGAATTGATTGACTGGTTTAACTAAAGTAGGAAGAGTATTGTAGCACCCCAATTTTTCACAATTTAAATTTTATAAAATAATTTTTAATAAAATAACAATAGTTGAAGTGATTAATGTAAAAAGATTTTGGATTGATATTCTTTATAGAAAAAAAATAAAGTAAGACAAATAAGAAAAAAAAATAAAAACTAAAAATACACTTTCTCTTATACATATGCCATCATGTATTGCAATTATCTTAAAATGTTGAATGAATGATTTCCCTTCTCTTTTTCTTTCTCATCCTTGAAAATGTTTAAAATAAATAAAATTGGAAAATAAAAGGAGTACAATTCAAAATGATAAACATATAGCTTGAACAAGAAGTCTACTTTATTTTAAAGCTTTAACATAAAAGGGAGACAACATAATTCACTATTTCTCTCTCCTCTTTGGAATACTTAAAAGATAAAGGCAAATGAAATGCAATTAATGGCTTAACTTTGGATGCATGGAAAAGAATATTAGTCGATCACATAATGTGGATATTACTTTATTTACCCTAACATTATCTTCTCTCGGGTCTCTTTCTTCAAGAAAATTCTCGATAAAGGCATAATAAATTTAAATTGGATAAATATTGATCATCTCATTTTTAGACTCAAAGAAATAATTAAGCAGAATCTTTTCGCATTATCTCACCTTTTAATGCATGAAAATGAAGTAAATAAGAAATATGGAAATTGTGAATAAAAGATAATCAAAACTCAAATTTTATTGGCTAGGAAGGATCTATAGTATGTAATTAATGTGTGGTCTAAATTTGGTTTTTGTTTCAAATTCATTTCACCTCTCAGATAAATATAAAACACAATGCCAATCAATTTAACACATGCAATGTAAACATTAATTACATTGTTGGCCAAAATTAGTCAACATGATACCATATATTTAAAATAGTAGAAAGGAAAGCTGGAAGGAGAGTTTGATTATTCTCTTTCTAACGTTCCAAAGTTTGAATAAATACAATGTGATAAATATATTAATTTGAAACTACAAAAATGTGGGTTTTGACCCATTACCTTTCCAACACAACTAGGAAGTGTGATATGAAAATGGAAATGTCATTATGGATGAGAAGATGTTATAAAATTTATGCAATTGATATGGACAGTTAAAAATGGTTTATTTTTACATAGTTATAACATCGTTTTAAACAACTATGAATTATTTGGGAGTAAGTAATGGCATTCAACAATTTTTAAATAACATATTGAAATCATGTTGTATATTCTTTCTATACAATTAGTGCATGTAGATGTAAGATAAAGTTCTTTTTCGTTTTCCTCCAGTTTGTATTTATTTAATGAAATAATGTGTCTCAGCCTTAGTTACATGTAAAAAATACATTTTTGTAATTAAGGAATGGTACAACTCTCTCATGTTTTCTCTCTTTCTTTGTAATTAAAAATAAAATGTAATGGTAATTTAGTCAATGTAATACTTTTGATAAAAAAATAAAAGTAAACGATAATACATTCTCTCTTAAATATCTTATATAAAAGATATGAAAGATAAGAAAGGAAATTCACAAACAAAAGCTAATTAACCACAAAGTTGGACTTTAGTAATTAACAAAGAGAAATACATTTTTCACCTATTCTTACCTTTTAATATACTGGAGTTAAGATAATGGCCAATGTTTAATTAAAGGATAAAAGATATTAAAAAATTTAAATCCACTTGGAATAGAAAGTTCTAGACCCCTAACACCAATAAAAGGGACCCCCATGATCCTAGCATACCAAGGAAAATTACACTAGCCTATGTTCTTGAAAATCACATCCAGGCGTTGCCTAAAAGATTATAGAGACCATCTTAGGATCAACTTCACTCCAAGCACACTAGTTTATGTTCTTACAAATCACATCCAGGCGTTGCCGCAAAGATTAGAGAGACTGTCTTAGGATCAACTTTGCTCCAAGGTAAACGGATCATGCTACTGAACACAAGTATTTATGGTTGTTTGCATGTTAAATATAAAGTAGACATTATTATTTCAAGTTTAATGTTTTAGTCATGTTCACTACATCATTTCTCGATGATTGCTATATGCTATGTCCTATGTTTATAATGTTCACTATGATTATATATTATGATTAATGAATCATGAAAATCATTTTAGTGATTAAGAGGGAGAAATCCCATCCTTTTTAAGAGATCATGTTAATAGGGAGAAATCTCATCATGTTAAGGTCAAGAATCATGATTATATTAATGTTAATGTCATGTTAATGATCAAGTTAATTTGAATTTAAATAGTTTTTATATACTCTCAAATCATGGACCCTAAGGGGTCATCAAGGGCTTTCCTAGCATGAAGGGCTTTCCTAGCAATCATGTGCTCCCATGGGGGTGTCATAGAGGGATGCATACATTTACTTTTCAATTCTTCATGTTAATAATGATTTAAGAATGCTTATAGTTAATTCATGTCAACTTTTCTTACCTGTCAAGTATACTTTATTTTGCTATGTTATAATGTGCTAGTATTGTTTACTGATGTGTTGTTTTCCCCTTCGCATGGATAGGGACGTGATGTCCCCAGGAGTTGGAGCAAATAAGGACTCAAGAAAAGCAAGCAAGGACTAGAAGACCTTCAAGATCTAACTGGTGGGGTGCCATCCATACTAGGTGATCCAATTACATAGAGATGTTTACTTTCATGTTTAGTTTTCCATGCTTAGAAATGTTAGGCATGTTATAGAACTCAAATATAGTTTCCTATGTAAAGAAAAATGTATGAATCCCAATGGTGATTTATGTATTTATTTGCAATGATCATATTAATGTGACATCCCCCTTCAAGAAGAAAGCATCCGCTGAGTTATGTTATATATTCATGAAATGGGGTGTTACAAGTATCTAACACAAAAGGTGGATGATTGTTGATTACATTATATGCAAGAACAAAACAAATGAAATAGATATAATACCATCAATGGATAGGAACACTAGGGTTCGTTAGCTTCACAACTACTAACTATGTTTGTTCTCTCACTACATCAAAAACAAGTATGAATAAATAACATTGAGGTTGAGTAATTCCACCCTTTTAGAACTAAGATTAAACTGGACTATGTCACTCTAGGATTAATTTCATGTAACCTAGAGATCACATACTTGTCACCTAAGAAAACACTTATCTAAAACTCTCATCAAGTGTTTAACAAGAAACAATTGATATCCTAGACATTGTATTTGAAGATCTCTACACCTAGGATCTAACAAACATATAAATGTGTTGATCACACAAGATACAAGAATAAAATGATAGAATCAAATGTATTAGAGTTCACATAGGAATGAATGCAGTAGAAAGAGAAAACAAGGTACTTTGTACTACTTCATATGTCCTAAGATACTACTCATTTCTTAGGGAAATATCAAGATAACCAATGTAAAAGAAATAGATAGCCATCATATTTGTGGTTACAAGTGATGCAGCCTTGGGTGTGTGTGACAATAGAATTCATGCCTAGTGACATATGCAATTAACTTCAAATAGAAGAGCAACACCTTGGAAATTCTTTGGGTGACCCTCCTTCTTTGTCAACTCCTCTTTTTTCTAGGTCCCAACCACTGTGAGAAAGCAATAGGTGGAGATGTATGGATTGAGGAAGCAATGATGGAAGTGGAAGGGTTCAACAATGGAAATCAATAGAAATGAATGATCTTTAGTCTGGAGTAGATCAGCCTTTTGATATCCAAAAGGTGATTCCATTCCCTATAGGTAAGGACATGCATATATAGCATGTTAGGTTTTTCTACTCCTAAGCCACCTAGAGTAATGGTGTCATATACCATGAATTAGGGGCAATAGAGGAGGAATATGAGAGTCTTGTGACATCCAAAATTCCCATCAGTCAATAGTTTCATCAGTTATGAGCAAGTTTCATCATTCTTGAGATTTCTCAGTAGGTGGAGTAGTTGGTTGATGAGCACATGAGTTTTATCGATTGGCGGAATCAGAAACTCCATTAGTCGACAAGGCTAGAAATCTCATCGGTGAATGAAGCAAGAAGATTCATTGATTGATATCATCAGTGGATGGGAGAACAAAAGTTTCATTAGTTTTCGATCACCCTGATCTTTGTCGGTTGATGACCACCCATATTTTTTTCCATTATTGCGTAGGGGTGTCATCCGTTCTCAGGTGATTGAAATGCTAAATGATATGAACCAATGGCAATGTATATGGATTCAAATCAATAAAGACATAGACTGACTTAACCCACATATTGATAGAAATGTAGGCTCATCGCAGGCCATTGAGAATGGATTTGGGTTAAAAAATGTAGGATTTACCCATATGAATATAATGAAAATTTGTTTTGGGGTGGTTAACTATCTCGAACCTCGTGAGAGGAAACTTCCTTTCGACTCTATCCCGCTTGAGGGTAGTAGAACCCCCTATATTACACTAATATGAAGAGATCAAGCTCAAGCCTATAGCAAAAGTCCAGATATACAATACCAAATTAATCAAAACTAAATAAACCTAATGGAAGTAAATCCTAAACTAAAATTAGGAACGTGAATATAGATTTAATCTAAAACTTCAAATAAAATTAGGGTGAATATGCATTAATCAAATAACAATAAACTTAAACATGGCTCGTCCTCAAGTAATAGAAAATCTACAACAATCACCAAATGAATACTTTCAATCCATGTGATTGTCTCGCCTTTACATCATATTGATTTCCCATCCACCTAATATGACTAAGATGACCACCTTCCTATGATTATAAAATACTTTTATACATGTATTTATTTCCAATCTTATGTATGAGATCATTTCTTCACCACTATCACCAATACTGAGTTTTGTGAAAGTCCTAATACTTATAAAATTAGCAAGTATGCATATGATACGACATCAAGGTGTGTGAGAAGGAAGTCAAAATGAAATATTCATTGTGTCCCTGGGTGGAAAAATAAGAGAAGGGGTGCATAAATAAGATGTGAATCTCTCCTAATTTTGGATTGAGATTGCATTTTTTATTTTATTTTTTCTTGAATGATGCACAAGCTTTTATTTTGTGCATGTTGGTATCTTTTATTTTCTTTTATTTTACATCCCTACTACATAGAGAGAGGTATGAAAGAACCAAATATAGTATAAGGATAGGTTTCCACACTAACCTTAGGGTTTACCACATTTGTGGCCTTTCTTTCTTTTTGATGGAAGGAAGGTAAGAAAGTGGAAGAAGAAGTGTAGAAGAGGGTTTGGATCAAAATGCAACTTGAGTTATAATTTACGGCACCATATGATTCTCCTAGGCCCATACGCTTAAATAATAACATGATAATGGAAAAAATGATGATACCATGAATTTGTATCACTAGTTGGTTAGAAGAATGATGTGTTTGATCTCTCTTTGTTTTCTTCAAATACTTTCCTTCTTTTCTAGGGAATATGTGTTGGTATGTATGCCCTGAGAGCCAATAATCTGATGATTGGATTGGCATATGTCATTATTGATTTGATAAATATCAAAGGCAAGCTTCCAATTCATTCTAGTTCAATCAATTATGAGATAAATGATGGAGCAGAATGAATGTCTAAAGAATGACCATACTCAATGACGTATGTATTCAAGTACGTGACTTGAATAATGAGATCATATAGATGATAAGAGTATGTACATTATTGTTATGTACCTAGTCGGATGTCATTGTGGAAGGTTGATAGACAACAATGACACATAAAAACTAGAGTGTGTGTTGGTTGATGATAGTGTCTCATTAGTCATGATATATGATATCAAACCAAGCACATAGATACATGTTAGAGAATAGTGTATCAGACAGACCCATCATGAGAGTGACACATGGAACCATGACATGGTAGTCAGAATCATCTCGTAGTGATGGTGGTGATTGTGATTCTTAGACCTAAAATCACTACAGTCGTCAAATATGATTGGGTACACTTTGACATCATCAAACATAGTCCTGAAACATGGGTTGTTATAAAGGTGATGATTAGTGGCTTTGACACACGAGATAGACTGTGAGTGATAGAAATGGGATTTGTCCCTCCTAAGGGAGTATGATGTCCTAGCCACTTGATAAGAGAGACTGAGAATAGCATGTGCATGCACATATGAATCAATATATGATATTGAGTTCACATATATCTTAGAAGTCTGCTCTAGTTCAAGAAACATGAATGAACGTTGAAAGGATAACAACTCCATGTCTTGAGTTCATTCAGGATATTAGAGACAAAGAAATTATACATTCACTGGAACACCAATCACAGACTGTAGGTTGAAGGTTGTTCTCCAACTTTCCATTCACTTGGTTAGCATTGACATGCGACTAGGAACCTATCTTTGCTTTCGATGTCATAACATAGTTATGGAAATTCACAGCCAACATGATATGCGACCTATAGGGTCACACACATAGGATTCACTTGGAATAGGATTTTATCCATTAATGATGTTTGCATTGATTACTAAAGTGTTTAGGTACTCAATCAAACATTCAATCAATAGACTTGACTCGGAATCATTAAGTTCCGGTGTTGAACCAATTGATTAGAGTGTTAGATTGATTGAGAACTGAATTGACTGAGTTCTACACAATCTGGACCACCAACTGACTGATTCACTGGGTGAACCAATCGGCTCATGGTCTGTGGGATGAACGGTTCACTCTGGTGAACTGATCGGTTCACTTGGACCAAATGAGCATGTGTTGGGTTTCCCGATTCGAGAGAAAAGTTTCTCATTTCACTTGTTCAATTCGATTAGGACAAGAATTAATATTTGCATTAATTAGAAACAAATTAAGAAAGTCAATTTCAAGCAGGTCTAGCTTTTGAACCGCCCAGTTCACTACGTGAACCGATCAATTCACTATGCCAACTGACTAGTTTACTTAGTGAACCCATCAATTTGCCTGCCATAGTGCAAATTATTCATGGAAAATATGGACCCTTCTACTCCCATACAGACTGGGAACCCTGACCCTACCCTCTACTATAAATAGAGGGGTATAGGGGGCTTCTCCAGACACACAACAGACATAAGTCAGAACATTAGTTGCTCTACAAAGTTATTGTTATCTCCGGTTTTGGTAACTAAGAGAGCTCAAGCAAGTTATACCCATCCAGGGAGGAATAGTGAGGGAAAGACAACTGTAGAAAAGTAATTGGTTGTGGGAGAGTGTGTTGGTGACTAGTACTCCAACAGAAGTGGACAACTCCTTCTAGTCTGTTCTTTAGGATGACTAGAGTTCCCGATAGTCCATGTGGACTATCTATAGAGGCAGGAGACTTTTTCCACTCAAGAGGATGACAGTCAACTATAGTCTAGGTCAAGACCAGGAGCTGCACAAACTTCGTTGAAGACAGGTGGTTGAAGACCGCACTTGCTGCAAGGTACAATCGCTGAGCAAGCCTCATGACCAGGTATAACTCACTAAAATCATCCTTCCCATTACATAGATTTTGATGCGATCTACTGGTTATGGGTTTATGGTCAAGTAATTTTTTTTATTTCTGTTGCATACTCCGACCACATAAAACCCAACAGTGGTATTAGAGCCACATCAATACTCTATATTTTGGAATAATCAATGTGATCGAATTTTGGTTTTACCATGTTTTATTTATTGCATATGATGCAAATATTTAAATGACTAATGTGAATATATGATTAATACCACATGATCCCAAACTAATATATACATATATGATATGGTATATATGCAATCGATACGCATCACCCTAAAATAGTTTTATGGTGGATGTGTAGCATGGTTATGGCCTATAAACCCTATGTGCTTGTGTGTGGTTGGTTATGGTTGTTTGCATCTCGATCTGTGCATCGAGCCCTCTTATTCTATTCTAAATGTAACTTGAGATTATCATCTACCTTTGCTCTCCTCGAATGTAACTCGAGGTTTCACATAGATTATGTAAAATAGGATTAGCTTTATTTCTTGTTATGACGAAGATTGAAGATGATTGCTTGATGGACCAAGATGAACGACTGAGGAGCAGTTGGTGGACCAACGAGAAGACCATATGACCAGACGAGTCTACCATCTACAGGAGTCAGATGACCGACTGGAGGAGACCAACTGACTGACCAAGAGGCGAGTCAACTGGTTCAAAGGTTGAACCAGTCAACCCGGATTGGCAAGCACAGATCTTCATCAATAACAGGTTGCATGTGATGTAGACCTTAGATGATTGTAGTTCCTTTTGGCTCTAAGGAACTATAATAGGGTGGCCATAATCATCACTTTATCATTATTGCATGTTTTCATTTATGGGATATAGCATGTATATGATATGTACTATATATGTGGTGATTGGATACATATATGCATATATAAGCATATTAAAACCCCTCAACAAACATATTAAGTTGAAGATACCTTCCAAAAGTAGCACAAATGAAAAGCTTGATCGACTAAGTGTGGGCATGCCTTCGCATGGTGTACTGTCTATCTCGTGGAAGTGTGATGGTAAATATGTGGGTCTACCTTCGCAGGGTGCATATTTATTGTGTTAGATTTTGGGTTGGACTTAACAAGGCGACCTTGATAGGATCAAGCACCTTGAGGCATAAAGATGAACATGGCAAGGAGTTATGCATGACATCTATCAAGAATTGCATATGATGCAATTGGAAAAGGTTGCCTACCTAAAAGATTCTAGTTGTGGGTGACAACCCTCGCTGGTCCATGACTTAGATGAAATCAGGATCTTTCCCACTAGAAGGTTGTACGTTGCAATCTTCTAAATTGATAATGAGGGTTATCAATTTGAGATAAAAATATTAATTAAAGACCTAATTAAACATCATCAATTTTCAAATCAAATCAAAAGAGTTTTGGACTTAAATTGCAAATTTCCTTTTATAGAATAAATGGCTACCAACAACAATCACTTTTTGTTGTGATCGGTCCTTGAGAAGGACAAGCTAAATGGGAACAACTTCCATGACTGTTTTAGGACATTGAGAATTGTTCTCACTCAAGAGTGAAATCTCTATGTCCTGGATAAACTAGAGCCTGAAGAACCTGCTCCCACTGCACCAAAGGTTGAAAAGGATTCTTATAGGAAGCATACTAAGGATGCCATTGATGTGAAGTGATTGATGTTTTGCTCAATGAACTATGTGTTATAGAGACAACATGAGAACATGGACGTCATTGAGATGGTTCAACATCTCAAGAACATGTATCAAGAACAGGCACAGTAAGACAGATATGATGTTTCTAAGGCACTATACAAGTGCGTCATGACAGAAGGAGATCCAGTAGGCCCTCAAACACTCAAGATGATTGGGTATGTGGAGAACCTAAATCAACTGGGATTCCTTCTGATCCAAGAGTTGGCTACTAATGTGATACAACAATTGTTGCCAAAATCCTATAGTCAGTTTGTGATGAACTACAACATGAACAACTTTGACAGGTCATTGACAGAGGATAGTTGAGGCACAAATGAAGAAAGACAAACCCAAATCTGTGATGATGATCAGCAGAAAGAAGGAAAAGTCTAAAGGCATGGGTAAGGGCAAAGCAAAGAAAGGTTCTAATACTAGCCAGCAGCCCAAGTAATCTTCAACACTCAAAGCCAAGGGAGGGGTGAACAAGGGAGGCAAATGTCACTATTGTCATGAGCCAAGACATTGGAAGAGAAATTGCCCTCTCTACATAGACGAACTAAAGAAGAAGAAGGAGGGGATGGAAGTCTCCACCTCTGGTATTATGAAGTAAACTTAAAATACTTCTTTATCTTAGGTATGTGATACCAAGATATAGATCTGACATATATGATGGGTAGAATCTAAAAAGAAATGATGGCCTTTATGAAAAGACCAAGAAGGAACACTCATCAACATTGGAGCAAGTGTTGCTGCCATAGATAGAAGTACCTTTTAGTTTATTTCATCCCAAAGGGCATGTAATAGAGTTATGAACTGCTATTTCATTTTTCCAATAAATAGAAACACTTTTTTATTTCTGCATCATGTAATGACAAGGATGTTTATCAATAAAATTCATGTTACAATTTCAAATATATGATCTTTTATGGCGATGCCTTATTTATCTTGTGGTACTTGGTATGCATGAGATAAAATAATAATACCTAAAATTTATTGATGACAAACAATAAATTAGTATTATCATCTAAACAAATGAATGAGAAATTCATCTCTAGGTTCCATGTTTATGGATAAACTAGACTCTCTTAGTTTATGAACATTAAGAAATATGAATGCCTTGTTTATTAGGCATGATGACAAGTCAATATTCACTAGATATAGTAGGATAATGACTACTCTATTAGGTATAATACGTATTGATGTATATACATACCTATTGAAATAAATGATAATACTTCAGATTTGGTATTTAATGAAATACAAATATGAATATCTTGAAGTGTTCAAGAATATCATAAATGAAGAATAAAATTGGTAAAAGTATTAATTCTTTGATATGATCAATTTATTAGATACTTAAACCAAATGTTTGAGGACCTTGTGAGTAACTATGATAGTGTATCATAAATAACTCATGATTAAGGCATAATAATGTCTAAATCAAAGAAGGAATCATACTCTAAATAGTAAGAGCATGATCATCAAACAAATAACTAATCTTCTAGAATTCTTCTAAAGAACATGATTTAAACTAAATCAATGTACCATTGAAAAGGTATAAAAGACACCATATGAGATATGGTATGGGAAATGTTCCAATATGTCTTTTAGTGATCGAATGCTCATATAAGAAAACTAGTTTCTTAGAAAGAGCTTCATTCACAAATTACATAATGTTAGTTGAATACTAATCTCAATCCAATAACAAAGTGTTTGTTATAAGGATAACTAAATTCCAAAAGAATCAGTGGGAGAGAAGTAGAACTCAAAATATTCTAGATCAACATAATAACATTGAAACCTGATAAGGTACAAAGAAGATTAAGAATCACAAGTGTTGTGGAATCTCAAATTCCTTATGTAACAGATACACCTCATATATCTAGTAGAAAACACCTTGAGCTTGATGGATAATGATATCCTACAAACTCAAAGGTGATCAATTAGTCATATGATGATGAGCCAATAATCTATCTAGATGATGTTGAGGAACTAGATTTTGAGTTATGGCTTGAAGCCATAAGATCCAAAATAACTTCCATGTGAACCGAATAAGGTATGACCTTAATGGTAGAACTTATAGGGATAAAACCCATAGTGCAATTGGGTCTTAAGAGTTAAGACTGACATGTATGACATTTGAAGAGTTGATTGGTTGAGATGAATTCAAGTGAGTTCGAGGTGTTGAACTTGATGAATTTATTTAACCATTTCAGTGGCTATAGGCCATAAAGGATCATGCTTGCTATTGGAACTTGAAGACTATGAAATTTGGCATATGGATATTAAAACCACATTCCTAGAAGGAATAACATGAGGCTGTGTACGAGACACAACCTGAAGGGTTTTATAATTCCATTAATGCAAATACAATCTATAAGTTACAATGTATTAATCAATATGATTGATTAAATACAAGCACCTCAGAACTGGATTCTTTACTTTGATTATATAGCCAAAAGGTTTGACTGATACATCGAAATAAAGAAGGGATCTATGATTACAAAGATTTAGTGGGAGCGTATTCATATTCCACATGATGATGAGGAATGAAATGTTCTATGAATAGAAACTAGTGTGGAAATACCTTCTTTAAGGGAATAAAGAGGAATGTCCTATGTGATAGGATTAGAGACTTATAGATATAATTTTTGAAAACCTCTTAACTTGATAAAATGGAACATACATTGGTAGTCTATGCTGAAGGATTTAGTAGGAAAAGATTTAGTAGGAGAAAACTTGTCCATGTTGCATGGAGTTAGTCTCTTAGATGCCTAGTGTTCCAAATTCTTATGAAGAATAGGAACACATAGATAGATGCCTTATGCATTCGTAATTGGATCTATCATGTATGTAATCATCCTAATATCTTGTATGTATTGAACATGACAAGAAAATATATATGCATTCATCATCTTGTATGTATTGGGCATGACAATATGATATGCTCATCCAGTTATCTCATATGTAATGAACATGATGAGTGGATGTATGTATACTTCCAGTGAGAGTCACTAGAATGCCATAAAGAACTTATTTAAGTACTTGTGAAGTATTGCAAGATTAGTTCTATGGTAATAAAAGGAAGAGTTGAGCATAAATTAGTTACACTAATGCAAGCTTCCAAAATGACAGAAATTGGTCATAAAATACAAAATATAAAAGTGAATATATGTTGATAAATGGAAACATTCTAAGTAAAATTAAAATCCATTTAGTTCTAAAAGGAATTTCGAGTATCCTTGTGTTTTGAACACCAGAGGATACTATATGGATCTAGAAGTTCATGGGGATGAACTTATATATATATTCCAACCATTGATGACAAAGTAGAAATACTAAGTCAAACAATGGAGCTAATTGTTACGCAAGGAATATCAGATAGCATATTATGAAAACTTCATCTCATATGAAATGTCGTACATTGAGGAGATGTGAAACATGCAATATACCGACTAAAGCATAATATTGCTAACTCACTGGATTAGCACTAGCACAACAGAAACATGTTCAACATGTTCAGAGATCACTAAGAATATGATTCAAAGGTGATTGGCTCTAAGTGCAAGTGGGATTCTATTGGTATGTGTGCCCTGAGAGATAATTATATGATGATTGGATTGACATATGTCATGATTGATTTGATAAATATAAAAGGCAAGCTTCCAATTTATTCTAGTTCATTGGCAAGTCGTAGCTCATGTGGTCAAGCACAGGGCCCCTCATGAAGGGTCACGGGTTTGAATCCCCCTAGTGGTGTTGTTTGGAATTGTTTCTCCCGTAACGCAACCAGCCTCTATGCAACTTAATGGGCTACATTCCTTATGGGATGGGGTTGAGATCCCCAGGTTGGGCTCGGTGCAAGCCTTACGAGTCTCTTGGGTTAGCAAAAAAAAATTATTCTAGTTCTATCAATTATGAGATAAATGATGGGGAACAATGAATGTCTAAAGAATGACAATACTCAATGATGTATGCCTTCAAGTATGTGACTTGAACAATGAGATCATATGGATGATAAGAATATGTATATTCTTGTTATGTCCCTAGTCAGATGTCATTATGGAAGGTTGATAGACAACAATGACACATAAAGACTAGAGTGTGTGTTTGTTGATGACAATGTCTAATTAGTCATGATATATGATATCAAACCAAGCACATAGATACATGTTAGAGAATAGTGTATCAGACAGACCCACCATGAGAGTGACACATGGAACCATGACATGGTAGTCAGAATTATCTCTCATAGTGATGGTGGTGATTGTGATTCTTAAACCTAAAATCACTACACTCTTCGAATGTGATTGGGTACACTTTGACATCATCAAACACAATCTTGAAACATGGGTTGTTATAAAGATGATGATTGGGTGGATTTGACACATGAGATAGAATGTGAATGATAGAAATGGGATCTTTCCCTCCTAAGTGAGTATGATGTCCAGGCCACTTGATAAGTGAGACTGAGAATAGCATGTGCATGCACATGTGAATCAATATATCATATTGAGTTCACATATATCTCAGACAGTCTGCTCTAGTTCAAGAAGCATGAATGAACATTGAAAGGATGACAACTCCATGCCTTGAGTTCATTCAGGATATCAGATACAAAGTAATTATACATTTACTGGAACACCAATCCCAGACTGTATGTTGAAGGTTGTTCTCCAACTTTCCATTCACTTGGGCAGCACTGACATGCGACTAGGCACCTATCTTTGCTTTTGATGTCATAAGCTAGTTATCGACATTCACTGCCAACGTGATATGGGACTTATAGGGTCACACACATAGGATTCACTTAGAATAGGAGTTTATCCATGAATGTTGTTTGGATTGATTACTAAAGTGTTTAGGTACTCAATCAAACATTCAATCAATAGACTTGTCTCATAATCATTAAGTTCTAAGTGTTAAACCAACTGATTTAGAGTGTCAGATTGATTGAGAAATGAATTGACTGAGTTCTGCACAATTTGGACCACCAATCGACCGATTCACTGGGTGAACCGATCGGCTCATGGTCAATGGCATGACTGATTCACTCTAGTGAATCGATCAGTTCACTTGGACCAAATGAGCATGCGTTGGGTTTCCCAATTAGTGAGAAAAGTTTCCCATTTCACCTATTCAATTCGATTGGGACAAGAATTAATCTTTGCATTAATTAGAAACAAATTAAGAAAGTCAATTGCAAGCAGGTTTGGATTGTGAACCACCCGGTTCACTAAGTGAACTGACTGGTTCACTATGCCAACTGACCGATTCACTTAGTGAACTAATCGGTTCTCTTGCCGCACTGCAAATTATTCATAGAAAATCCAGACCCTTCTACTCCCACATAGATTGGGAACCCTAACCCTGTCCTCTACTATAAATAGAGGGGTACAAGGGGCTTCTCCAGACACACAACAGACACAACTCAGAATATCAGTTGCTCTATAAAGTTGTTGTTCTCTCTAGTTTTGGTAACCGAGAGAGCCCAAGCAAGTTCTACCCATCCAGGGAGGAACAGTGAGGGAAAGACAACTGTAGAAAAGCAACTGGTTGTGGGAGAGTGTGTTAGTCACAAGTACGCCAACAGAAGGGAACAGTCAACCGCAGTCCAGGTGGACTATCTATTGATGCGGGAGACTTTTGCTGCTCAAGAGGACAACAGTCAACCGCAGTCTGGGTCAAGATCAGGAGCTGCACAGACATCGTTGAAGACAAGTGGTTGAAGACTGCACTTTCTATGAGGTATAGTCACAGAGCAAGCCTCAAGACCAGGTATAACTCGCTAAAACCATCCTTCCCATTACATAGATGTTCATGAAATCTGTTGGTTATGGGTTTATGGTCAAGTAAAAAAAAATTGTTTCCGCTGCCTACTCCGACCACATAAAACCAAACAATATGATGTTTGTGTTCCTAGGCCACATAAGGTTGTTTTCATATGCGTTTGTTTCAAAAATTGGTCCTTTTGAGGAATAAGTGGAATAAGGGGATTGGTTCAATGAAACATAGATGCAATATATGTATGTGAACATGAAGTTTGAATGTGGATAGATAATGGCCTTTAATTATAAAATGAAAAAATTAAAAAACTAACTAAATTTTATGCATGCATGTAATGATATGATCCTAAAATTAAAAGGACTAAATTAAATTAAAAATATGTTATTCATGTATGCAATGATGTGAACCTAAAATTAAAAGGTAGAAATTAAAATAGAAAGGTGATATGCATGTATGCAATGATATGATCCTAAAATTAAAAAGTAAAATTAAAATAAGGTGTGGGTGTAGTAAGATAGAGACCACCCACCCTCCAACATGATATTAGAGATCTGATCATCCCCAAGCAAACATCAAATACAAAATAGAGGGGAAGAAATATGTATGGATCAACTATTTGGTCCTAGTAACTTAAAGAATGTTCAGCTAAAGGGAATGTTGACTACATTTAGAACCATGGATAGAAAAGAGACATGGTACAACTATTAATTTGCTATTTTTGGTATCTCAAAGGGGATTTATAGATGATTAAAATAATGTTGTATATCACCCCACAAACCATATAATAGGATCAAAAATACTCCTCTACCAGTAGAGGAAGTGTTGAGGATGTGTGTGGATCTAGAAGAAACAGAATAGAACATGTGTGGTGCATGTCTGTGTATTTTAGACTAACCAAAACAAGAGCATTGGTGGTGGACTACCTTCTTCTATGAGTAAGGTAGTAAGTAATGAATCTGCCATTAATGATGTCAATTGAGGTAGATCAAATGTAGGTCCTAGCTCTAGTTTCCTTTCATCACATGGTTCTACTTGTAAAGGGCATGGTACCGGCTTAAGGATAACTATCTCATTTGGAGAATCATCTTGGAAAATATCTTTAGATGTTGAATGTCCTCTTAGCCAAGCATCCAATCAGTGTCAATATCAATAGAAGCATTATGGTCCACTACAGACTCGATATGTTTCTCCACTTGCTCCATGTAACATGTACCTATCTCATCAGTGGGTTTGGAAGGAACCATAACAGGAAAATCTATTTCATAGTCAAATGTCATAGGCATGCAAAATTCATGAATTGTCATCATCTCTTCTTCCATATTAGCTATACATGTAGTATTAAGTATCCACAAAGGATCATAGAGTTCTTTCTACACTACAACCTCATCATTTGAACAACTAGATATGTACTAGGAGCTTGTTGTTCATCCTTTGGAACACAGTCAACCAAGGGTGGTTGATCATTTTAATCATCCCTAGAGTTTGCAATAGGGACAGGTGGTGGAGCTTCAAGTTATACTAACATTTCATGGTCATCTTCATTCTGACTCCTCTAATTTTAAGGTATCAAAGCTTCAAATGCAGAGTAGGATGGAATATAGGTGTTCATGTCACACTCTGGAAAAATTTCCTCAACTTGTATCACTATCACTAGATCTCGTGTTGTTGTCTCTAGGATGACCTTGTTATCATCTTCTTTGTTAAACATCACCATCCTTAGCTTCTCTAGTTTCTTTGGGTAATCCTATGGTTGAACCACATATGTCTTGTCTGATTGGTTGATTTTCTCTACAAGCAAACCATTTGTTGTTAATGATCTTTTGCTATCATCTTATTGATCATCTAGAATCTTCTAGAGGATGTATAGTCTCTTACTCTTCTTGGGAGAATATTGATCTTCATGGTAAGGCTCATCGGTACATCCCCTAGAATATTGTTGATTGGAATTTGTCCCATCAGGAAATTAATTGCCATTGCATGTCCCATCATAGCAGCCTTTAGAATATCCACAGTGATAATCGAGCATGAAATTTTTCTCAGTGATAGTTCTATTTTGCATTGACTTTAATAGTGGTGGAAAGTGGGGGGCATCCGCACACATCATGGTTGTTGTAGATGCATATTTGACATTGCACACATTGTGGTGTTGGTCACTCCATTTCCTAAAATGAATGCAATAGAAATAGATAAACAATTTAGCTTGCAGAAAGAAAGTTGAGTTTAATAGGTTTTGTAATATTATCAATTGGGAACATAAAAATCCTAACTAAACCATATTAAATTAAATCAATGAGGAATAATAAACATTGTCCCCAGTGACCATGCCAAAATATGATGGAAGAATTTATCACACAGCGGATTCACTATGATAAATCCATAGTATTCACCTAGACCAAGAATATATTCATCTCTCCTATAAGAGGGCAGATCTAATCATAGTATAGTTCACGACCTAATCGAAGAACAAATTATAAATATTTAATTCATAGATTTAACCAGACTAGAAAGATTATTTAACACAAATGATGGTTGATCTTTTATTATATTAAAAGCAAGAATAAAAATATTGGGTTAGATTAATAACATTGATGGATTGAAACACTGGGTGATAACATCAGTTTTCATGCACATTTCATGGCCTTTTTCATAAATAAAATAATTCAATTCAATATTGATATGTCCAATTTTGTTCATTTTGTCCTTGAATTACCTATTACATAGTTTCAAACAAGTTTCATTGAAAATTATAGGAATTCAACTTGAATTCCTTGAGATAGATAGCATAACAATTGACCTTCAAGAACAATCATTCATCAAGCCATTAACCTTAAAAGATTCCCACTACTCATCGACCTATTAGGTCAACAGTCAACCTTCTTTCAAAGATCAATGGAATCACTCATCAACCTACTGACTATTGAATAGGAAGAATGATGGATTCACTCATAAAGCTCGAATCCATCTAACCCAGTTGTCAACCTTCATGTTGACAGATCACCTTGTCAGTTTCTACAGATATAGATGACCCTCCAAGACCTATGGTGACCCATCAGTCAATCAAAGACCCATCACTCAATCAAGACCCATCAACCATCAAGGTTGATAGTGGGAAGGCCAAGAGTCCATGCCACATGGACCAATCCAAGGTCAACAAAGCACAAGTCAAATCCTATAAACAGGTCCCCAAGGCATCACTTCAAGGCATCTTGGATTTTGGAGTCAACAAGATGGAAGGCTACTGCCAAGTTCAGAGTCCAAGTTTAGAGATTATCGACCTAGCTAGTGCCATCAACCTAGTTAGACCATCGACCTCTAGACTGGGAATTTAGCTACTTCCATCGACTAATCAATTAATATGATTGCTTCAAGTCTTGATCGTATGGAAGAGTGGAGGCCATCGACCATTTGGCATCAATCTTTGGCCATCGACCTCCTTGTTAGATCCAAACCAAAAGGTGGATAGATTGATCATTTGATCTACCCTCAAATTGACTTTTTCCATGTCTTTTCTTTATCATGATTTACTCAAGTTGAAAACTATTTCTTTTCTATGTTATGAATGGATAAACTTCATAACTTGGATTGGGAGTAGCTGTCAGACCCTTCCAACTATGTAATATTTCCTTCTTCTATTTATTACATATATTCTTACAATTTTGTTTCTATACTCTTGTTTTGATTTGTCATATGTTGATTAGATACCTTCTTGTGTGTTATGTGTATTTATTTGAGAGAATGATTTTAGTTAGATCTGGATTATATATTAGTAATGAGGCACAAGAGCGAGGAGTTACTACAACAAAAGTCATGCAGTTATACTTGATCTTTTGGTTATCATCTTGAGAGAGAGATACCTTTGGCTAGAAATCTACTCGGATCTTGAGAGAAGGAAGGATCCAATGTCTTTTATGAATGTTTATAAAACATGTCAGAAACACATATAAATTGGAAAAGGAAGTTTTGCATGGTTGAGGCTGGTCTGATTGGTGAAACCCAATCCAAGTTCCCCTTTTTATCATTTCACAATTATCTTTATTTCTTTTTAATCTTTGATAACTTATATCTACTGCTTCACTACATAAATTCATTCCTGAACTGGAATGCCAACTTCACCTCTTTTATTTGACTAAACTAAGCCAAGATCTCCCCCGTTCTTATTATGTTGTTCTGCTTGTCCCTATTTTCAACCCCATATTACTACAATAGACTTTGTATTGAGTTGCAAACATCTCTTGAAATCAGGTATAAATTTAAATTCATATATCTTTGATTGGACAATCATTCTTACACTTTTGATCCACAAAAAAGAGCAATCAACTTTTGAAGCTATTTTTGTGGACAAAGAAATGAATAACCTCTAAGAACTTGGGGTCTACTTAAAACTAGTCCATGCTTTTAAGTTTGACAATAGATTAATTGTATCTTCTTTATACTTTTATGTCTACCTTTCAGTATCATTTATGTTTCCAGTCTTAGACTCTAATTTGTTTGTTCGAGGAACGAAGTAGCTTGACCTTCAGGGAGAGGTACAAAGTGACTTGAGTGAAGAGAGAGGAACTAAGTCTCTCAGCCTTTAGGGGGAGGAACAAATTGATGAAGATTAGGAAAATTTAGCACATGTATCTCATTACAAGGGATTCTTCACGCTGCACCCAGACACGAAACTAAGTTTATGAAGAAAGCACGCCCACATTGAATGAAATGGTACATATCTCACATGATGCAATTCTTCCCCTTCCTCTAGTCAAACTTCTTTCTTTTTTAACACTGGAGATTTTTACTGAATTTGCATAATTAGAGCACCTTTTTTATGATCCCATGGATGCTCAGCCACCCATAGGGAAGCTCCTAAAAATCATCCATCCTTGCATTCTTTGTCTACAGCCCCCGCCAATGATAATAGAGAGCCTTTTGTCATACCTCACATACATGTAGCCAACTTTTAGCTGAAACATGCTTTCCTTCATATCATTCAACATTAAAATTTTGGAGGGAATGTTGTTGAAGAAAATTTGTACCATCACATTGATGCCTTCAAAAACCTTAGTGACACCCTTAAGATAAATAGGGTCCCTTCAGACATCATCTACATGAAGGATTCTCCCTAAGAGAAAAGGCTCTGGCATGGTATTTGTCTCTAAATGGAATCACTACCTTGCAACAATTATCTAAAGGTTTTGTGAACAAATTATTTCCTTTTGAGAAGACTCTTAGATGCAAGCACAAAATCATCAGATTTAAACAAAATCCCACTGAGAACCGGTATGAGGCTTGGGAGAGATACCAAGACTATTTCTGTTATTGCCCACATCGCAGTTATGATGAAGGTTTTTAATAACCATCTTTTATGAAGGGCTTACTTCTATAGAAAGGACATCTCTCAGTGTGGAAATAGGAAGTGATTTCATGAAACATGATGTTGTAACTACTAAGGAGATCAACTATTAATATGGTTGCACTACAAATAGGAAGGGATTACGACAGAGTTTCTATCGCAACTACATCTTCCATAAATACTTTTTCTGAGTCAAAGTTTCTTGAAAACTTAAAAAAAAAATAGATAGAATGGCGACTGATGTATAGAGCATGAATGAAGAAAACTCTAGATATTGTCTTTAGGAGGTAGTGAAATGTGTTATTTGTGAAGAAGGGGTCCATGGCATAGACCATTGCATACACACCCACAAGTCAGAAGATAATCAAATGATTCTCATGGAGAATGTGTCTTATGTAAATTATAAAAGACTTGACCACCCATGCTTTTCATATGGAAATACCTATGATGCATAAAACTCTTTCCATCTAATTCAAACACCTCAATAAATAGGTAGGGGACAAGCTAGAGGAAGAGGAAATCCTCTAAGGTTTCAACAAGATAACCCCTCACAACAAGGTAGTTTCAATGGACAGACAAGGGGGGTTTGTTCCAACAACAGTAGAAGTCCATAAATGAGTTGAATTCCCTCACTGAAAGAATGGAAAAATGCATTGTGAGTAATAGTAACCTGATGTCAAGCATGCAAGCGCAATTAGGGAATGTAAATACCCAAATATGTGACCTGCAACAACATAATTGGATGATTGACCAGCAACTAGCCTCGATAACAATGTCAATCAAATTTCTAAATGGGAAATTTCCTTCAAGTACTAAACAAAATCCAAAGAGTGAAATGCAAGGATGTCAACACTTCAATCTGGAACTACTGCAAATGTACCACAAGCTACTATGGAACCCATTGAAGAAAGTGATGATGCAATCAACTATAATGAAAGAGAAGTTCCTACAACCAAGAAATCCAAAGGAATGACCAACCCTATTCCATCCATCAGGATATCTGAAGTTCCATACCTTTTCTCATAACAGATGCTTCATCAAGATATGGCATGGCCGATTTGAGGGCCATCATAAGCCTCATGCCACATAGTCCAGTAATCAGACTTGGATTGACCAAAAATTTTCACTCAAATATTAAATCTAGTTAATCGATAACTCTTTCACCAAGTCAGCTGGTGTAGTCTATGACGTCCGCATCCGAATAGAAACTTTCGTTATCCCTTGTGACATTGTCATCATTAATGTAGTTGAAGATACTATGTGCCTGATGATTTTTGGATGACCCTTCCTCTCCACAATTTGTGTGCTAATTGATGTAGCAGACGGGCTAATTACCATAAGGGTTGGTAATGAACACATCAATTTCAATGTGCTAGACCACATGAAAGGCTCTTCCTCATTAGAGATAAGTTACTTTGTTGATTGTTATATCAATTATGTGTTGAAATTCAAGAACACAACACAATCGTGGATCATTCGATGTGGGCACTCACCAATTCAAATTTAGGGATCATTGATCGTGAAGTTGAATACATCCTAGCTTACTTTAAAGCCACGGAAGAAGAAGAAGCACACCACCAAGGCTTAATTGAAACTGCCAAGTTTGTCTCTCTTGAGAGAGAACCAAGGGACATTTTTTTACCAAAATATGTATATGAGTTAAAACCTCTTCTAGAAGGTTTGAAATATGAATTCTTGGATGATGAGAAGAGGAACCCTATGATTATAAATGCTCAATTATCATCCAATCAACAGAAACAACTATGACTGAACTCAAACATTGATGAAAATATCTTGGTTATTTTATAGATGAAATAAAGAGACTAAATCCTATTGTCTGCATGCATCAAATCAACTTAGAAGACACCACTAAACCACATGTTCAAGGTTACAGAAAGTTAAATGGCAAGATGCATGAGGTCATGTGCAAGGAAGTAATTAAACTATATGATGTTGGAATCATTTATGTTGTAAGTGACAGTAACAAGGTCATCCCAGTTCATATAGTACCTAAAAAAGTAGGAACAATAGTCGTGAAAGGGGGTGACGTTAAGGAACTAGCCACTCGCACAATAACAAGTTGGCAAATGTGCATAGATTACATATTGCTAAACGTTGCAATAAGAAAAGATAACTTCCCTCTTCCTTTTATAGACCAAGTCTAGAGAGATGTGTACAATCACTCCCAAAAAATTTATCTAGATGACTAATCTGATTTCTACCAAGTACCCATTCATTCCTATGATCAAAATAAAATCACTTTCACTTGTATTTATGGAACATACACCTTCCAACAAATGTCATTTGGCCCCTGCAATGCTCTAGCCACCTTTCAAAGGTGTATGTCGGCCATCCTTGTTGATTTCATCGAGGAGGTCAGGGAAAGTTATTACGGATGATTTTTATTTATATGGTTCATCTTTCTAATATTGTCTAAAGAACTTATCTCTCATTCTTCAATGGTGTGAATAAAAGCAACTCATCCTCAATTGGGAGAAATACCATTTCATGGTTCATGAAGGAATTGTTCTCGGACACAAGGTGTCCAAAGTTCGTATTGAACTTGAAAAAACAAGATCGAAGCTATTTTCAAGATTCCGCCACCTTCTTCTATCTCCTTCGTCTGAAGCTTTCTAGAGCATGTCGGGTATTTTTGTTGTTTTATCAAAGATTTCTCTAAAGTTTCAAAGTTGATTTCTAGATTTTCTAGTAGATGACACACCCTTTGTCTTTGATGAAGAATGTCTTAAGGCCTTCCATACTCTAAAATATGTCCTAGCCTCCACACTAGTTATGCTAGCCCCAGATTGGGGCCTCCCTTTCGAGATCATGTGTGATGCTAGTGATTATGCCATTGGAGCAGTCCTAGGATAAAAGAAGGATAAGAATCAATTAAACCAGCAAAACTCTCTATGAGGCACAAATAAACTACACTACCATAAATAAAGAAATGCTCGCAATCATTTATGCCTTTGATAAGTTAAGATCATATCTATTGGGTGGAAAAGTCATAATCTACATCGATCATGGAGTCATAAAAAATTTAATGCAAAACAAGGATACTAAGCCTCACCGTCTGAGATGGGATCTCTTATTACAAGAATTTGATCATCAAATCATCAATAAGAAGGGATCTGAGAATGTGGTTGTAGATCACCTCTCAGGTATATGTGTTAAGGAATATAATCATCTCCCCATCAATGAGTCCTATCATGATGAATCAATTCTATCTATTCACATCATGAAACTAGTAACACCATGGTATGTAGATTTCTGCAACTATCTCGCCTGCTAGCACTATCACCCGACATGACATATAACCAGAAAAAGGTGTTCTTTTCTGACCTAAAAAACTACTATTGGGATGACCCACTCCTGTTCACATAGTACACAAACAATGTCTATTTTCTATGTATCTCAAATGAAGATGCTCACTCCATTGTGGAGAAATGTCATGTTGTTTCTTATAGAGGACATTTGGGTGTTGAAAGACTGCTATGAAATATTGAGTTTAGGTTTCTATTGGCCAACTATTTTCAAAAATTCTCACACCTACATTAGGCAATGTGTCATGTCAAAGAATCTAGAACATTAGCAAGAGGAGTGAAATGCCTCTCGCCTATTAGATTGAGGTCAAAAAATTTGACGTTTGGGGAATAGATTTTGTCGGACCATTTCCCCCTTCTTCAGGAACAAATATATATTTGTCACGTTCGATTATGTTTCAAAGTAGGTGGAGGTTGTACCCTTCCCAACATGTAATTCCAAGACAGTAATGCATCTTTTTACAAAAATCATCTTTCTAAGATTCAGAGTCCCTAAGACGGTCATAAGTGATGGTGGCTCACATTTTATAGAAAAACAATTTAAGGCACTTATAAAAGATATGGGAGTAAAACATAAGATCTCTAATCCATACCATCCTCAAACCGTCGGTCAGGTAGAAGTCTCAAACAGACAAATCAAATAGAATTTTTGGCAAAAAAAAGTTGGATATCTAGAAAAGAATGGTCTTCAAAACTCGATGACACTCTTTGGGTGTGCTGAATCACTTATAAAACTTCCATTGGTACCACCTTTATCTCCTCATCTGTGGCAAATCATGCCATCTTCCTCTGGAACTAGAACACAAAGCATTTTGGGCGATCACAACCCTCAACATGGATGTTGATCTCACTAAGGATAAACACTTTTGGCAATTATAGGAGTTGGAAGAACTCTAATTACATGCTTATAAAAACACTAAGATCTACGAGGAATGCACTAAAATATGGCATGATTCCCATATCAAGAGAAAAGATATCTCATAAGAAGACAAAGTTCTTTTGTTCCACTCAGCACTTTGACTTTTTCATAGAAAGCTACACTCTCGATGGTCGAGACCGTTTACCGTTATCACCATCTACCCTCCTAGAATGATGGATATTCACAATGAGAAATCTGGAACATTTTTAGTCAATGGGTATCCTTTGAAGCACTGTTCAAAAAATCAGCCGCTTAGGCCGAATAATCGACCGAATATTCCTTTTTGGGGGTCTACCGCTCCGATTATGAATAATCGGCCTATAATCGGTCCAAGACCGATTAATCGGTGATTTTCAAAATCAAATGCTAGTAATAATTTTTTTTACATTAATTTTTTCTAATACTACTATTGGTCATTACAATTACATTCTCTTCTTCCAATTTACATATTTGGTCTTCTCCTCATGTTTTCTCTATAAGTTTATAGTTAGTGTTTATTGAACTGATCCTTAATGTTGATGTTTTCTTCTTTAATTTCATCAATGTTTCTAATTACTTCTTAATGAAATATTAGTCTATGACTTATCAATGTTTATAATTACTTATCAATATTTTTGTTGACCTAGGTGTCGCACATTGCCCATATTTTGATAATGACTTAACCATTCCATTCATATGTATCTAACAAATCTATTTGAGATCATTGCAGATATTAGATACAAGAAAAGAATCTCCTTTATCTCCAAAGCTACTCTTCCGGCACATGCAAAACATGTGACTTTTAACCGCTTTGTAATATAGCCCTTAGAGGCTTAGAACATTTTATGTAATCACTCATAATCATGTTTTGCATTGTATCTAAGATGGATAAAATGATTGGGACTCAAAAATCCATCATTTGTACAGTTTATGAAAATTCCAAAATACCCTTAATAGGGATTTTGTCGGCCGAATTCCAAACTCGGCCGATCCATATATTCTGGAATTTTCTGGGCTGTCGGCCGAGTTTCCAACTCAGCCGATCCCTGTTCGGTCGAGTTTCAATGATAGGAAACTCGGCCGATCCACTGGTTGGTCAAGACTGAAGGTCGACCGATCGGTCGAGTTTCCCCATGGAAACTCGGCCGACAGTCTGCCTCTCAGACTTGTCGCCTAGTGTGTCAGCCGAGTTGCCTTTAATGAAACTCGGCCGATCGGACTGTACTGGAATGCAGAAAAAGCAATTCCAACCGTTGGAGGAGTTGGTGGGACTCAAAATAGATCCGTTGCAAGTTGTAAAACGGCTAGTTTGTGCCACTTAACTCTCCCAACCTCAAAGGGACACCCTCAACTATAAATAGGACCTCTTGGACTTCATTCCAAGGTTGCTCATTCACATATGCTTGGTCCTAGCCTTAGTTGAGTGGTTTCTAATCCTTTGAGCCCCTTTCTCTCTCTACCTTCAAAGCAAATTCGTGAGTATGAGTGAGTTAGGATCCCATGTATGAGAGCTATCATTTGTAATCATGTAAAGCTCTCCTTTCCACTTCTCCCATCTCCATTCTCTATGAAGATTGATTGAAGTTTCTTCTCCGAGTGAAAGAGAAGAAGGTTGCTGCTCTTCCCCAAGTGAAGGAGAAGAAGGCTAGCTGCTCCAGGCCTCCGAGTGAAGGAGGAAGGTGCTAAAGCTCTCCAAGAGAAGGAGAGGTGCAAGGCAAAGCTCAAGCAAGATGGGTAATTCCTGCAAGGCCGAAGACTAGAGCAAGAGTAGGTAAGTCCTTTGAAGAAGGCTGAAGACTACTTGCTTGGTGGGTAAGTCCTTGGTGAGGTAGAAGATCTTGGCTTGATATATAAGTCCTTGGATGGTTGGTAGTTGTAGCTTGTAATCTTATTGTGTGATATATATAAGAGAACCAAGTTACAAATCCTAGAGCCTAACCAACTCTAGGTAGTGGACTGACATTGCTCCTAAGTTTAGGACATGGAACCACTCTAAACCACCTGTCCAAGTGCATGCTTTCCTTGTCTCTTATCCTTGCTTTGTATGCTAGTTTAGGACATCAAATTGCTGTTTTGAATTAAGTTCTGCACTTAATATAATTTGGTGGTCTAATCACTTTTGTGAAGTTTGTGAAGCTCTATTCAACCCCCCCTTCTAGAGCCCATTGATCCAACAAGTGGTATCAGAGCAGGTCTTCTCCAAGCTACTTCAACAAGTAGGAGAAGATGGGCGATTCAGCTCTTGGGTCACTCAATCTTGAAGGAAGCTTCTCCATGAGACCCCCGGTCTTCGACGGCACAAACTTCCTATATTGGAAGAGAAGGATGCAATTCTACATCCAAGGCGTGAGCTACGAGATGTGGAAGATAGTCCATCTCAAGTATGAAGAGCTGAAGGGGAACATCACCACATGGACGGAAGATGAGATGAAGCGTGCTCAACTCAATGCTAAAGTTGTGAGCATCATCTACGCCGCCCTTTCACCATCGGAGTTCAACCGCATCTCTTCTTGGGACACGGCGCATGAGATTTGGCATAAGTTGTGTGTCACCTATGAAGGGACGGAGCAAGTCAAGGAGGCCAAGGTCTATATGCTCGGCGGCCTACTTGAGAACTTCAAGATGGGGAAGAATGAAAGAGTTGCGGACATGTACACAAGGTTGAATGTCATCTTGAACAGTCTTGCAGCCCTTGGAAGTGTCATGGATAGAGGTACCATCAATGCAAAGATCTTGAGATCTCTTCCAAAGAGATGGGAGCCAAAGGTCACTTCAATTGAAGAAGTCTACAAGCTGAGTGAGTTGTCAACCGAGGAGCTGGTTGGTAATCTCCAAGCACATGAACCAAGGCTCGACAAGCAAGAGGAAGAGGAGAAAAGAGAAGAGAAGGAGTCCAAGAAGATGAAGGACACAGCCTTCAAAGCTCAAGTTGAAGAAATGATGCGGCAACAACAACTTGCCATGAAGTCTCCCTGCCCTTCCTCAAGCGAAGATGAAGGTGCAAATGATCATGAAGCCAACTATTCAAAAGGAAGACACTTCAAGGGCAAGCCATCATCCTCAACTCCTAGATGCTACGAGTGTGGTCAAAAGGGCCACTACAAGAATGACTGCCCAAAAGCCAAGAAGGGCTATCATAAGAGCAGCCACAAGAAGGATGACAAATACAAAAGAGAAGCCAAGTACAAGAAGAAGAAAAAGAAGGAGAGAAGACCCAAAGATGCAGCTCATGCGGCATGGGAGGAGTCCTCTACTTCAAGTTCCTCAAGCTCCGAGGATGGTGAATGTCATCTTGCACTCATGGCTTCTACTAGTGAAGAAGTAATTGAGGTAAGTGAGGTAAGCAAGGTAAGTGATGAAAGTTTACTTGATTTATCTAAGGAAACCCTCATTGAAATGCTTAATGATTGTCAATCATCTTTTGCTAAATGTAAAGCTAAAAGAAAAAGATTAGGAAAGATAGTTGATGATCTCTATGCCAAGATTGACATTCTAGATCAAAATGAGAAATTACATCTTGATAGCATAGATTCTTTACAAGGGCAATTTCTAGACCTTGAACTTCAATATAATGGAGTAGAGGTTGAGAATGGTACTTATCTTAAAACTATTGAAAATCTTAAGATAGAGAACCAAAATTGCCTAGATGAGCTAGATGTTCTAAAAACTGAAAATGTTGAACTTAAGCTTATTGATGATGCTAGGAGAGATGAAGTGTATGCTTATCAAAGGGAAATTGTAGTCCTTAAATCTGAAAATGCTAAACTTCTTGCACAAACAAATGATTTATCTTCTAGACCTATCTTGCCTAGAAATGAAGTTGCAAACTTAACTCTTGAAAAAGACTCTCTTCTTACTAAAGCCCTCTGTCTTGAGGCCGACCTTTTGCATGCTAGAGAAGATCTTGCTAGTTTATCTACTACCATTACAAATCTTAGTGATGATAATGCTAAATTAAGATCTACTTTGCAAAGGTTTCTTTCGGGTAAGAAGTCTCTAAATGATGTTCTAGAGCACTCTACCAAACAAGTTGGTACTAGTGGTCTAGGATACAATGCGACTACTCCAAAAGGTAAGAAGAAGAAAAAGGGTAAGAAAAAGAGTGTGGAAACTCCAATTTCCAATGGAGAGTCTTCCGGCTCTAAAAATCCCATGGTATGTATGCATTGCAAATGTGATGATCATTATTCTACCTATTGTCCTTACAAGCCTAAGGGGACCAACCCAAATATGAAATGGGTCCCCAAGCTAACCCCGGACCCCAAAGTTTGAGTTGGGTTCCGACATCCTCTTTTCTTGCAGGTCACAAAGAAATGGATTGTTGATAGTGGCTGCTCTAAGCACATGACTGGAGAAATCAGCCATTTCAACAAAATTGTGAAGAAGAAAGGAGGATCGGTAACCTTTGGGGACAACAAAAAGGGTAAAGTTATAGGTGAGGGTGATGTAGGTAATGATTTGTGCATTAAAAATGTTTTGCTTGTTGATGGCCTACATCACAACTTAATTAGTGTTAGCCAATTATGTGATAATGGTTATCTTGTGCTCTTTACTTCCTTAGAATGCTTGCTTCTAGATTCCCTGTCCTATAATGTCATATATAAGGGAACTAGAAATGGTAATCTATATGTGATTGTTCTTGATGCTTTAAAGCCCATACTAAATAGATGCTTAGTCGTGGATAAAAACGATCTTTCGCTTTGGCATCGACGTTTGGGTCATGTGAACTTGCATCAAATGAAGAAACTGAACAAAAAGGACTTGGTTCGAGGACTTCCCAAATTGGATTTTGAAAAGGATGAGGAATGTCAACCTTGTACTCAAGGGAAACAAACCAAATCCTCCTTCAAATCCAAAGGAGTCATGAGTACCAAGAGAGTTCTAGAGCTTCTTCATATTGATCTCTTCGGACCTATGAGAACACAAACGCTTCGCGGCTCCAAGTATTGTCTTGTTATTGTCGATGATTTTTCTAGATTTACTTGGACTTTCTTTCTCGTTTCTAAAAGTGATACACTCGATGTTTTCTCGAGCTTTTGTAAACGAGTTGAAAACGAAGCTTCTTGTCATGTTGTTTCCATCCGTAGTGATCATGGGGGAGAGTTTGAAAATGATCTTTTTGAACGTTTTTGTGAAAAATCGGGTTATTCGCACAATTTCTCTTCTCCTCGCACACCCCAACAAAATGGAGTTGTTGAGAGGAAGAATAGATCGCTACAAGAGATGGCCAGGACCATGCTTCTTGAGTATGACACTCCTAAGAAGTTTTGGGCTGAAGCCGTTAGCACCTCATGTTTTGTGCAAAACCGAGTTTTCACTCATCCGACTTTTAAGAAAACCCCCTATGAACTATGGCGTGGTAGGAAGCCGTCAATTGATTTATTTCATGTGTTTGGATGTCCATGTTTTGTTTTGAACACCAAGGACTCTCTCGACAAGTTTGATCTGAAATCCTACAAGGCTTTCTTCCTAGGCTATAGCACTACTAGCAGGGCTTTTAGAGTGTTTAACATTGAACTATCTAAAATAGAAGAATCTATAAATGTTAAATTTATTGAAACTAACCCTGGTATTGGCAAGCATTTGGGTGATGATGATGTTGCAGATGAAATCATTCCTATCTTAAAAGAGCTCAACATCAAAGACAAAGACAAGCAGGTTGAAGAAGAAGAAAAAGAAGAAGAAAGAAAGGATCCTACTCCCCGCTTTGCAAAGAATCACCCCAAGGAGTTGATCATTGGCAACCCGTTTGAAAGAGTGAGGACACGAGCTGCACACAACAAAGAACAAGCAGACAGTGCCTTCATCTCTTAACTGGAGCCAAAGAACATCAAAGAGGCCCTTGGCGATGATGAGTGGATCCTTGCCATGCAAGAAGAGCTTGAACAGTTCGAGAAGAACCGTGTGTGGACCTTAGTGCCAAGACCAAATGATAGAAAGATCATCGGTACCAAATGGGTCTACCGCAACAAGCTTGATGAGCAAGGAAAAGTGGTAAGGAACAAAGCAAGGTTAGTAGCACAAGGTTACAATCAACAAGAAGGTATTGATTTTGATGAAACCTATGCTCCTGTTGCTAGATTAGAATCTATTCGTATGCTACTTGCCTTTGCTAGTTATAAAAATTTCTTGCTTTATCAAATGGATGTTAAAAGTGCGTTTTTAAATGGTACAATCGAGGAGGAAGTATATGTTGCTCAACCTCCAGGCTTTGAAAATGATAAGTTACCCAATCATGTATATTTCTTGCAAAAAGCTCTCTACGGACTCAAACAAGCACCTCGAGCTTGGTATGAGAAACTAAAGAACTTTTTGTTAGATAATGGGTATATCATGGGCAAAGTTGATTGTACTTTGTTTCTAAAACACACTTCTACCCATTTTCTCATAATTCAAATATATGTTGATGATATTATATTTGGCGGAACTGACCTTGATCTTTGCAAAGAGTTTGGTTCTCTTATGCAGAGTGAATTCGAGATGAGTATGATGGGTGAGATGACCTTCTTCCTCGGCTTCCAAATCAAACAAACCAAGGAGGGTAACTTCATCAACCAAGGCAAATACACACTTGAACTTCTTAAACGCTTTGGGATGGAGAACATGAAGCCAATGGATACACCCATGTCAAACACTGCAAAACTTGACAAGGATGAAGAAGGTGAGAAGGTAGATGAGAAGCTCTATAGAGGTATGATCGGAAGTTTACTTTACTTAACTGCCTCTAGACCTGATATAATGTTTAGTGTTGGCTTGTGTGCTCGCTTTCAATCAAGCCCTAGGAAATCACATCTTATTGCTGTCAAGAGGATTTTGAGGTACTTAGCCAAAACTCCAAATTTTGGACTATGGTACCCTAAGTCAAGGGACTTTACTCTTGTAGCATATAGTGATGCTGACTACGCAGGTTGCTTGATTGATAGAAAGTGCACAAGTGGCACTTGCTTCCTCTTGGGACCATGCTTGGTGTCTTGGTTCTCCAAGAAACAGAACACAGTGGCATTATCAACTACCGAAGCTGAATACATTGCATCCGGAAGTTGTTGTGCCCAGGTCCTATGGATGAAGCAAATGCTCCAAGACTTTAACATTCATTTTGATGCTTCTCCTATTTTCTGTGATAACACTAGTGCAATAAATCTTTCTTATAATCCAATATTGCATAGTAGAGCTAAACACATAGAAGTTCGCCATCATTTTCTCTGTGATCACATTGTCAAAAAGGATATTTATATCACACATGTGGATACGGAAAATCAGTTGGCCGACATTTTCACTAAACTGCTTGCTAGAGAACAATTTAATTTTATTAGATCAAAATTGCTTATAACCTCTCTTGATGATGTTGAATTGCTCTCTAATTAGTTGGTTACATCTTATGTGTGTTGCTCTTGCTTATAAATGCTTTGGTTGCTCAAAATGCTTGTTTTTGATAAAATTTCTCTTGTTTCTATCTCTTCTTCGGGCTTTTCTCACAAATCGGGTTTTAATCGACAAATAGTACCCTATGATGATGGGAATGTGCCTAAATATGCTTAATATACAATCTAGTCCAACCAGAAAATTTGCTTTAGGTCATTTGAGGCTAGGGCTAGAATCTAGGTTTTTCCCACATCAGGGATTTTGTCGGCCGAGTTGGAAACTCGGCCGATCGGTCGGGCACAGGGCACCTGTGTGTTCTGTCGGCCGAGTTTCCTCTCCCTGGAACTCGGCCGATCGGCGGCAGACTGGTTTAATATATATAGGAATCGGCCGACTTGCTCCCTCTCAACTAGAGCAAAGTCGACCGAACCCTAGACGCCCAGCCCGACCCTTCCTCCCCTGGTGCTCCTCTCTCTCTCTCTCCGGCCGATTTTCTTCCCAAATCAACCTGTTCGTGTGTTCTTGCTGCTCTTGGCATGCCGCCTGCTCTCTCTCTCCGCGTGGATCGGCTCCCTCTCCTCGTTCTCCTCTCCAATGAGGTCCCAACGCCGGAAACGTGCCGTTCCCGCCCCTGCTCCTGCGGTTCCTCTTGCACCTAGGTATATGGTGTTTGATAATCTTTCTTTTGTTGACAATGCTGCTATTGCTCGCTACAAAGAGCTCCTTCCTCGCTCTCCCTTTCCTTTTCGAGCTCTTTATCAGCCCCATAGCTTTCATGCCGACCTTTTCGAAGCTTGTCAACTCTTTCGCACACATCATCTTGAAGCTCTTTGCATTGAGGATGCCCGTTTTTATAACCTAAAATACAGCTCCAAAGCTGTACGTCAATTCTACGCTAACTTGCGGTGGAATTACAACTCTTTGGTTCCCCCTTCGGACACCTCAATCGTTTTGACGTCTATGATTGCCGGCCAACCTTTCCATATTACTGAACACTCGTTCAATCTCTATCTCAATGGCAATGTTGGCACGGCTTCGTGGATTACTGATTACCCTGCTTATCTTGATCTCTTGTATCCCGAGGACGTCTATAAGACCATTGAGGTTGACTTGACTGATATTCATAAGTTTCTCAAGCAACCTGATTTTCCTTATAGAAAGAAGGGCACTCTGCCATCTTCTGCCCTGTCCTCTCCTCGCCGTGTCTTGGCGTTCGTTCTCAGTTGCAATGTCCATCCAAAGAAGAATCAAACGGACATCGCTGAAAATACAGCTATGATGATGTATCTGCTTTTGAACAACCAAGGAGTCAAATGGGCTCGTTACATCCTTCACCATATGACTTGTTTTGACTCGGGAAAGAACACCAAGGGCACGCATCTTCCATATCCTGCCCTAATTTGTGGTCTTTTCCAGCATGCCACTGGAAAATCTCTCTTTTCCGATTTTCTCTACCGCCCCGATCGTAAGGGAGTTTATATCAGTGAGACCACTCTTCAGAAGAGTGTCCCTACCTCTGGTGCATCATCTTCTTCTGCTCCACCTCCACCTCCATCATCATCTGCTGCACCTCCTCCTCCACCCTCCACAGCTGCACCACCTCCTCCTGAGCCATCTTTCCGACCTCCTCCGCAGCCGGCTTTTGCTGACTTCCATGTCTCCAATGAGGCCCTCATGGGGTACCTCATGCATCAGCAAGCCTACAACATGCAGGTCCAGCAACATCACCATCAGGATCTGTGCCACATCATGTCGTCCATGTCTTTGTCTTGCCCTCAGCCCTACCCCACCTACGAGCCCTACCCCGGTGGTGACTACGCTTCTTTTGCGTATAGTCAGTTTTATCCTCCTCCACCCCCTTCTGCTTCCGCTGATCACTCTACAGGTGGATACTCTTCTCCGGTTCTGGCGCTCCCAGGTGGCCGTTTGTCTGAGCTTCTGGCCCAATACACCTCTTCTGCTCCCCCTATTGAGGTTGCCTATGAGTTACATGCTCTAGGCATGTCTTGGGCCGAGCAGAGTGCGAGGTGGCCCGAGCGTGCTTTTGGTCCTCCAGACGAGGATATGGCTGACCAGGAGGATGCTGAGACTGACGCTGATGAGGCTACTGCGACGGATGCCGAAGATGACGATGACGATGCCGATGCTGAAGACGAGGCTACACCAGCTGCTGCTCCTCCTTCAGATGATGGAGATGAGGACTACCAACCCGATGAGGACATGGAGGCTGCCGTTGATGATGTTGACATAGATTAGTGTAGCTTAGAGTTGGTGTGTCTAGTTTAGTCTCGGATGACCATGATATATCTTTTTGGACTATGATTGTATTATTTACATTAGGCACATCATCTGAGTTGTACTATTGCTACTCCGTTTGTCCGTGTAGTTTTTGTCTTATGTTTGCTTTTGGAAACACTTTGTATGGCTTATCTTATAGTGTGTTCCATATTTTGATGAATGATAGGTTTTTGCTTTCGTGCTTTATCTTGATATTTATCTGTTTCTCTATGTTTTGGTTGATTGAGTGTTTGGAGAAGACCTTGCTTTTATGCTCTTCTACCCCCCCTGCCTTTTTGAGATGACAAAGGGGGAGAAAGACCTCAATCATATTGTTTTTATTGCTTGTATGGTTCTTTTCTTGTCTATAAACTGAAATGCATCTAGACTTGTTTAGAACAATATAGTATCTATATATGCTATGTCTGCTTGTGTGTTAACTAACTATGTAGGAACGAGTAAGTATGAATTGAGGGGGAGCATTACAAATTGATCATATTTGCATCCCCTTGCAATTCCCTAAAGAAAAGGTATAATTTTCACATTCTTTTCAATATGTTGAGGAATGGTTTGTCATTGTCAAAAAGGGGGAGAATGTTGACCTAGGTGTCGCACATTGCCCATATTTTGATAATGACTTAACCATTCCATTCATATGTATCTAACAAATCTATTTGAGATCATTGCAGATATTAGATACAAGAAAAGAATCTCCTTTATCTCCAAAGCTACTCTTCCGGCACATGCAAAACATGTGACTTTTAACCGCTTTGTAATATAGCCCTTAGAGGCTTAGAACATTTTATGTAATCACTCATAATCATGTTTTGCATTGTATCTAAGATGGATAAAATGATTGGGACTCAAAAATCCATCATTTGTACAGTTTATGAAAATTCCAAAATACCCTTAACAGGGATTTTGTCGGCCGAATTCCAAACTCGGCCGATCCATATATTCTGGAATTTTCTGGGCTGTCGGCCGAGTTTCCAACTCAGTCGATCCCTGTTCGGTCGAGTTTCAATGATAGGAAACTCGACCGATCCACTGGTTGGTCAATACTGAAGGTCGACCGATCGGTCGAGTTTCCCCATGGAAACTCGGCCGACAGTCTGCCTCTCAGACTTGTCGCCTAGTGTGTCGGCCGAGTTGCCTTTAATGAAACTCGGCCGATCGGACTGTACTGGAATGCAGAAAAAGCAATTCCAACCGTTGGAGGAGTTGGTGGGACTCAAAATGGATCTCTTGCAAGTTGTAAAACGGCTAGTTTGTGCCACTTAACTCTCCCAACCTCAAAGGGACACCCTCAACTATAAATAGGACCTCTTGGACTTCATTCCAAGGTTGCTCATTCACATATGCTTGGTCCTAGCCTTAGTTGAGTGGTTTCTAATCCTTTGAGCCCCTTTCTCTCTCTACCTTCAAAGCAAATTCGTGAGTATGAGTGAGTTAGGATCCCATGTATGAGAGCTATCATTTGTAATCATGTAAAGCTCTCCTTTCCACTTCTCCCATCTCCATTCTCTATGAAGATTGATTGAAGTTTCTTCTCCGAGTGAAAGAGAAGAAGGTTGCTGCTCTTCCCCAAGTGAAGGAGAAGAAGGCTAGCTGCTCCAGGCCTCCGAGTGAAGGAGGAAGGTTCTAAAGCTCTCCAAGAGAAGGAGAGGTGCAAGGCAAAGCTCAAGCAAGATGGGTAATTCCTGCAAGGCCGAAGACTAGAGCAAGAGTAGGTAAGTCCTTTGAAGAAGGCTGAAGACTACTTGCTTGGTGGGTAAGTCCTTGGTGAGGTAGAAGATCTTGGCTTGATATATAAGTCCTTGGATGGTTGGTAGTTGTAGCTTGTAATCTTATTGTGTGATATATATAAGAGAACCAAGTTACAAATCCTAGAGCCTAACCAACTCTAGGTAGTGGACTGACATTGCTCCTAAGTTTAGGACATGGAACCACTCTAAACCACATGTCCAAGTGCATGCTTTCCTTGTCTCTTATCCTTGCTTTGTATGCTAGTTTAGGACATCAAATTGCTGTTTTGAATTAAGTTCTGCACTTAATATAATTTGGTGGTCTAATCACTTTTGTGAAGTTTGTGAAGCTCTATTCAACCCCCCCTTCTAGAGCCCATTGATCCAACAATTTTTTCCCTAATTTCATCAATGTTTCAAGTTACTTATTAATGCAATATTAGTCTTATCACTTATCAATGTTTCTAATTACTTATTAATGCAATATTAGTCTATGACTTATCAATGTTTCTAATTACTTATTAATGCAATATTAGTCTATTACTTATCAACGTTTCTAATTACTTATTAATGTGATATTATTCTATGACTTATCAATGTTTGTAATTACTTATCGAAGTTTTCTTCTCTAATTTCATCAATGTTTCTAACTACTTATGAATGCAATATTAGTCTATTACTTATAAATGTTTCTAATTACTTATCATTGTCATTATTATATGGTCAATATATAATTTACATATCTTTATGGTTAATATTAAAAAAAATCAAAACCGATTAAAACCGAATAGTCTCCCGCTTATACTCCCGCATACCGTATATACTCTATTTGGTACCCTCTTCGCCCGTACACCGATTACCGCTTTTTAGAACAATTCTTTGAAGTGTTACTATGAAAATGAAGTTATCACGAAGAAGGCAGATATGGATATGTCTAAGGCACCAACTGCAAAATAACGATATCTCTATAGTCAAGCTAATGACTCTAAATAAAGTGCTACTTGGGAGACAACCCAAATGTCTATCTTTTGTTTTTATCATTTATCTTGTTCTTCTTTTTTTATTAGATAAACTTCCTTTGTAAATTGATCCATCAACTTGGTGGATAGATGTTTTTAAAAGGGTTATTGTTCAATAATCCCTTCACATGAATTCATTGGCCTAAACTGTGGCCTACTTGTATTGACCTCTCGAAGACATCGATAGTTTTCCTTCATGAATGAGTTGTCTACATGGGTTTCAACCTTAACCCATTGATCTCTTTCCTAAAAGACTATCGAACTCATCACCAACTACCACACTTGATGATCTCAGACTATATTACCCTTTTACCCCAATATTTTCACCGACCTTGTTTCCTCACCTATAAATAGAAGACCATGCTATAATTTTCTTTCTTTGTCTGAAATTTACAGTCAAGCTCTGACTCTATTTGCTCTTACCCATCGACCTTCTTTCTAGTGAGACCTTTCAACCTAGCAGCTCGATAGCTTCAAGCAAAGATCGACAGCTTTGACTAGATATAACTCTATTGATGGCTATCTCAACCTTGTCAATCACTTTTCTATTAAATGTCATCGACATGTTCCCCTGTGATTTTATCAACCTACTCATCGATGCAACAACACCTATGGGTATTTTATGTTCAACTATCTATATTATGTTGTCCTCTTGTTGACCTTGACAGGTTTTGACCTCAATCACAGAGGCTAACAACCCTATCGACCAAACCGCTTGACATTTTCTAATCCCTCAAATTTCATCTTGATGTACTCACTTTTCAATGATATTATGATCCAATGATGGCCCATACTGAAGGTGAGACAAACACTACTGATGTCACCTCATGGAAAGGAGAGAAGTGCATGCATCCCTAATCATCAACTACTGAGTAAAAAGATGTGTGTCATTGAATCAGCCATGGACGCACTTAGGTTTTGTGCTCTAGGACATTCTAGCCTCAAAACAATGAGCATTTGGCATAATATAGGGCAATGAATACATTCACGTACAGACCCCCCGCTTCACCTACAAATACACCCCTAAAGAACTTGGGATCTGGAAGTGAGTGTCCAAATGGCTTTCAAACTTGAACCTATTTCAGTTGTGTTTAGCCAATCCCAAATCCTATATAGAAGAGACAATGGAATTTATGTCTTACATCAAAGAAGTCTCCCTCAAACCGGATGACGATCCAACAAGTGGACACAAAAACATCAAAGTCAGTATCAACAATGTTGGCTAATTTCTTATTGAGGTGGTACTAAATAAAATATTTTGCTCCTTAGATGAGGAGGCCACAAGAGCATGCACCAAGCTGGTCGAAAAAGTTGACTCTTGCTTTATTGCTAGTACCTATTGGGCTAAACTCACAGATGGGTCCTTAAAAGCTTCAATTGTGCATTCTGGCTTATGGATAATTATACACAAGATTGTCACAAATGTCGTATTTATAAAATCAGAAATGGGCAGCATCTATCTTGAGGAACTCTACATTCTATACCTATCATGGAAGGGAAGCACATAAACATTGTTCAACTACTAATCGATAGATGTTTGTCTATCTCATGATCTTCCCAACGATATTACTGCATGAGCGGTCTGATCAGCCTCATCTGTAGAGCCTACGGGCACCGTCCTTTTCCCAAAGGTTTCAAAGAGATATCAGGAGAACATCTCATCAACTATAAGTATTTGACCTCCTCGGGTATTATTATATGTCGTGATGACAAAATTCATTATTGCTTCTTGAGGCCTAACATCTACATTCCCCTATCTGAGATAATTGACTATGATGTGGAGATATTTCTCTTTACTGAGGAGGAATTAATACAACTCATCACTCAATTGCATGCTTCGACTGTTGATTCTTCACACGAACGTGTTGCATCCTCCTCCAGAGTTCACCCTTTACCTTTGTGGCTAAATCCTCCAAAAAGCCCCCACCTATCATTCATGAGGAATATTATCATGGAGTACATGATGATGATTTTGAAGTTTTACACTCACCTCCACAGCAAGCCAATTCCTTTGTCGCTCCCATAATCTCAGAGAAACATCAAACGTCTACAAAAAGTTTCCACACAATTGTATACCCAGACATCCCCCTGAATCCACCCTAAAAGTCCCCACCTCCATCCCAACTATACCCATGACCACTTCCAACCCAAGCACACCACCACCCCGACTCATCAAGAAGTCCATGATATTTTTGATAGTCCACCTCGAGGACACCATCATGCTTTCTCTCCATCTAATTCCCGCACTCTGCCTCAGTCTGAGTGCCCCTCTACACCTTCCTCACACCATTCTTTGGACATGGAGTATCCTAAAACACTGGGTGGCATTTTTTTGCAATAAAATTGACATGTTATGTAAGGTAACTACTGACCACATGTTTGATATTACCAAACTAACACAAGATGTGCAAGTTGTGTGAAAACAAGTCAATACCTTCCAACACCAGCTAGTATATTTACATCATATTCCCTAGAAAGTGGCTGCACTTGAGTGCAAAATTGACGTTCTTGCTCATCTTCCCCAATATATGCAACAAATATTGACTTTGCAACACCAAATCTTGAACCACTAGAAATCCAAATAAGATATGTGTCAAAGGAAACTTGAGCAGTGTGCACTCATCGACACACCGTCATGAGTTCCATTCCCTCTGTTGTCTTGTTCATCACATGGAAATTCCAATGTTTCGAACACGACAAGTGAATAAGTATGTTACTATTCTCCTGAGTATTCTATTAGGTCAATTAAAGAATCTATCTTGCATGTCTATGAGACCATATTTACTAAGAAGGCTTGAGTAATCCTCCATCTAAATCCACTCCCGCCTCCATAAATCAACAACAACTTAACTATTTCCTCTATTTGAAATTCCTTCTTCTCTAATAGAGCCATACGTCACTCTGTCTAAGGACATCCATTCTCATCCTTCAAACAATGAAACCCCCCTCACTCAGATACCACCTTCTGATTACTTTGATCATAGCCCGATGTGGAAGTTGAATGAGATTTTACCTTGTGAAGACAGTCATATTTGGTCACTTCGTAGCCATAATGCATCTAAGGTATCTCTATGAGATTGTATATCAATAGTCTAGCACTAAAAATAGACCTTGATAGCCCATCCAACGATGAGCATGGTTCATCTAGTGAATATAATGGTGGCATATCCACTATTCTTTCAATAGCTGATCCAAGGCCTCCAAACCCCATCTTCTAAGACCCACCCTTACCTCTTCCACCATAGATTCCCTTCAAGATGCACAAATTTGATCTTGACTTCTTGTGAGGAAAGCCTATTTGTGACATCTTCATTTTACATGATATTTTGGATGATCACTACGATGGAGATCAAATCAAATACAACAATGTATTTATGGATCTCTCTTAGAATGAGTTTTAGACATTTTCCATAGCCCAACCACAATAAATAAAAGAATGTTCACAATTTTGGCATCTACTATCTTGGAAGTTGTGATGCCCAGCAATAAAGAGTGTCTATACTACAATGCCACACCCTCCCTTGCCGACTATCTTTTTAATAATTGTCTAGATTCCCCGCTATAAAGACACTTCTTGCCAACCTATCGCTACAGCAAACATGAGTGATTGTTCTTCCCTTTCACTTCAAAGGATTGTGGCTCGTATGTGTTGCTAATCTGGTTTCTTTGAAGACCCATAACTTCCTGATAACCTATGCGATTTATATACATTGATTCCTCATCCTACTAAGGAACATTTGTGACAAGTCTTACAATGAGAAATACTGGAATAAGGAAATATAATGCCTTCCCAGGTGCCATCTCACCCACTAGGGACCATCTCTGCATCTATCCGGGCTGGTGAGGCCATTGATATCTTAAATTTTGTGGACTAACCCAAGCCATTTCCCATCTATAGACATGTGGCATCCATAAAACTAAGTTTTGAAAAGTTTGATAGAAGTTCTTGTTGTGAGTTTTCTCAAACTCAACTTCTACTTTCATGCAATGTCTCAGTAATGGCGACAACAATTGTGTTACTTTCCATCGATATGATATGCTTGTCATGAAAGATGAGCTCCTTAAAACTCTCCAATCTGGGAATATCTATCACACAGCCTTATGGATTCCTATAAATTCCTTCTCAGCCATACTATTGATGATATCTATAGGGTTGGACCTTATCTACAAATAGATCTTTGTCAGCAAGCTAACTCTGGAGAAAAAGGGTTGTTCATTTGGTGCCTGCAAATGTCCATTCTACATTATATTTTCTTACCTCTTCTCCATGACAATCATTGGGCCTTAATCATCATTTTCCCTCATGAGAGACAAGTCATGTTGTATAACAGTTCTGGCACCGCTTACAACGTTGAAGGCCTCTGATATTTTACTTTAATTCAAGTGAGCATGAACACATTGTTGATACTTGTGCCAAGGCACTCATCCCTCTGATATGTAAGCATGGCAACGGATACGCTTCTCAAGAGCTGCATAAATGGAAAGTTCTAAAGTTCAATCACCATAGCCCATGACAACAACATTATCTTTCTATGATTATGGCTTCTACATCCTACACTGGATATACTCAATTGGAGTTATTCATGTTGTTGTTGAAGAATGTATTCGCGATAATTATCAATGTCTATGCGGAAACTATGCCATGATGCTTCTCAATTCTGAATGGGAAATAGTTGATCTTTGACAATAATCCCAAGTGTTTACATTTTTCTTACTTATTTCACACTCTGACGGCACTGTGTGTTGTAAGTTTGGGGGGTGTGATATTGTGAGATAGGTATTCACTGTATCAAAACAATCTCTTTTTCTTCCCTTTCATCATTTTTCATAATTTTTCCTATTTTCATCAACGTTTTGATAATGTTTCATGTACAAATCAACGAAGAGGCATAAGATCAAAAACTCCCTCTCCAAAGAACTTAATATTTTTTTGAGCTATATCTTTTCAAATCAATCACAAGAAGATAATATTCAGGGTGATTCTTTTCTTTAGTGATGTTTTTTGTATGTTTTTCTTTTAGTAAAATGCCACTTCTTCCTTTATTTTGATTTTAACCTCGAACATCATTAGAAAATTCTTTCCAAAAATATCTAACCAAAACAAAGTCGTATTCAAATTGAAGGCATATTATCACAAAAGAAGAATGAGCTACCTCGTTCCTCATTATTCTTCCATTTCGATCAAAATCCCAAAAAGTGAGGAATAAAATAATCAAAGAGTTGTGTCATGTTCTTGTTAAAAGATCTATCGAATTTATGTATTTCCATGCTCATGAACGTAGATATGTTGTTTTTGCTAAACTCATAGACCAAAAATACACACCCCTAATTTTAATGGTGTTCATTAAAGGTATGGTAACCTGGGGCGCTTGTACTTAGGATGTGCAATCACTACTATAAAACCAACTAGTTTGCAATGTAGGGACTACTTTCCCACTTAATGGATCCATACTTGAATGACCCAAGAAGAAAGAAGGGATAGACACAAGTCTTTTTACCTACCCAATATATCCACCACCATCAAAGCTATGAAAAATGATAATTTTTCAAAGTTAGATCACCTTATGAATAAGTAAATGGATTTGATAAGAAGTTAATATAAAAATTTCTTTTAGACAATAGTTGAATCACGTTGCTCATTTTGATTAACACAGTGATTCTATTAGCTTGAGGATAAGATGAATTCTAAGTTTGGGGGAGTTGACAACATCAATTTTCATGCACATTTGATGGCCTTTTTTATAAACAAAATCATTTGATCCGATGTGCAGATATCCAATTTGTTCATTATGTCCCAAATTACCAATTACTTAGTTTTAAACAAGTTTCATTGAAAATTGTAGGAATTCAAGTCAAAATCCTTAAGATTGATGACATAACCATTGACCTTCAAGAATAATCATTCATCAAGCATTGACCGCGATACATTCCCACTACTCATTGACCTATTAGGTCAACATTCAACCTTCTTTCAAAGATTAATGGATTCACTCATTGAGCTCCCAACCATTGATTAGGAAGAATGATGGATTCACTCATTGAGCTTGAAGCCATCAAACCCAATTGTTGACCTTCATGTTGATGGATCACCCTGTTAGTTTCTTCAGAGCTCGATGACCCTCCAGGACTGATGATGACCCATCATTCAATCAAGACTCGTCGACCATCAAGGATGATAGTGGGAAGATGAAGAGTCCACACCATATGGATCAATTCAAGATCGAAAAATCACAAGCCAAATCCTATACATTGGTTCCCAAGGCATCACTTCAAGGCATCTTGGATTTTGGAGTCAACAAGCTGAAAGGTTTTTGCCAAGTTTAAAGTCCAAATCTAGAGACCACTGAACTAGATAATACAATCGACCTATGTTTTATAGGGTTGGGAATAGTTGTCAGGCCCTCCCAACCATGTAATCTCTCCTTCTATTTATTACATATGTTCTTACAGGTTTGTTTCTATACTCTTTTTTTTAATGTGTCACATGTTTATTAGATACCTTCCTGTGACATTTGATATGGGTTTATTCAAGAGAATGATTTCAATCAAAACTGGAGTATGGATTAGTAACAAGACATGATAGTGAGAAGTTACTATCATAAAAGTCATATGGTTATACTTGATCTTTTAGTTATCACCTTGAGAGAGACATACCTTTGAATAGAAATCTACTAGGATCTTGAGAGAAGGAAGAAGTGGATGTCTATTGTGACTATTTGCAAAACATGTCAGGAACATATATAAATTGGGAGAGAATGTTTTTTATGGTTGAGGCTGGTCTGATTGGTGAAACCCAATAAAAGTTTCCCTTTTATCATTTCACAATTATCTTTATTTCTTTTTTATCTTTGATAACTTATATATATTGCTTCATTAGATTAATTTGTTCCTTAATTAGAATACCAACTTCACCTCTTTGATTTGACTAAACTAAGCCAAGATATCCCATTCTTATTCTATTATTCTCCTTGTCCCTATGTTTGACCTCATATTATTGTAGTAGACTCCTTATTGAGTAACAGACATCTCTTGAAGTTAGGTATAAATCTAAAGTCTGATATATTTGACTTAGACAATCGTGTTTACACTTTTGACCCAGAAAAATAGTGATCACTAGGGTGAGTGAGTTTCACCACTTCTACCTATGTTTGGTCTCTCACTGCATACCAAATGTGTATGAATAATCACCATTGTGTCCAAGTAATCCACCCATTTGGAGTTAGGATCAAACTCAAAAAGTATCATTCTAGGCTTGTCATCTTGTTATCTAGAGATCACATACCCCTCGCCTCAAAAGACACATGTATGAAGTTCTTATTGAGGGCTTGACAAGTAACAATTAAAACCATGGATCCTATATTTGAAAATCTTCACACCCGAGATTTGAAAAACTTGCAAACATGTTGATCAGAAAAGATTACAAGAATCAAATGATTTAATCAAAATGTATTAGTGATCATACATGCATGGATGTAGTATAAAGAACAAACAAGGCAGTTGGGCTACTCCTAGTGGCCTAGATAAGAAACTACTCGCTCCTCATGACAAGATCATAACATTCAAGGAAAAAGAAAAAGATAGAAATTGTCTCTATGGGTACATGATGAATACTTGGTGTGTGTGAAAACATCATTCATGCCCAGAGACAATGCTAATCAACCTCATTAGTAGAGAAATAACCTAGATGTTTTCTGGTTACCCTCATTCTTAATTGTTCCCTCTTTTTGTTTGGTCTCAACCATTTTGAGGAAGCATCAGATGGAGATGGATGGATAAGGAAGCAACCACTAGATGTGGAGCCGGTAGATAATGGAAATTGATGGAAATTATTGATCTTTAGTCTAGAGTAGGGCAACCTCTTGGCATTTGGAAGATGATTATGTTCCATGGATGCAAGGATATGCATATATAGATTGTAGTTAGGTTGTCCACTACCAGTCCACCTAGTAATAATGTTGTTCTCCTTGAATGCAAGAGCGGAAGTGAAATGAAGATCAGTGGTCTCACGATTCTCATAATCCCCATCGTTCAATGGCTTCACCGGTTGATAATTTAGGAGTCCATTGATCTTGGTCTTCTTGGGTTTCCAGAGTCTTTGATTCATGACCATAGGATTTTTATCAGTTGGCAGAGTCATAAGCTCCATCTGCTCAGTTGACAAAGCTATAAGGTTCATCAATTTGTAGTGTTGATAGAGGGAGAGTGTAATAGTTTCAACTATTATCGAATGTCTAGCTTTTCATTGATTGGAAATCCACCATGTTTTTGTTGGTTGTTAGACATGGGCATTACTGGTTGTTGGCCAATGGAAATGTTGAATTATATGAATTGATGATAATTCTTATAGACACAAAATGATGAAGTCACAGACCAATGAAGCCATAGACTGGTGGAAATCTAGGCTCATCATGAGCTTCGAGCATGGATATGGCCCCAAAATGGAAGATTTCTCCATATGAATGTAATGAAAATTCATTTTGGGTTGGGGTGTTGTCCCTCACCTTGTGAGTAGCGGTCTCCTCTTGATTTCTATCTAATGAAGGGAAGAGGGGCCTCCTATTCTACATTGCCAAATAGAGATTAATCTCAAGGTTGTAGTATAGTTCCATAAATACATCAAAATCCTAACAAATGAATTCTAAAGTAAAGAAACATAATGGAATCTAATACTAAATTAAAATAATGAATATGAATGCTAAATTAAGTTGTCAACTAAAATTAGGGTTAATATGCACTAATCATGAAGGTAGAATCATTTTTATCTTAGAAATTATAGAATATTTTTGAGTTTTGTTTGGATATCTGAGAATCTCATCAACATATATAAGATCTGGATTTTTAGGGAAATATTCAAATATAATACACACAAAAAAACTAAACATGATATCAAGTTTTGAGGTAGTTAGGTAGAATAAACTTCCTATCATACATCTATAGATCTTGTCATGAATCTCGCCAGCTTCCTTAACCTCGTCTTATTTTGTGTTGTTGGGTGTGGAAGTGTCAATAGACTTACACTTATTCATCCAAAGCATGTAATAAATTTATTATGTACTTACTTTATTTGATGAAGTTCCCATTAGGCATTTACTTAATATGTAATCCAACAAACAAAGTCATCTCTCTCATCATTTCCATTTCTGATTGACACTACATAAGAGAACTAATTTTTTTACAAAGATAATGGCTAGTAGCATCAAATACTATGTCATAAATATATTTGTTTCTATACCATAATGTCACTAGAAGTATGTTTGAATATAGATAGTAGAATCCATTTCTCTCATAATGTAACCATTATCAAATAAAAAGTGTTTGAGTCTCTTCTACCAAGCATGGGGGTCTTCTTCAAAACCATACATATATTTATACAAACAACAAACATGGCTTAGTCACTTATCATTTTAAACCAAAGAGGTTGTGCCACATAGATTTATTATTCTATGTCTCCATTCAAAAAAACACTTCCATCATCCATTTCGTAAAGAAGAAATTTTTATGACTAGGAAAAGATAGTTTCATTATAATACATTTTCACCGTACTAAATGTACATATATATAGTCAAAACATATACTTTCTTGTTGGTTGTTCAATATTTGTTTCTCAAAATATTACCTTGATCATCCATTTGTTTTAACACCATATTTTTATATACATTGGACTTGGTACAAGTGGTAAACATCCTTTTCCTTCAACTTCAACTCCTCTTTCATAAAAATATTTCAATCACTTTCCTTCAACTTAGGTGTTTAAATGAAAATTTTATTATCTTGTTTCCTAAAGGTGACTTTTATCATGTCCTTCTAAAGTGGGTATCCTAGGGTAAGTTTTATATGAATTTATTTGTAAACTATAGCATTAGACCATTCTTTTCTTCTAAAGAGTTATCAACATGTTCTTCTTAACCAACTACCTCCTCCTTATAATATTTTTTTGATGCTTAGGTCATGAGGGTTAGGAACAATATCACCTACAACATCATCTAAAAGAACCACCAAATGTCAAGAGGTTCGTATCGACGAATTTAACATTTATAGATTATTCTACTATAGAACATATTGATTTTAAACAATATGGTCCTTTCTTGATAAACTATAACCAAGAAAGACTTTTTTATAATATTTAACTTCAAATTTGTCCAAGCTATTTTTAATATTAAGAACAAAGAAATCTATAGCATGTTCTCTATAGTTCCACAATTCATAGGAGGGTCTATGTAAAAGAGGGAGACGTAAAATAATGGAAAAATAAACACAAGTTGTAATTTTCACCCAAAATAGTGGAGTATTGTGCACTAAAAGAGTGGTCCTCACTACTTTAAAATATTAGTTTATTCTACATAGAACCCTTTTTGTATTCAAGGAGGAAGAGAACTGATGTACCTAACCATATCCATTAGAAAAAAAATCAAATATTTCATATTCTAATACCTCTTTGTGATCATTATGGATAGAAATAATTATACAACTAGATTCATCACACAACTCATGTATAAATATATATAGAAATGATATTAGTAACAAATATAGAAAAAAGAAAGAGAGACCAAGTATATCTCGAGTAATCATCAACGATCATTAATTAATATCTACACCTATAAGTGATTATGTATGCATGGGTCCAAACATATCAATGTGAAATAGTTCTAAGTTCCTTTGAGAATGGAGACTTCATATTTGAAGGGGTACTTGGTTTACTTTCTTTGGGTACAAAGTTGGAATTCATGAAATAAGTTAGATGACTCTAAAGTACTTAAGACACAGTCTGAGGGAAACAACTGTCTGGAAAAAAATTGGAAGAAGAAGGCAAAGAAGCAACATGTGGAGAAAGTGGAAATAGATGGCTAAAAAGGGAAATAACTCAAGGATATATCTAACGTGGCCAACTCAAGAGATGTCCTAGCAGTCATAGAGGAAGTTCATGTTAAGACATTGATTGAGGGTCACATAATTGTACACACAACTTTTGATGAAGTTGTGGAGGTTATTAAAGTGTTACACTGATACAAGCATTGTGTTAAATAGTATTGTGGTCAACGATCGCGAAAACAAACCTACAGAGAACAACTTGTACAGTGACCATTCATCAGTCCAAATCCTAGTGGAAGGGACATCAAGGTTGTGGAGCTAAAATTTAAAGACCGGGTAAGGCAAAGAACCCAATTGAAAAACTTCAAAGAAGTATGTGGTTAAACTAATTGTTTAGAGAGGAAGGAGACTTAGAAAATCAAGATCATGCAAGTGGTTGATGTTTCATGTTGTCGGTATTTCCTTTACCAGTTCTTTAATATGCTTACTCTTCTTTGTTGGAATGTTAGAGAACTATGTAATGACGATACTTGATAGATGAATATTTTATCACTCTACACCGTCTAAAGGTCTTGGGTGTCTTAGAACAACAGATTACTGGAAAGCATGCCACAAGTACCATCGAATCATTAGGACTCGGATATTCTTTCCATGTAGAAGCCAAGGGTTTCACCAGAGGTATCTAGGTGTGTCAGAATGTAGATATTTGTAAGGTTGAAATTGTCAATAGTCATCAATAGTTTGTAACATGCAAGATAGACAACTCATGCCTTGTCATGTTTGTTTATTCTACCCCCCATAACTCAGTCAGTTTGTTATGAAAACATATTGTAAGCATGGGGAGGAAGTTCAGTGAACCATGGGTGATCTTGGGTGATTTCAACACCAACTTGAGGCCTTTGGAGAATGACATGAATTGTTTTGCAACACTCTAATGGAGGAGGGGATGGTAGAGTTGAGCTACTTGGGGATGAAGTTCACCTATAAAGATAGTTTCCTATAGGAAAGGTTGGATAGAGTTGTGGCCAACAACACGTTTGGTCTACAATTTCTAGTCTCATTATGGAACACCCACCTTGCATCCACTCAGATCATTGCCCTCTTGTTCTAAAATCTAAACACAACATGAGAAACAAATCTTTTTTCTAAAAAAGGACCTCTCAATATGATGATAGATCCTTATCTAGGATGTTGGAAGAGCGTTGGAATGGTGGACAACATTTCATGCCACTCTTAGTGATGGAAAAAAAACTCTATCTCCAATTAGTATAAGAGTCCCAATGAAGTGTATATAAGAAACTAAGGATAACCTTATTAGGAACATAAACATTCTATAGATTAGCAGTATGGAGCACTATAACGAGATCACTGATAAGATGTATGCAGATATGCATATGAAACTTGAGAAAGCTCTAAAAGAGGATGAGGAATACTAAAGACAAAAGAGCCATATTGATTGGATAAAGAATGGAGACACAATAGCAAGTTTTTTCATGCCTTATCAATCGGAGAAAATGAGGTAACATGACCACTACTCTTAGTGATGATTGGATGTGTGATGAAAATGACCTATCATTGATGGTGGTCAAGAATTTCAAGAAAGTCCTTGTCACACCAGCCATCTTCCTGACCTCCAACTACAATGCTATCCTTTATCAGTTTAAGAGCATGACGGGTCCACAACTTGCCATGATAATAACATCCATCCCAACTGTAAAGGAGGTCATTATATAGTGACAAGTATGAACCCTTATAAAATGGTCAGTCTCGATGGAAAGACTACCCTCCTCTTGTAGAGAAATTGGAGTGTAGTTGGTTGAACTGTAGTGAACACAGTGGTCCAGTCTTTGATGGGTAATTCATTACTTGTTGAACTATGTCAATCAAGTATGGTCTTGACCCTAGAGGCTTCCCATCCTAAAAAATGAGAGAAGTTTTGAGACCCATATTCCTTAACAACTCTACCTAGAAGATAATTTCTAAGGTAGTGGTGGAATGAATTAAAAGGTTTATGTTAGGATGGATATCTCCTAAACAAAGCAATTTTAGTCTGGGACATAGATTATCAATAACATAATATTGGAGCTAGAGATAATACATCATATGAAGAGATCTAGGGATGTTGAAACCATGGATATCAAAGTCAAAATTTACAAAAGTGTATGACCAAATGTCGTGGGGTTTTATTGAAGACACCATCAAGTGAAATGGAATATCATAAAACATTAGATCCTACATTATAAATTCTATAACGTGGGGTGAAATCCACATTGCCTAGAATGGCAAGACGTTGACTTCTTTTAAAGTTGGGTGGGGCCTCAAGGTGGCCCCTTGCCACCTTATCTTTCGTGCTATGCTTGGAACTCCTTAGTCATATCATACAACACAATGTTATGAATAAGCAATGGAAACAAGTTAAACTTATGGATAATGGGTCATGCAAGTACCAATCAAATGAAACATATTTGAGATTATTTTAGACAAAGTGAAGAGGTATCTGGCCAATCCATATCACTGGAAAAAGCAAGAGTATTCTTTTTGAAAAGTGTAGCAGAGAATATACAAAGAAGAGTGAGTGAAGTGTGTGTATTCCAAGTTACCACTGGCCTAGGGAAGTTTTTGGGCATCCCAGTCATCCATTCCAAGATCAATCAGAACACCTATTCTGAAATATTGGACCATTTCTCTATCAGAAGAGTGTTTATGGACAAGGACACCCTAACTAGTATATCTACCTATGTCATGTAGACGGAGAAACTTCCTTTGAAACTCTATTATAGAATTGATGGATTTGTTAGGCACTTTGTTTGGGGTGGCAATCATAAAGTGCATATATCAGCCTTGGTAGTGTGGAACAGGGTAACATGCATGAAAGACAGTAGTGGCTTATGGATAAAATCTATGTGGGAGTGGAACCAAGTGTTGTTGATGAGGAACTCATGGGACATGAGCACTAACAGAGACACTCTATGGCATAAGAACCTAAAGAGAATATATGAATCCTATGATTGCACAAATAACTGTGTGATATCCAAATAAGGGAAGACAATACTAATAGGCAAAAGATTTATTTTGGTGAATTCCTTCATGCTTCCCATTAGCAGATATACCACCAACGTCTTGTATGATATATGGTGAAAGGAGGGTCTAGAGTTGAAAGATCATGTAATAAAGCCGATTCTTGAGGATCTAAAGGACCTTCATGTAATATGTATCATCAACATTGTGGGTAGGTGGGACACCCAATTTCTAGATGAGTGGCTCCCAAGTGAAATAGTGGATTGCTAAGAACTTCAAAGATGTCAGAGTCAAGAAATACATAGTAGATGGCCTTTCCTCTACTAATTATATGTACAAAGTGTTAAGGATGCTAAGGACATATGGGTTGAAAGCGACTAGGAGTCATTTTGGAACCTCAAAATTGAAACAAAAATCATAATGTTCTCTTGGATCTTAGAGCATGGAGTTTTACTTACAAATGCAAGAAGGAAATAGAGACACCTTAAGGATGAGAGTCTGTGCGGTAGATGTAATACATAAGAGGAAACTTAGATCCAATCTCTTCGATATTGTATATAGGAAAAGGAAGTATGGGAGGTATAAGAGTGGAAGGAGTTCTTTTCTATGGCTACTGTGAGAAAAGGTACTGAACTCACTTACAAGGAGACATGGAGAAGATCACTACCTTGTTGGTGATGTGCTCGTACATATGGAAATTTAGGAACAAAAAGATCTTTGAAATGTTGTTAAAACCTTGACCCATAAAATACATTACATAAGGAGGTCAAGTGTAGTGTTAGGACCTAAACTAGAGTTGAAACTAGGGACACATTAGTGACAAATGGTCTCTGGGAACCCCCTTTATCAGGTTACTTGAAGCTAAACACCAATGTAGATGTTGGCAAGGAGGATCCACGGTTGGAATTGTCACAAGAGATGATAAGGGTGAGTGCATCACGGGGTTTGGCAACATAGTTGTGATTGATAATGCCAAATATTTTGACTTGGTACGCATTTATATATCCTTCAGATATGATGAGGAGAAGGTTTTCAATGATATTGTTGAGGAATTAGGTGTCATATAGCTAAATATATGATCTACCAGGATTACTAAACTATCCTAAAATTTGATCACTAGATTGTTAGGATACAACACCTATTGAACAATAATGGGCTTATATTCCATGTGTTCATAGAGAAGAATAAGACATCAAAAACAAAATTAGGACCTTTGAATACTTAGGTCCATTTGTTGAGGTCCAAGAGCTTTTCACTTATGATGTATGTAATGGTAGGAGTCATGTTGTATACAATTTTTTGCATTCAATCAGTGATTTTAATCCTAAGTTGAGTTTTTTTATGAGGATGGTGAGATGAACGAGAACCTTTTGACTTCCCCAAAAAGGTAGCTTTTTTGCATGTCTTGTGATTTGAGTATCCGTTATCAATAATGTGTTCACAAGTTTCCTAAAAATAAGAAAGGTTAAATCCACATTGTTATTTGGATATGGTGTTAGCTTGGAAACTAAAATGTATTTAATTTTTACCTCTTAAAAGAACAATAATTAGAATATGATCATTTATACTACATAAATGTTATTTAATACTAGATTGGGAGATATAGGACTCAACATTTGAAGAATCAGGTGATCTCTTCTTATTAGTTCAATTACCCATGTACCTCCTACCCATTCTTTGGAACTATGGTCTCAGATTTATTAAGGGCTTTCCTACCACTTAGATACTTCTCCAAATAATATCTCAAGAGATGGTTATTATGGGTTAGAGAAGAAATAACAGAAGACATTTTTGCAAAATCATATCTAAAGTAAATTAGATAGGCTTACAAACAAAGGACTTTGGTCATATAATATTTATTTTGAATATGAAGAGTAAATTCATTTTCTCTACTTAGATAGGTAGGTTCAGATTTTAAAGCATTTACTTCAGCAAGAAAGAAAGTGTTATCATAATTAATGCATAAACTTTTCCAAGATTATTATTTTTCCCTACTTCTACTCCATTAAAATGTGATTTCATATCCATATTTATAGTTTGTATCTCACCTATATCTTCACATATAGAATCTACAATTGTATTCTTAGTATTTTTCTTATAATTACATGTATCAAGAGATGTGTATGACTCAAGAAGAATTTGAACTAGTTTGTTTATGAAGTTGATGAAAACTAACCTCATTTACCTTATCACATTATCTTGGTCTTTTCATAAGTGCCACATTGCACTCATCTTCTTCTTGACTAGAACCTCTAGATGCTTAAGATGAAACTCAACTCTCATTATGTGTTTTTCGTTGTCCATGTTTCTCTTATCATTTGTCTAGTATACATATTCTCTTTACTAATTGCATTTGTGCCAATGTGACTTCTTTGCCATAGGATATTCATACTTTACATGTCCTTTTTACTACACTATAGCAATGTGAGGAATATATCTTGCATATAAAAACTTGCTTTTTGTGTACATTGCATCCAACTTACTTTGAGAATACTCATCACTCTAGGATGACTTTGAACTTTGAAGACAATATCTTTCTTCTTAGAATTAGGTTCTTCATTATTCTTATCCTATCTACAATTAATCTTCAGCTTATAGGTATGATACTTCTCCTCTCTAACATTGATATTTACCTTAATTCTATGTGGTCTACCACAAGTAGGGTTTGGATATTGGAAGACTAATCAATCATTGCCACCTTCTCAAAATGATAGGTTATAAAACTAATGATCTTTTCCATTTCTTCCTTATCTATATGCTTTTTGATTGTTCCAAACCCATTGGCGGGCTTTAGAGTTGGGAGTACATCTCTCATATGGACTCAACATTTGACATATTTTTTAGATTTAGTTGACTTTGTGTCCTATTTATTTTAGATTCATTCACTTGGAGTGTCCCTTCATGGGTGATGGAGATATTTATACAAAGGTAGATGGTTGTCTCACAAGAAAACATGTTGTTGAATTCAGCGGGAGAGGGAGTGACATGGAGGATGTTAATGGATTTAACAATTAGTTGTGCTTTTGCATGGTGTAAATTAACCTTTCAGCATAGAATAGGGGAGTACCACTATCTTACACATGTCAAAAATAATTCCTTACATGTGAAATGGAATCCATGTCTTCCAATGTTGGTATCTAGTGCAAGCAAACATTGATGGATGCATCGAGTATCCGCCCTTACGATTGATTTTCCCAAACAAGTTGTCATCCATCTCCTCTTAGTCATTGGAAAAGTCATTGATTTGTAACTTATAGGATCTAAAATATTAATAGGGGTGAAGTGGGCTAATAAAAACATAAACCAAACTTGTTAGGCTTCAAATTTTATCAAAAATAATATAAATAAGAAAGTAATAGATAATTGGATCAACCACAATTGAACACAATTGTATATATTGTTTTTGAATTTTAACTGATGGAGCTCCAATACCAAGTAGTCTTGCCTACTTGGATTTCTTATCCCTTGAGATACACCTTGTATTACCTTCACCAATCTCATACACCAAGCATCTCTTTTCACCCAATTATTAACTAGCCTCTATTTGTGAGAAAAACACAACTAACTCTAATGGTGTGCCTACCCTTATCACTTTTATTATCCAATGGCCTAAAATAAACTTTGGCATATATTTATTGGAAGAGAGAATGATATCTTCACAAATGACAATTATGGTTGTTTCTACACAAGTAACACATTCAACAAATTGATATAAGAAAGTGATCAAGACCAAAGGAGTGTTTTGTAGTTCTTTGTGAAAAAAATATCACTTATATAGAGCTTATAGACTCCCAAATGACTAATGTTTAGGGGGAGGTTCCAACATGCAGTAGGTTAAATTGAAATCCATTCTAGCCATTTTAGGGGAACATATAGGTTCCATTACTCAAACTGCTCATGACTGATACTCCAGGTGTATGTATGGTGTACAAATAGGAAAGAACAAATAATAAGAATATGTTAAGTTTAGTATTAGTAAAACAAGATACTTTCAGAATGATCAGTGTTGGAAGTAAATTCAAAAGTACTACATATTGATGGTTTTTCCCTAAATTATTGTAGCACCATTTTTTATGTTTATCTAAAATGGTAGATTTTGGATGAAACTTCAGATAGAAAATCATAAACATTATCTTTCCTCCTTCATTTAATGAATTCTTGGTACCTATTGTACTAAAGTGCTAGGTTCAAAATAATGTCAAAGAAATTAAGAATCACTTATGTTTTCTATTATTCCTTAGTTATTATAATATGACTAAGTATAAATCATAATTTTGAATAAAAAAAGAACCATTATATTGGGTATGAGAAAGTTATATGAAAGGGGGAAAGTAAGGAAAATAAAGTTTATAGTAGAAAATAAGAAATGAGATGTCTAATCATGAAGATTTAACAAAAAGGACATAAAAGTGAGATATATCATGTTATTATTATATCTCAATGGGTTGAACCTTATAATTATCGATAAGTCTCAAAACTCAAAATGCGTAATTATTAGAGGAAGAATAACAAATAAAAATATTTTTTGAAGAAGTACCTTGAAACTAAAATAACAAAATAAGTATATTTTAGAAAAATCATTCCTAAAAAAATCACATGCCAATAATAATGAAATTGGAAAGATGACAATTTCCCATGAAAAGGAAAAGATAATAAATGTGATGAGCTAAGGAAAAAGGTGGGAGAATAATAATGGGAAGCAAATAAGATGAAATAACATCTTGGGATAGGCAATATGAAAACCATGATGATGATATCTTTCTTTTATTGGTTTAAGTGAGGAAAATATTGAAGGGTGAGAGGTTTTATTGACATGAACCAAGGTTATTTGGTAATTGTACAATTAATGAAACCCTTATTTATTTTTATTTCTTTAGAATCTTATTTCTCGACAAATTGCTTAGACTGGTGTAATAAGATGGATTAATGGTTAATGATTAAAAATATAGAGTTATAATATGAAAATGTTATTTAATATATTTGATGTGATGAGTGTAAGAATCAAGTAAAAATGATATTTGTGTTTGTTACTGAATTGAAAATTATTGGGGCTTTATTAAGGAGCCCAAAATGTGATTAAAATACTTATTACGAAAATTATTAAAAATAAGCTCAAATTTTGAAATTCAATACACAAATTGAACTGCATTAGATTAGGTTTTTTAGAGGGTAAAACTAGTTTAGATGCCCACAAAAGAACTTAGGGTTATCAACGTAAGGTAGGATGAAATATTAAACGACTTAGAAATCATGATCATCCTTTTAGGTCTTTGATGGTTGGTTGGTTTAATGTTATCCATCTCATGGTCGTTGGAATTGTATGATCACTAGTGAGAGATAATCTTGATCTATAATTGTTTATATGGCCTTTTGACCTCATAGGGGATCATTGTGGAGTGTGGTTAGTTGGAAATGATAAACTAGTTAGTCATTCCAGATCAATTTTTTAGGTTTCCAACACCCAAAGGTTGGTCTGGCCTATCTTAAGTGAGATCTAGTTTGAAGGTTGTCAAGAACAAAATTAAACATAGTAATACCAATTTACATGATCGTTAAATATAATCTTAATGGTCATTATTGACCACTAGGACCTCAGAATTTTGTCTGAACCCTAGTTGTTCAAAACAAAAAAGAAGAAAGGGGAATTTACATTGAGAGAATCCAAGTAAGAAGAAATCTAATTCAAGTATTCTATACCCAAATGCAACCTAGTTTGGTACTATTGATTTTTCATTTATCCTCTATTATATATATATATATATATATATATATATTTATTTATTTATTTATTTTATAGATTCTAATTTTGGTTCCAAAATTTTAGTAATTATGGAAGTTTATCCTCTTTTTCTTCTTCAATATTGATTAGCATCCTATGTGGAGAAGTGATGTTTGTAAAAAATATAAAAATATGGATATCATTCATGAGTCTTTAATGGTGACTCTGTGAATTTTTCTACATGATTTCAATAGTAAATTGTTGAGTTTTCAAGACAATTAAAAAGAGTCTTTCCTTGTTCTGGAACCTTTTATCCTTCCTTTGTCAAATCATTGGGTTAAACCAAGGTATTCCCACTTCACCATTCTTCCAATAAAACTTGAAAAATAATCAATTTAAAGAAGTAAGTGGACCTAACACGTTGAATCATGACTATTTCTTCACTTAGTCAATCTTCACTCTGAATTTCCCTTACTGGAGTTGTAGCATAAATGTTAAATTCTAATTTATAGTACACGTTCTTTAATTTAGTTTTTTTATTAGAGCTTTATTATAAGAATAATAAGTGGAAGTTTATCGCTTAATGGATTACATTATTTCATCTTATTCAAGTTCACAAACCATTTATTATGAATGTTAAACAATTACGTTAAATAGAAATTAATGTACAAGTGGAACCTCTCATATGATCTAGGTATGATGCTTAAGTGAGTAATATGTATGAGAGATAGTATAATAAATATTGTATATTTTTAACTAATCTAAATGAAGTCCTTAAATGTGTAAGAATCCCTAGAGATATATCGTTCAATAATTTTATTATTTTCAAAATTCCAAGTATAGTTGATTATATGTCGAGTCAATTATTGAAATGTATTGTAAAGATTTGAGAAGTTATTTAGGTTTAAATTAACTACATTTCATGAGTTTAGTGCCTGAGTACAAGATATGATTAATTTTAGTGATTATTGAGGATTTACCATTTGGTATACTCTAGCAAGATTTGATTTGGAACAAAAAACAAAATAGAGAATTGGGAAACATTTATTAGTGTGAAATAAAGTTGAAAAGTAGATAATAATTTTTATTATGTGAAAGATAGATGTGAGGTAGAGATAGTAAACATGAGATTATATATATCTATAGTTCTTCTTTATTTTAGCATGTACGTTGATTATTTGGGTTCATATCAACTAAATGATAATAGATGGGAAATGTGTTAAATGTGAAATATAAGTTAGTGAAGCCCTAAACACCATAGTGTTTGTCTTGGAGGTTTGTACAATGACAGATAAAAAATGGTTAATAAATTCAAAAGCATGCGATGATATATTTAGAGTATACTAGAGGAGTGTATAGGATCCAGACCAACATGAAAAGATTACCTAAATATAGAAGGGGTACCCAAGGATAACAAAGATCCTAATGATAGACAAGTTCATATAGTTACTATGAGTTACCCAACAAAAACTGGAAAGGCATGAGATACCTAGTTTCTCTAAGGACTTGTAATTAGAGGATGAGAGACTCATAGTTAGTATGTATCATGCAATGAGTCAGTCCCCTTATGGATCCATTGCATGGAGTAGTTGTAACATACTAGATCTCGGACCCTATCTTGGAAGTTGACATTTTGGACTTAGCCAAACAAGGTTGAAGGTTAGACCTAAATAGATGTTTCGTATAATCCCAATGAGCTAATGCATTTATAGATCACCTTAATATAACCTAATGCTCTAACATTAATCTTAGGTTTATAATGGATACATAAAATATACCACATAACTCATTTTGGTGGTAATATGAAGATAAGAAACTTAATTGGATGAATAATTTAGATAATGGGCCATATGACATATCTCATAAAAAGAAGTCTCAAAAGTGGAAACAAACTTTAAATTCAAAATCTACATATCAAAATTAGCCTACATGTCAAATTTCATCTAATTTGGACAATCTTGAAATATTAGGATAAGTTTAGGAGAGAGAATGAGTAAAGGCATAAGTAATAAATAATGTGATTATATAACTTCAAAATATGAAAATAATGGCAAATTCATATCAAAGAAAACTTGTGGATAAAGTTTGATCCAATTTAGATGTTGTTTGTGCAAGTTATGCAATTTTAGGTACATTCTGGACTTTTCTGTATTTTACCCAATTCGAAGGCTTATTTGTAAATTGTCACAGACATTATGATCCTTATATGTTTCCTTATCATTCTCGAATTTTTTGGGCTTTGGGGCTCCTAATTATACTTGGTTTGGAAGTATTTCTCTTCAAGGGAATTTTACGGTTTTTCCCTATAAAGATAAGGATAAAGATAAAGATAAGGATAAGGATGAAGATAAGGATAAGGATAAAGATAAAGATAAGGATAAAGATAAAGAGAAGGATAAGGGTGAAGATAAGGATAAGGATAAAGGTCAATATAAGGATAAAGATAAAGATAAGGCTAAAGATAAGGATATGGATAAAAAAGAGAAAGTGTGGGTAGTAACTAAGGGAGGTGTTGCATGGACATAGAATCTCTAGGCTATTGACACATGGAAAACTCCATTTACACCTCAAGCTTAACCCCTTTCCTATCCATGAAGCTGTATATATCCCTTCCTAGCTCCAAATTCGAAATCATTGCTCACTCCCTATTTCCACTAGCTTAGAGCATCATTCCTACTTTGTTTTGCCAAAAAGGTGTTGTCCCAAGGTAAAAGGAGGTACCTACCTTGGTGAAGAAAGCTCCTAGGGTTCCATATTTCTCTATTTAGGATTTGTTAAGCTCCTCCTTGGTGATTTTGACCAAAACTAGGTTTGCACCTCTAAAGTAGAGAAGGTGATCTTTGCTCAAGAAAGGAGCTTGGATAGGAGCAACCAAGACCTTCTAATCTCATAATCCTTTCTATTTGAACCTTCTCACCTTCTTAGTGGCAAAGTGGAACTTGGACTCAATTAAAGTGGTGAGAGTTGGTAATTGATATCAGTAAGAGAGGTATGTTGTATCCCCTATTCCTCTATAATGAGCAATTCACCGATTTTGTCATTCTCTTGAATTTGACCTACACAATATGTCTTATCTCTTGTTATCATGGTTTGTGTGAACTATCTTACTTGTTATGCACTTGGATATTCTCTTGCTATCTATCTTGTGCCTTGGTGCATGTTGGTCTCTTATATTGATATGTGTGACTTGAAAGTGGATGTTATATGTTTGTGTTGTCCATTGTGTGATGGCAACCTTTGTATCATCTTTTGACTAAACTATTTACTTGCCTCTATATTTACATGCAATGTGATTCAGTAGCACTAGAGTAGTGTAAATTACTTTGGTTTTGGGGCAGTAATTCCCTATTATTTATTTTGGAGGGTGGCAGTAAACCACTTCTCTATACCCGAGTGTGTCAGTAATACATACTCAATTTTATATATTTTTGGGAGATTGGCAGTATTCCTTTCTCTATCAGGTATAAGTTTTTGCTTGGCCTCCTTTGTGTTTATATTATTCTAGGGCTATGCTTATCTCACATGCATGCAAGTTATTGATGTAAATTGTGGGGTGTGTGCCCTACTTTCTTTTGTGTCAGTATTGCACAATCTTTATTGTTTTGATCATGGCAAGTATCTTCTTTCATGATGATGATGATTCTTTTCTTTTATGCCCGTGTGGGCAGTCCTTATCTCTTGTATGGGAAGCATTTTACATTTTAATTCCTTATTGCATAAATTGCTCAAAGTTCCTTTAGCATACACATATCGGCTTTTTGTTGATGTATTTCTTTTCTTCTTCTCTTTTGTGGGGTATGCTTCCAACCCCAGGTTAGATCAAGGAGAGGAAAACTTCGACATCAACCTTGTAGCTGAGATTTTGGGAGACTTTAATAGGTGGTTAGATGACCCTCAGCTTGATCTTTGGCTTATATGATTAGATTTCCTTTTTGACACCCATAAGCGGTGAAGTATTGTATCATGTTATCGAGCATTGTAAATTGTTAGATAATGATCTTTTCTGTTGCTATTCCTTGTGTAATGATACATACATGTTGAAAGAATTGGTCTCCATCCTTTTGACGGAAAAATTTGATGTGGTGTTTGGTTTTAAGGGATGTGGTCTTTTCTTTCTATTAGAGTAGTGGTTTCATTCCTTTATAGCATGGTATCAGAGCCACTAGCAGTCGGTTATCTAACTATTTCAAACTCATCTCCCTTTAGGATGTTTACCTTTATCTTAGGTTGCTTATACCTAGTATCCTTGCCTTGTGCAAGAAAACCTTATGGCTGGACAGAACTCCTTTGTTGATAACCTAGGAGGCTTTGAGACACCTCAAAACCCTAAGTATGGGATGCCAAGACAAGACCCTCATGTTACCCCTGAGAGTCAAACTTCTGATCGGGATACTCCTGTTGCTACTAATCTTACTCCTGATCAAGAGTTGATACATAGTTCCATAGTTAATCCTTCCTAGTTATGTTTCCTTTTTACATGTTGCATATGTAGTTGGATGTAAGAAGTATAGTTTAAATTTTTGTATCTGGAGTTTAGTTTGATATAATAAGATGAACCCTTTTAAGGGGTGGTGGATAAGTTTGCTTATGGATGTTTTGATTTCAAGGACGAAATCCCTTTAAGGGGTGGTGTGATGTAGCATACTAGATCTCGGACCCTACCCTAAAAGTTGACATTTTGGACTTAGCCAAACAAGGTTGAAGGTTAGACCTAAATAGATGTTTAGTATAATCCCAATGAGCTAATGCATTTATATATCACCTTAATATAACCTAATACTCTAACATTAATCTTAGGTTTATAATGGATACATAAAATATGCCACATTACTCATTTTGGTGGTAATATGAAGATAAGAAACTTAATTGGATGAATAATTTAGATAATGGGTCATATGACATATCTCATAAAAAGAAGTCTCAAAAGTGTAAACAAACTTTAAATTCAAAATCTACATATCAAAATTAGCCTACATGTCAAATTTCATCTAATTTGGACAACCTTGAAATATTAGGATAAGTTTAGGAGAGAGAATGAGTAAAAGGCATAAGTAATAAATAATGTAATTATATAACTTCAAAATATGGAAATAATGGCAAATTCATATCAAAGATAACTTGTGGATAAATTTTGATCCAATTTGGATGTTGTTTGCGCAAGTTGTGCAATTTTAGGTACATTCTGGACTTTTCTATAATTTACCCAATTCAGAGGTTTATTTGTAAATTGTCCCAGGAATTATGATCATTATATGTTTCCTTATCATTCTCGAATTTTTTGGGCTTTGGAGCTCCTAGTTATACTTGGTTTGGAAGTATTTCTCTTCAAGGGCATTTTAGGGTTTTTCCCTATAAAGATAAGGATAAAGATAAGGATAAGGATGAAGATAAGGATAAGGATAAAGATAAAGATAAGGATAAAGATAAAGAGAAGGATAAGGGTGAAGATAAGGATAAGGATAAAGGTCAAGATAAGGATAAAGAAAAAGCTAAGGCTAAAGATAAGGATATGGATAAAAAAGAGAAAGTGTGGGTAGTAACTAAGGGAGGTATTGCATGGACATAGAATCTCTAGGCTATTGACACATGGAAAACTCCATGTACACCTCAAGATTAACCCCTTTCCTATCCATGAAGCTATATATATCCCTTCCTAGCTCCAAATTCGAAATCATTGCTCACTCCCTATTTCCTCTAGCTTAGAGCATCATTCCTACTTTGTTTTGCCATAAAGGTGTTGTCCCAAGGTAAAAGGAGGTACCTACCTTGGTGAAGAAAGCTCTTAGGGTTCCATATTTCTCTATTTAGGATTTGTTAATCTCCTCCTTGGGGATTTTGACCAAAACTAGGTTTGCACCTCTAAAGTAGAGAAGGTAATCTTTGCTCAAGAAAGGAGCTTGGATAAGAGCAACCAAGACCTTCTAATCTTGGAATCCTTTCTGTTTGAAACTTCTCACCTTCCTAGAGGCAAAGTGGAACTTGGACTCAATTAAAGTGGTGAGAGTTGGTAATTGATATCAGTAAGAGAGGTATGTTGTATCCCCTATTCCTCTATAATGAGCAATTCACCTATTATGTCATTCTCTTAAATTTGACCTACACCATATGTCTTATCTCTTGTTATCATGGTTTGTGTGAACTATCTTACTTGATATGCACTTGGATATTATCTTGTTATCTATCTTGTGCCTTGGTGCATGTTGGTCTCTTATATTGATATGTGTGACTTGAAAGTGGATGTTATATGTTTGTGTTGTCCATTGTGTGATGGCAACCTTTGTATCATCTTCTGACTAAACTATTTACTTGCCTCTATATTTACATGCAATGTGATTCAGTAGCACTAGAGTAGTGTAAATTACTTTGGTTTTGGGGCAGTAATTCCCTGCTGTTTATTTTGGAGGGTGACAGTAAACCACTTCTCTATACCGGAGTGTGGCAATAATCCATACTCAATTTTATATATTTTTGGTAGATTGGCAGTATTCCTTTCTCTATCAGGTACAAGTTTGTGCTTATCCTCCTTTGTGTGTATATTATTCTAGGGCTATGCTTATCTCACATGCATGCAAGGTATTGATGTGGATTGTGGGGTGTGTGCCCTACTTTCTTTTGTGCCAGTATTACACAATCTTTATTGTTTTGATCATGGCAAGTATCTTCTTTCATGATGATGATGATTCTTTTCTTTTATGCCCATGTGGGTAGTCCTTATCTCTTTTATGGGAAGCATTTTACATTTGAATTCCTTATTGCATAAATTTCTCAAAGTTCCTTTAGCATACACATACCGGCTTTTTGCTGATGTATATCTTTTCTTCTTCTCTTTTATGGGGTATGCTTTCAACCCTAGGTTAGATCAAGGAGAGGCGAACTTCGACATCAACCTTGTAGCTGAGCTTTTAGGAGACTTGAAGAGGTGGTTAGATGACCCTCAGCTTGATCTTTAGCTTATATGATTAGATTTCCTTTTTGACATCCATATGCGGTGAAGTGTTGTATCATGTTATCGAGCATTGTAAATTATTAGATGATGATCTTTTCCGCTGCTACTCCTTGTGTAATGATACATACATGTTGAAAGAATTGGTCTCCATCCCTTTTGACGGAAAATTTGATGTGGTGTTTGGTTTTAAGGGATGTGGTATTTTCTTTCTAGTAGAGGAGTGGTTTCACTCCTTTACAGTAGTTTTGTGTAGTCCATAGTGCATAAAGTTCCCATCATGTGTACCAAGGTCATGGGGTCAACACTAGATTTTCTAGCTATGTGTTTAGTCATTGAGGCTAGCATGTTGAGGATTATGGTAGAGCATGGATCTTTTAACATGGTTAATGTATTGTGTTGTATGGTAGAATTATGGGAGAGTTATACTTGGATGGTAGGATCTAAGTGGATTTGAACATACATGTAAAGTAAATCAATTTGATATTTGGTGCAAGAAGTTGGTATATATAGAAAAATAGAACAAAAGAACTAATACATATTTATTAGAAATAAATAATAGACCAATAAGAGAACTAGTGAAATTATAATATGATGTCTTTGTATATATTTTTCCTTTACTTATAAAATTATAGGTTACTAAATATATTGTTCCATTTTTGTGGATAGTGTTACTACCTAGTATTTTCATATGTACTTTGTAAGTTGATATTTTATACGTGCATGTTTTATCTCTGGCAAAGTGGTTTTGGTAGAGAGGAGTTCTCGATCTCACTGGAGACCCTCACTCACTGGGAAGTATCTTGCTCATCTACTAATAAAAGTTTTAGGTTGACCCATAGCTCACAAAGGGTTGCATTCATACAGATATTGTAACATCCCAGGATTTGAGGCCTTGGATAAGTTAATCTTAAAAGGAATGATTAGACTACCCATATCACCAAGGTGCACCTCCTTTTCAGGGAGTACATCTCTAAAGAACTCAATAGTTAAGCGTGCTCAACTTGGAGTAGTACTAGGATGGGTGACCAGTCGGGAAGTTGATCCTGGCTTGCGCGTCAGTGTGGACAAAGTGCGCAGTTGAGGCTAGTGGTGGTATGTGGGGCCAGTCATCATTCCTGAAATTCTACTAGAGCCCTGGATAGTGGGCACAGGTGTTTACGCAGTTAAGGCTAGTGGTGGTCTGTGGGGCCAGTCGTCATTCCTAAAACTCTACTAGAGCCTTGGATAGTGGGCCCGGGTGTTTACAAATGGTATCAGAGCCATAACCCCTCCAGTAGGTGGGGCCCACATTGGCATGTGGCATGCCAGTCTAGAGTTGTGCGGTCCAGGCATGTAGGAAAGGGTTGTTCATGGTTGACGTAGCCACCCTTGCACTGGTATTCCGTGATCGGGAGTTGGGTGTCCATGGGCCATTGTGGTTTGATAATTGCTGTGATTCTTCCTGAATAGACTCGATTCTCCCGTCGAGAGTTTCTTAGAAAGTCTTACCTAAACTCTTCCGACTGAATATGAGAAAGCCTATAAAACAACTGCACTGAAATGGGGAAGCGATTATGAGGCCTTATAGTTGAGCTTTGATGAGGACGTCAAGAGTCTAAGTGGGGGAGATAACATCTCAGGATTTGAGGCCTTGGATAAGTTAATCTTAAAAGTAATGATTAGACTACCCATATCACCAAGGTGCACCTCCTTTTCAAGGAGCCCATCTCTAAAGAACTACATAGTTAAGCGTGCTCAACTTGGAGTAGTACTAGGATGGGTGACCAATCGGGAAGTTGATCCTGGCTTGTGCGTCAGTGTGGACAAAGTGTGTAGTTAAGGCTAGTGGTGGTCTGTGGGGCCAGTCGTCATTCCTGAAACTCTACTAGAGCCTTGGACGGTGGGCCCCGGTGTTTACAGATATTCTATGTTGTAGTGTTTTTCACAGTTAAGGCTAGTGGTGGTCTGTGGGGCCAGTCGTCATTCCTAAAACTCTACTAGAGCCTTGGATAGTGGGCCCGGGTGTTTACAAATGGTATCAGAGCCATAACCCCTCCAGTAGGTGGGGCCCACATTGGCATGTGGCATGCCAGTCTAGAGTTGTGCGGTCCAGGCATGTAGGAAAGGGTTGTTCATGGTTGACGTAGCCACCCTTGCACTGGTATTCCGTGATCGGGAGTTGGGTGTCCATGGGCCATTGTGGTTTGATAATTGTTGTGATTCTTCCTGAATAGACTCGATTCTCTCGTCGAGAGTTTCTTGGAAAGTCTTACCTAAACTCTTCCGAATGAATATGAGAAAGCTATAAAACAAATGCACTAAAATGGGGAAGAGATTATGAGGCCTTATAGTTGAGCTTTGATGAGGACGTCAAGAGTCTAAGTGGGGGAGATAACATCTCAGGATTTGAGGCCTTGGATAAGTTAATCTTAAAAGTAATGATTAGACTACCCATATCACCAAGGTGCACCTCCTTTTCAAGGAGCCCATCTCTACAGAACTACATAGTTAAGCGTGCTCAACTTGGAGTAGTACTAGGATGGGTGACCAGTCGGGAAGTTGATCCTGGCTTGCGCGTCAGTGTGGACAAAGTGCGTAGTTAAGGCTAGTGGTGGTCTGTGGGGCCAGTCGTCATTCCTGAAACTCTACTAGAACCTTGGACAGTGGGCCCCGGTGTTTACAGATATTCTATGTTGTAGTGCTTTTCACAGTTGTAGTTTATAATTAATTAGGGGTCCTTTTATTCACTATGTCCTTTTATTATGTATAAGTGTTGTAACCAGTGTTTTAAAAATCGATCTATGCGGCCGCATACAAGGTGCGGACCTCCAAAAAAATGCATAATGGAAATCGGTCCAAAAAGCGGACCAAGCCGCATAATCGGTTGTACGGCCGCATACAAGGCCGGTTATACCCCGATTTTTAGTTAGAGATATTCTGGTTTCTTCTTTTATACATTTACATTCATCTATGTTTGTTTAAATTTAGATTATAGTGCATTTTTTTATTTATTTAAGTTGTGATGATTGCATATTTGCATAATTGCATCCATTATTCTTGTAATTGTACTATTTAGATACAAAATTGCACAAATTAAATATGTAAATCATGATTAATATATATAATAATTAATTTAAAAAATCCAAAACTGCAAATACTTCCGCATATACTCCCGCATACCACATACACTCTACAAGGTGACCTCTCCGAATGCATAACGCATACCACTTTTTGAAACACTGGTTGTAACTATTGTAAAGGTTGTAAGTTTTCTTTATTTTTTAGAGTATGTGGAAAGGTGTACTTCAATGTGCATGCAATATGATGTAAATGAGTTTTAAATGGGCTAGTTCAAGGTAAGAAAGTACAAGTTAATTGTGAAGAGAAATTATTTTGAATGATACTAAACCTCAAAAAAAATTAAGATTTTCTTAAGAAAAGTTAAGGGTGTGTGATTAGATAAGCTAGATCACATCATCACTAGATCCCAATCCATGTCCTAAGTTGGGATTTTTGGATCAAGTTAGCATATTTAACCCATTCTTGAATAGTTAATCATTTATAATTGCATAATGTATGCTTGAATGTTAGCAAAATAGTTTTAGAATTTTCATTGAGTTAATAAGTACATTGATGTAGATGAGAAAAATGCTCACCTGTGAATATAACCATAGAACATAAGGGGGATCAACCAGCAAGGATTTCCTTAGAAAAAAATAAATAAAATATTCACATCTGAAAGTAGGTTGAACAAATTGAACAATAGTCATTGTTATCTTGGATTTACTCCTTATGAGTAAATATTGAATGGATATCTATTCTCAGTTTAATGTTGGAATTATATTATTTAATGTTCATACAATAAATTTACTCAAACAATAAGTTCGATCAACCTTCTAGAAGGGAAAGGATGGTACTGTCCCATAGACTCTGTAAAGATAGAGGAAGATGTAGGAAAATATGGCAATAGAATAGGCAGCGGAAACAAAACATTTACTACTATATTCTCATAAAACAGTGGATCGTGTCAATAACTATATAATGAAAAGGATGTTTTTGAGTATATACTTGGTCCTGGAGCAAGTCTAGCGAAATCTCCTCGATGTTGTAGATGCACAACTATCTTCTAGTTGTATTGGGACTCGTCTATTGTGTATCCTATTCTTCACCATCTACAGCATGTTGATGTTGTCCTCCTAGAGGTTGTCAAGAGTCTCCGTGCATCTATGGAAGTCTGCATAGACCGCCTATAACTCCTATTGTCCTACTAGAATGGACAAGACGGAGTTGTCCCTCCCATTGGTGTACTAGTCACCAACTTGCTCTCCCTTGCTATCCCTCCCTTTATCGGGTAGGACTTACTTAGGTTCTCTGGGTTACCACAACTAGAGAAGACAAACAATTGTCAAAGGCAATTGATGTGTCTGAGAAGCCCCCAGTACCCTCTTTTTACAGGAGGGGTTAGGGTCTGAGTTCCTAGTCTGTGTGGGAGAGGAAGGGACTGGAATCATGAATTTTCACAACCTGTAAATAGCGAGATGGTCGATTCACTAAGCAAACCTATTGGATGGCATGCGAGCCGATCAATTCACCCAATGGACCACTCATTCTGTCATGTTTCCCAATCACATATGAATCATCAATTGTATCCAATTAATGTACGAGATGATGTCATCACTAATCATTGATACAATCAAATCACACCATGAACCGGTCATCTCACAACCACCAGTCGATTGGTTCACCTAGTGAACCGGTCGATTGGAGCCCCAGTTCATTTAGAACTCAGTCAATTCATCATCCAATTGACCTGACACTCCAATCGGTCATTTCATCACATGATCTGATAGGTTGGGAGTCCAGTCAATTAAATTGTTGCTTGAATTGAATACCTAAACACTTAAATAATCAATCCAATTATCATTCATGATCAAAACTCCTCTTCTAGGTAAGTTCCTATGTGTTTGACCCTATAGGCCCCATACTGTGTTTGGTAGTGAATGTCCATAACCAGTTATGACATCACAAGCAAAGAGTGGTTCCTAGTTGCACACCATTGCTACCCAAGTAAATGGAAAGTTGGAGAACAAATTCAACTTACAATCTATGTATGGTGTTACAATGTTTTTATAGTTCCTTTATTACTAATATCCAGATTGAACTCGAGGCATGGAGTAGTCATCCTTTTCAACAGTCAATCTTGTTTCTTGAACCAGAGCAGATTGTCTGAGATATATGTAAGCTCAATATCACATATTGACACACATGTGTATGGCCAAGCATTTCTTAGTCTTGTTTATCAAGAGGCCTAGGATATCATACTGACAAATACCATCTACATCACTCACAATCAGTCCCCATGTGTCATGGTCACCTAATCATCACTGTTATGGAAACCCTTACTCAGGATTACATTGGATGATGTCCTAACATATTGAACGACATGTGATGAGTGTAGTGACTTTAGGTCTAAGAACTACGATCATCACCAACACTATGAGAGTTGACTATGACTACAATTGTAATGATTTCCATGTGTCTGTCTCATGGTGGGTCTGCCCAATACACTATTCTCTAACATGCATATGTGTGCTTGGTTTGATACCACGTATCATGACTAATGAGATTATGCCATCAACCAACAACACTCCAGTCTTATGTGTTATTGTTGTCTATCTTCCTTCTACAATAACATCTGACCAGGAACGTAATGAGAATGTATATAATCTTAAAATCCATGTGATCTTATTGTTCAAGCCACATACTTGAAGACATACATCACTGAGTAATATCATTATGTAGACATTTATTGTTATATCATTGTCTCATAAACTGAATAAAAAAGAATAAATTGGAAGCTTGCCTTAATTAATAATCGAATCATTTACAAATTATGCCATTACAATCATCATATGATTGGCTCTCTAGGCATACATACCAATAGACTCCCACTTGAACTTAGAGCCAATCACCCAAGAATCTTATTCCAAGTGATCTAACATGTCCATTGTGCTTCTATTGCTGAAGTTCCTTTGTCAAGGGGTTGGAAACTTTGCTCTCAGTTGGTACTCTGCAAATCTTCACATCTCCTCATTGTATGATCTCTTGTATGAGATAGAAATGCCTTTGTATATGCTTGGAATGTTGATGCGATCTGGTTTCCTTAGCTTGTGAAATAACTCCATTGTTGTCACAATATAGCTCAATTGAGTCGTTGATGCTTGGAACAACCCTAAGTTTAGAAATGAACTTCTTGATCCATACATCTTCCTTTATTGCATTTGATGTAGCAATATACTCAGCCTTTATTGTAGAATTGTCAAATCTCTCTTGCTTAGAACTCTTCCAGCTCAGAGCTCTATTTTTTAGGTAAAACACAAATCCTGATTTTGATCTATTATATTTTTTGTTAGTTTGGAAGCTTGCATTGGTGTAACCCTTTACCACCAACTCTTCCTCTCTACCATAGATGAGGAATTGATCCTTAGTTCTTCTCAAGTACTTAAGTATGTTCTTCATGGATGTCCAGTGAGCATCACCTGGATGTGACTGATATTTGTTTGTCATGCTCAAGGCATATGAGACATCCAGTCGGGTGCACAACATTGCATACATGATTGGTCCAATTGTTGATGCATATGAAATCAAACTCATGTGTTCCCTTTCTTCACAAGAACTGATACATTGAGCTTTAGAGATTGTGACTCCATGAAGCATTGGTAGGTTTCCTTTCTTTCGATTCTTGATGTTGAACCGCTTCAACACTTTGTCAATGTAAGTGCTTTGACTTAGTCAAAGAAGCACTCTAGATCTATATCTATAGACCTTGATCCCCAAGATGTAGGATGTTTCTCCCAAGTCTTTCATAGAAATATATTTCCCGGCCATGTCTTTACCTTTTGTAAAATAGGGATATCATTCCCCATCAATAGTATGTCATCTACATATAATATGAGGATTGGCACTATACTCCCACTAACCTTCTTATACACACAAAGTTCATCTTCAATTTGATCAAATCCAAACTCTTTGACTATCTAATTAAAACAAAGATTCCATCTCTGAGATGCTTGATTCAATCCATAGATTGACCTTTGTGGATTACATACTTTATTTGAATCCTTTGGATTTATAAAACCCTCAGGTTGTGTCATGTACACATCCTCGAGAAGATTCATATTAAGGAATTTGGTTTAACATCCATCTGTGAAATCTCATAGTCATGATAAGCTACAATAGCAAGCATGATTCTGATGGACTTAACCATGGCTACTGGAGAAAAGGTTTCATCATAGTCAACACCTTGAACTTGTCTGAAACCCTTTGCAACCAATCTTCTTATAGGTTTGTACTTTACCATCCATGTTGGTCTTCTTCTTGAAGACCCACTTGCACCCTATGGGTTTTAACCCTATAGGTGGATCCACCAAGGTCCATACCTTATTGGTATACATGGATTCCATCTCAGATCTCATGGCCTCAACCCATTTCTTAGACTCTGGTCCCTCATTAGCTTCTAGATAGGTTGTTGGCTCATCATCTATGACCAACTCACCGCCTTCCCGAGTCACAAGATATCCAAATCTCTCAAGTTCAAGGCATGTCCTATTAGATCTACGGGATACCTGTGTTACTTGAGGAATTTGAAATTTCACAACACTTTTTTATTATCTTCATTCCTCTTGCACATCTACCATTCAATGCTTTCTTGTTGGTCTCGAACCTCTTCAAGTTCCACCTTTCTCCCACAAATTCCTTTGGAAATAAATTCCTTTTTCTAGTAATACAGCTTCTCTAGCAATAAACACTTTGTTGTCATATGAGAATAAAAGTAATATCCTTCAGTCTTCTTAGGATATCCAACAAAATAACATTTATCATATTTGGGGCCAAGATTTTCAGAAAGAATTTTCCTTACATAAGCTTCACATTCCCAAATCTATATAAAAGACACATTGGGATGCTTCCCATACCATATCTCATATGGGGTCTTTTGAACTGATTTAGATGGTACTCGGTTTAGTGTAAACATGATGGTGTCTAGAGAATAACCCCAGCAGGTAGTCAGAAGCTCAACTAAACTCATCATTCATTGCACCATGTCCAGTAATGTGTGGTTCCTTCTTTCCGATACACCATTATGCTGGGGTGTTCCAGGTGGAGTCGATCGAGATATGATCCCATGGGCTCGCAGAAGGTCCTCAAACTCTTGGCTCAAGTATTCTCCACCTCGACCGGAATGAAGTTCCTTAATATTTTGCCTTGTTAGTTCTGTACTTCATTCATAAACTCCTTGAACTTGTCATGTGTTTCTAATTTATGTTTCATCAAGTAAACATAATTGTACCTATTGAAACCATCTGTAAAGGTAATGAAGTATTGAAACCCACCTCTAGTGGTTGTTCTAAAAGGCCCACACACATCTATATGTATGAGTCCTAATATATCATTATCCCTCTCATTGTTACCAGTGAAAGGGGTCTTAGACATCTTGCCCAACAAACAAGATTCGCATGTCTCTATTAATTCAAAATCAAAGGAGTACAGATAACCATGTTTATGGAGTATAGATATGAGATTCTCTTTTATGTTTCCTAGATGACAATGCCAAAGGTATGTTTTGTTTGATTTGTTGAGTTCTAGTCTTTTGATATTTATGTTATAAACATCTGTGTTTAGATCTAGCAAATAAAGACCATAAGACGTTGGGGCACTGCCATAAAAGATGCCATCTTTTGAAATAGAACATCGGCCATTCTTAATATGAAATTCATATGCATCCTTATCCATACAAGATACATAAATGATGTTTCTAGTTATGGAAGGTACATAATAGTAGATCACCAACTCTATTAAAAGACTTGTGAGTAGAGATAAACTATAAGTTCCAACTATAGTGGCAGCAACTCTTGCTCAATTTGTGACTCACAGTTCAACCTCACCATTTCCCAAAGGCCTATTTCTTTTTAGATCATGCATATTCGAGCATATGTGAGATCCACATCCGGTATCTAGTACCCATGATGAATAAGTAGATAAGTTTATCTCAAAAACGTATATACTTGAAGTGAAGATTTACATCCCCATCTTCTTCTTCTTGAATGCCTTCAAGTACAAAGGATAAATTCATCTTATACTTCTCTTTCTCCTCATCTTGAGTGTTGAAGATCTGGATTTGGAATTAACCTCATAACTCTTCATGGCCTTGATCTCATCCTTGGACTCAACTATGTTGATCACTATCATGGATTTGTCCTTCATTCTTGCTTCATCATGAATAAGCATACCAAGCAAATCTGGCATCAGTCTGGCCATATTATTCAAGAGTAACACTCAATAAAGTGTCTAAATGATTTTGGTCATGATTTCATAATCATATCTATGGCCAAATCTTTGCTCAAAGTGAATCTCAGTTCTTGAAGATGATACACATGTGCAATCATATTGAGCACATGATCTTCTATTGAGTCCCCCTATGACATTTTACACTCAAAGAGCACCTTTATGACATTATTCCTTTCTTTCTTTGTGAGATCATGGTTCACTTTCCTAAGATGTGTTACCATCTCAAGAATCTCCATATCCTCACATTGCTCATGCAACTCATAGTTCATCCAGATTAGCATCAGGTACTTTATGTCCAAGGCATCATTGGCATGCTTCCAGTAAGCATCCACCTCAGCTCTAGGCACATCAGGAGCAAATATTTCTGACATTGGTTTATCAAGGACATAGAGCTTGTAGTCTTCATTGAGAACCCTTCTCAAAGTACAGAACTAGTAGTGGAAATTTGTCCTATCAAGTTTGTCCTTCCTAAGGACTGGTAGCAATGTTGATTTGTTCCTCATTTGATTCTACAAGAAAACAATTGCATTTTTTCAAAAACTCTTTTTGAATTGATTTGATTTGAAAATTTGGCGATATTCATTAGGTCTTTAATTAATTATCACTCCCACTATTTTATTCAAATTTATAGCCCTCACATATCAATTCAAAAGATTGTAGTGTAAAACCTTCTAGTGGGCCAAAATCCAAAACAATTCAACTCTTACTCGGCCAACGCCATCATCAATATTCAATTATTAAGGTAGGCAACTTTTGCCAATTGCATTATATGCAACTCTTGGATAATCGATATGCACAATTCCTTGACATAATCATATGCATACTTCCGGTGCTTAATCTCATTAAGGTCATACAGTTAAGCCTGATGCAAAAGATAACATGATAATAATGCACCACACTTAGCGGGCCCACATTATTATCATCACACTTCCATGAGATAGATAGTGCACCACCCTTGGGGTGCCCACTCTTAGTCGATCAAGCTTTTCATGTGTGTTGCTAATGGAAAGCATATAAGACTTAATATTTGATTGAGGGAGTTTGTATTTATAAATACATATACTTTATCCAATCATCACATATATAGTATGCATCATATACATGCTATATCCCACAAAAAAACATGCAATAAACAAAAAGTGATGGTTATGGCTATTCCAATGTAATTCCTTGGAGACACAAGGAATTACCACAACCTAGGATCTACCTCACATGTAGAAACCTATTGTTGTTGAAGATTTGTGCTTGACAATCTGAGTTGATTAGTTCAACCCATGAACCGATCGGTTCGCCTCCTGGTCGGTCGATTGGTCGTATCACCAGCCATCTAGTATGTGGTCCACCATCTTTTGGGTCCTCCAGTCTATCGTTCGGTTCCCCCAGCTGATCAGTTTGGCTCATCCTTCTTGGACCTCCTCGGTCCTCCAAGTGATCGACTTGCCTTTGAGATGGTCGATTGGCCTGGTCTAAGCGTCTTTCTTCTTCATCATAACAAGAAAATAAACTATCCTACTATTACATGATTATAGAGAAACCTCAATTTACATTCAAGGGGAGCAAAGGAAGGAGAGAATAATACTTTTATAATTGGAAGATAAGGTAGAGGCTCGGTATGCAAATCGATATATAAAATGAAAAACCAACCACACAACCATGCATAGATAATATGATTATTGGCCATAACCACGCTACATATCCACCATCAAAACTCATTTTAGGATGATGTGTGTAAATTGCATATATATATATATATATATATATATATATATATAGTTTGGGATTGTGTGTGGTATTTGATTGGACAAAATTATTCACATCGCATGCAATAAATAAATGATAAAACCAAAAATCTGATCATATTGATTATCCCAAAATATAGTAGATTGACGTGGCTCGGATACCACTATAGGGAAATATGACGATAGAATAGGCAGCGGAAACAAAAATAATATTGCCATATTTCCAATAAACCAGTAGATCGTGTCAACAACTATATAATGTAAAAGATGGTTTTGAGGATATACTGGTCCTAGAGTAAGTTCAACGACATCTCCTCGTCGTTGTAGATGCACAACTGTCTTCTAGTTGTATTGGGACTCGTCTATTGTGCCTCCTAGTCTTCACCATGGATAGTAGGTTGGCATTCTCCTCCTAGCGGTAGACAATAGCCTCCACACCTCTATGGAAGTGCACACGTGCCACCTATAACTCTTGTCATCCTACTAGAACGGACAGGAAGGAGTTGTCCCTTCCGTTGGTATACTAGTCACCAACTTTCTCTCCCACTATTGTTCTTCTTTGTTATCCCTCCCTTTATCGGGTATGACTTGCTCGGGTTCTCTCGGTTACCACAACCAAAGAAGACAAACAATTGTAAGAGGAAATTGGTGTATCTGAGAAGCCCCCAGTACCCCTCTATTTATAGGAGGGGTTAGGATTTGGATTTCCAATCTGTGTAGGAGTGAAAGGGACAAGAATCTCAAATTTTGTTAACCTACAATGGTGAAATGGTCGGTTCACTGAGCGAATCGATCAGTTGTCATGCGAGCCTATCGGTTCACCCAGTGAACCGATTGTTTCATAATGTTTCCCAATCACATATGAATTATCAATTCTAATCCAATTACTACACGACATGACGTCAGCACTAATCCTTGATGCAATCAAATTGCACCATGAACCGATCGTCTCACAACCTCCAGCCAATCGGTTCACCTAGTGAACCGGTCAGTTGGAGCCCTAGTTCATTTAGTTATCAGTCAATTCATCATCCAATTAACCTGACACTCCAACCAGTCATTTCATCACATGAGCTGATTGGTTGGGAAACCAATCAGTTGATTTGTTGCTTGAATTGAATACCTAAATAGTTTAGTAATCAATCCAATTATCATTCATGATCAAAAATCCTCTTCTAGGTCAGTTCCTATGTGTGTGACCCTATAGGTCGCATATTACATTGGCAGTGAATGTCCATAACCAGTTATGACATCACAAGCAAAGAGTGGTTCTAGTCGCACATCATTGCTACCCAAGTAAATGGAAAGTTGGAGAACAACTTCAGTCTACAATATGTGTATGGTATTACAGTGTTTGTATAGTTCCTTTGTCACTAATATCCAGATTGAACTCAAGGCATAGAGTAGTCATCCTCTTCAACATTCAATCTTGTTTCTTGAGCCAGAGCAGACTGTCTGAGATATATGTAATCTTAATATTACATATTAACTCACATGTGCATGGCCATGCATTACTCTATCTCGCTTATCAAGAGGCCTAGGATATCATACTCCTATAGGAGGGACAAATCACATCTACATCACTCACAATCAGTCTCCACGTGTCATAGTCACTCAATCATCACCGTTATGACAACCCTTATTCAAGATTATATTGAATGATATCAAAGCATATTGAACGACATGTGATGAGTGTAGTGACTTCATGTCTAAGAACCAAAAACACCACCAACACTATGAGAGATGAGTACGACTACCATTGTAATGATTTCCATGTGCCAATCTCATGGTGGATCTGCCTGATACACTTTTCTCTAACATGTATCTGTGTGATTGGTTTGATATCACATATCATGACTAATGTGATTCTATCATCAACCAAAATACACTCTAGTCTTATGTGTTATTATTGTCTATCTGCCTACCACAATAACATCTGACCAGAGACATAATGAGAATGTATATACTCTTAACATCTGTATGATCTCGTTGTTCAAGTCATGTACTTAAAGACATACTTCATTGAGTAATATCATTCTATAGACATTTATTATGTTACATCATTATTTCATAACTAGATAAAACAGAATAAATTGGAAGCTTACCTTTATTAATAATCAAATCATTTACAAATTATACCATTATAATAATCATATGATTGTCTCTCTAGGCATACATACCAATAGAAGATACATTATGAAGGTCTAATTATATAATATATTTATTAGTTATATTTTTGGCGATCTATCCCTTGGGTAGGTTGAATCCAAATATGGTTGAGATTTGCTTGATAACAAGATTCCCTCATATGTATTTCATCTCATTTCCATTTTACGTTATTTGGTCAAAAAAATTAAGTACAATGATTCTATGACTATGTTGTAGATGTTTCTAATGGTGAACAATGCTAGTGATGTTGAAAAAGAAAATTTTAGAACATAAAAAAAATCAAAATTTACAAGCTATAAAAGTAGTCGAAGAAAAATGAGTGGAACATGAAGAATAATAAGAAGGTATATCTAGGTAGAGAAATGGAGGAAAAGAAAAGAAAATATCTCACATGGTATCTTTTCCTAGTAGGGTAGGCTAGGGGAAGTCCTTAGGAACCTTCATGGTCTAGGGCAATTTTATATGTGCTTGACAGCCTCTTTCAATGCCAAAGCTGCATAGGGCAAATCCAATGTCTCATTAGTGAGTTTAAATCCCTCGTGTAAAGAAGACATTGATATATATATATATATATATATATATATATATATATACACACACACACACATATATTTATATATATATATATATATATATTCTCACCTCTTTCTCTCTAGTGATAGTGATGTCATGTGCTCTATCAATGGAGGCATGGTAGCTTGTTGTGTTGGACAATAAAATGCCCTCCTTAATGTCTATTAATGTATTTCTACTTCAACACCATAGTTGATCCATAAAATGGTAGTAGGAGTTTAGGATTCCACTATGTACAGAGATGTACTATGGAAAGTGTGGGAAGAATTCATCTAGTGAGAAAATAAAGAGGGTTTAAGTGTGGAAAGTATGGGGGAATCCAATTTTGTAGGAAAATAAGAGGGTTAGGGCCACTCGTCTAGTAGAAAACCAGCACTAAAGTGAATGAATGTCCATGTTTGAAAATATAATGGATTTATTTATCATATTAGCAAACAGGCATTGAAATGGGTAGATACATGCATTTTTCAGAATGTGTCAATTTGTGCAAAATTATTAATGCAAAATTTTTTATATCTTTTTCAGTACAAATGACTTATGTCATGCCCAAACCAGTGTATCAAGGAATTATTATAACATTATGTATTTTGTTTATAATTGAGAAACTTATATATGCAAATTAATGAAATCCAAATTAATAATAAATATTTTCGAATAAGATAATGATAAGTGTGAATATTTTTTCCCAACTATGATGCAAGATTATTTTCTAGTAAAAAAGTTTATATGTAATTTGTAAAATATAGATTAAACCTTGAAAGAAGAAAAAATGAAGTTATTAATTTAAACAATTGAACATGAAGCTATAAATCTTAAAAAGAAAGAGAAAATCAATCACGTAACTACGAACGTGGACCCCCATCTATGGAACTCCTAATCCACGGCTTTCCATTTTACTATAGAACTTATTTTATGTTAGTTGTTGAAGTAGAGTAGGAATGTAAGTCGGCATTCAAAATATGAAAATCAAGCTTTCAACAAAAATAGAAAAATTGGGACTTTTTCGGAGATTGGATGCAACACTTCTCAGTTTGGGCTGACCGCATACTCTTTCCTATTGCGATTCATTCATGAATTTGAATGGAATTTTTAATGTCTTCTTCATTTGTAGATTACATTTTACATAGTATGTAACTTCATTCATCCAAATTTGGAAAATATATACATATACTTATTTAACATGGACTATAAAATTAGAAAATAACCATATTTTTCATCATTTTGATAGAGTAACTATTTTTCATGTTTCGAGTCATTCATGATCTGGTATTTTTATAACTCAGATCAAAGGTTTGATTGAACTTTTTTTTTGCTTAGATCCATATGTAAATTAATTCACTATTTAATTTGAATATTACCGGTGTACACCCCTAAACTTGACTAACACTTCTAAATATCTTGATTTTTGCATCTTAGTTAAGCTACTAATTAGACCAATACTTAAACCTTTATTGTTGATAGGTTGAGCCAAAGGTATAGTCCGGTGGCTAACAGCCTTCTAATGGGCATGATGGAGGATCTCCTCCCAACACTTCACGTCTTAGTTTCAACTCTAGAAGGCATGGGGTTTACTTGAGAAGGATGTTGTAAAGAAATAGAAAAATAGAAAGTGCAATCATTGCTTGAACTGTCCCTTTGCAAGACTTACTAACAACACAACTAGTCAAAATTTGGCCCATGTTCTAAATTTAAACAATGAATATTGCAGTGTGTGCATATTTATTAGATATATTTCAAAAATAATGGTATACATTTTAACATCAAATCGAGACTAGTAAAAGTATTTGATGCAATTATGTTTGTATTGTGCATATGTTTAGTCAAAATATAATACGATTGTGCATAAATGAGACTGATACTTTTCTGGTAGACATCATAATAAGATTATGACATATTTGTTTGTGCTTGCAATATTGTGGTTGATTCCAATTAACCATTGAGAATAATATTTTGTTATGTTCAAAATTCACCTTATACTCTTTAGAAACTATAGGTGGTGTAATTAGAAAGAAACTATAGATAAAAAATGTTGAAATCACAATAACCGTACATTTTCACTTTGAAACAATATTGAATATATGTTTTAATGAGCTTACATTGAAATTGGTTGAATGACAATTGACAGAGTTAAGTTGGTAATTATAAGATGTATAGTAAAAAATGAGATACAAGGACACTTTTTTTTACTTTTCTATACAAGGGACATTTGAGTGCTATAACAAATTCGAGGCAACAATCTACACATATTGGTATAAGCAAATATTTCCCTCCTTAGTACATTCTAAAGGCATTATGGAATGACAGGCTCCTTAGATAAAGCTACAAGAATAAAAGAGTCACAACTCCCTTTGAGAAAGTTTAATCTTGAACCTACTATGATAAAGCAAGAAAGCTTTATTGATGGAGTATCTTTTTTCTTTTTATATTTAACAGGACAATCAAATGGGCATCAAAATATTAGACATTAGTTGAAATTTAGGCCTCTGCATACCTTTCATAGTCTTCGCTGCAGCAACACGAGAAGTGTTGCTTTTTCTCGGAATCGATCTATTATTGCTGCATATTCCGGTAATCAGTATAAAGAGGAACCAACGTGATGCTCTTCTTCGCTCATGAACTGGTTATGAACATCGACTCATGGTACTGCAGGTGGCTGAAGGATCGGGCACGCAATGAAAGCAGAAAGCTGGCGGCACTATAGGTGGAAGACATCTAGCTAGGCTTTTTGTCTCACTTGTTAATTCTAGTCCAAGAACAATAATGGAACAGAACATGAAGCATAAGTTCTTTCTAATATCATAGGGTTCTCTCCTACCACAATATACTATCTTAAAGCCTACTCTATTAGCGGGGTGTTCGGGGTACATGCTTGAAGTTGCATCCACGACCACCGCAATGGGTCATTTGATTAGGTAATCACTTGCATATTTATTGTCCTGCTAAGATTCCATTCCTCATTCTTTCAATCAAATGGCTGTCTATTCATAGCCGCCTTTCATTTGAGCGTTTAGGTTGGATAAAGGCAGCGTTGGTTATGGATCTCTATTCAGTTGTTATATTTGTATACATGAACATTTCTCTAAGATGTTCATTGAAAAGATTACCAAAAATATCTGATAATGAACTCATCACCACTCCATGCTTGTAAGGATTTAAGATCCAATGAGAGAGCATTTACAGCTCAGCTGCAAACTCATGTGCCTTAAAACATGCCTCGGGGAAAATGTATACGCCCAGCGAATATGAACAGGTCAAACACGAATAGTGTTATCTGCACTGCTGGAAAGCCAAACGTGTTCCCTAAGAAATACTAATGATAATATGATTAATATGTCACCTTCTATATATGAGGCCTTCTTGCCATTAGGCTTAAAACGTTGAATCATTTGGGATTCCTTTTACAACAACGTAACCCTTCGGTATATCATGCACCAAGCTTACTTCAGCTTGAAATGAATGTCTAGGCTTTTCTTTTGGATCTGTGTTTCAAAATGTCCTTTTTTATAAATAAAGTTTATTTCATAGATAGAATTAACATACAACCGACATCTCAATTGTAAATACCCAAGAGTACGGAAAATAGATAAGCCCATGTCATTGTGTTACATTAGTAGGCCATTGCTTGGATCGTTCATACCAATGCAGGAATTGAGTTAAAACTTTTATTTACCCAGACGAAAATGATTTAACATTAAACGAACTACAATTGTATTGTAGTATTCATATTTAGTTCGAATATTTAGTTGGGCTTTAACATATAAAATACACGAGCTTGCAGCTTGCTTGTTAAAACTTCAATTAATTCAATGTACTCAAACGCCAGATGCTGTGCCGAACAAGAATAGACCTGTGTGCCTTTTTTAGTTAGAAGAAGCCTTAGTCTCCCCATTCCCCCAAACAGCATACCATAGCCCATAGCCCGGATGACCTGCGTGCCTTTTTTCTTATTAAAAAAAACTATGAACATTTTAGTGACGACCGGAGTTATCGCTTGTTTCAGTAAATTCCAACTCTGCGACATCTCATAAACCAGAGACGCACTCACATCGCATGGAAGAACCGTGTCAAATGGACACTTGCATTTCCTAATCAAAATGTTCATCTTACTGTATACAGACCTTAAATTACGAAAACACTATTTAGTGCAATCGAATCCTTGACATACAGAAACCCACACTATAAGAACCAAAATTAGGAGAATTAGGAGTACAATCAGTTTGATTTTCATGTTCTTCAGCCACATTTTTCTTTTTACTCGTGTTCCTTGCTTCTTGAAATCTTGTGCCTGAAATTTTGCATAAATGTTTATCAATTTCCATTCTTTCCAAACCAACAGATGCAGGTAGGAGATTTCAGCAGACCTGAGCATGTAAGTCAGATGTCTTCTCCGTAAGATCCGTGAGTTTTTCCCCTCTATCAACAGCCTGAAGAGACAGGGCAAGTGTAACTAATAGCAATACGTTGAACATCTATAGTGTCAATCAGTTCTAGAGGATCGGGAGCCCAAAAAAGAAAGAGAAACCACGCTAAACTACTCTTCAAATCATATTAAGAAATTAGTAGCTTCTAAGAGATGACGGTTTCTTGAAAACTGTGGGAATTTCCTTATAACTTTGTCAGTTTCCATGAGATCAGAAACCAACTCAATGGGACAGTGTTACAGGAAAATCCAAACGAAGTTTTAATATTTCAACAAAATTCTAATATTTTTATGAACCAACAAAGTTTGGACAATATGTTTCAGTCACGGAGACAATGCAAATTTCAATCAAATGAAGAAACTAACTCATTATATATTTGAATAAATTCAAAGAAAGGAAAACTTTTAATTTGCAAATACTCCATATTACATCCAATCGGTGTACTCCTGTAATAGTCATGTTCAACTAGTAAATTAGTAAAACTTGTGGATTCATACTCCCAACAATTTCAGACAACTTTTCTGTTATGGTTAATGCAAGAAATATGTTGTCTGAATTTTTGTAACTTAAATATTTACGGCCATGACACTAAATTATTCAATTTCTAATTAGATTTATCTAGATGGCCACTTTTTATCCATCACCAACAGAGTCGGAATTGGGCGTTACTCTCACTGAAAAAATTGGTTTTATTAGCTCGCACACACCAAACCTCAGCTATTACAAGTCGGGGGAAACTGCAGGCTTTCCGAAAGTCCAAATGAAGATGAAACATAGCTGCCTAGTTTGGACGATGGGCCATACTGACTTATTGCATACAGGTCCATGTAAAACTTCTAACTACTGGCTATTTCTCAATATGTCATAAACACATGTTTGAACATATGTAAATTATTGTTTTTTTATTTCTAAAGTTTACACCCAAAACGTTATAGATTACTAATGAATTTGTATCCAAATGCACAAAGAATAGATTCCAGAAACTTCCGTCAAAAATTCCCAAGATGATTTAAATATAATAAGTTGAAGCCATTTAATTCTTCAAGGAAAAAGAGTAATCAATTCAACAGTTGTTGATTGTAATTAATTTCTATTTATGACTGATATATTTATTAAACTCTTGCTAGACACATCTAACTCATTTGATGATAAATACGGCACAGATGACATCACATTGAGATGCCTCTTGCTTGTTTTATATGAATTCTATAAGTTAGATCATGTTAATTACTTCTATATATACCCTTCAACCCTTACCCACATGGGTAGTGTTTTCAGACCCAAGTTAGATTTGTCACCCACCAGGTTACTAACATATAAGCATAAAGTGTAATCTGATGAACAGAATATACACATCATGCGGTACAAAATTCTTATCCACGTGGGCTAGAGAGAGAGAGAGAGAGAGAGAGAGCACTACAAGTGTATAGATCGCACCTTATACTCTAGCGGTGCTTACATATCAAGACCAAACTTTTAGAAAACACAATCATGGATTTTTGTTATTATAACAATATAGATTACATACAAAATTTGAGCTCATTTGAACACTTATAAGATATTCCTTCAAAAAGAACAAAAATTGACGTAATCAATTTTTTTGTGCATCATTTTTTTCTTTATATACATGACCTATAAGTCCGCAATTGAGCTCCGATTTCGTATATAAGCTAATCCATATGATATTAAAGAAGAACAATGGTTCGGATTTACGCATTTATAGTTGCATAATGCAAAACGGTTTGAGTTTATGGAGGTTCAGTTTTATAGTTATCAGTGTAAGCTGGTGATCCTAGTTATGTTTAGATGCAGCAAAGAAGAGTGTGTTCTAGCGTCTCTAGTACACTCGAGTACCAAAACCTGTGTGTGTGTATATATATATATATTTTTTGAGGGAATATATATATATATATATATATATATATATATATATATATATTGCTACTCACTCGCTGCCCGCGCGGATAGATAAGTCAAGTTACCCGGTTCCTGATTTAACGCTGCATTCTGCTGATACGGAGGTGCGGTGGTAGCAATTGTAATTATGTCTATAGTCTTTACGTGCATGGAGTAGTGGTGGCACTATTAGTAAATATGTTATCAATAATTAAATGTGCATGGAACGGTGGTGGAAGCCTGATCTAAGAATATAATTACAGCTAACAGCTTCGTCACTGCTGGATACGTACAATTCGACAAATAGTAACGATGGATTATGGAACTATTAGCAATTATGCTATGAATGATTATAGTGCATGGAGTAGCGGTGCAAGTCTGATTAAGAGTGAAAATAGTAGGTGCCAACTACTTCAATGCTGATCGCATACCAATCTTGAGGTATACCCATGCCTAACGTAACGAGTCTAAAACCATTGTAGTAGTATCCTTTTCTGTTATGCTAGCTGATGGCTCAAAGTCTTCGGTCTTTGGAGTCGGTGATATTGTTTCTCAGTTTTGGCTCAAGTCTGCCTTATATGTGCCTAGATTTCCTCTGAACTTATTATCAGTCAACAAAATTTTACGAAGTTTGAACTGTAGCCTGACTTTTGTTCCTGGTTCATGTGTTTTTCAGGACCTTTGCACGAGGACGAAGATTGGTGGGGGGTATGAAGGTGATGATGGACTCTACTACTTGGACCAGTTACCGCGATCAGAGAAAGTTGCTATGGTATCTGCTTTATCGGCTTCTGTTTCTGCACTGCAGTGGCACTACAGGCTGGGACATCCATCGTCAGAGAAGCTGCGTCATTTAGTTTCTGATATTGGCAGTTGTAATTTTCAATGTGAATCTTGTCAGCTGGGAAAACAGACTCGTACTGTGTATCCTAGACGTAGTACTGTGAGTAGTAAAAACATTTTTGATTTAGTTCACTCTGATGTATGGGGTCCATGCCATGTACCGAGTTTGTCTGGTTACAAATATTTCACTCTATTTATTGATGACTTTTCTAGGACTACTTGGTTGTTTCTATTAAAAAGTAGGTCTGAAGTGTTGTCTACTATCAAATATTTTTTTTGCTGAAATAAAAACGCAGTTTGGTTTGCCTGTTAAAGTTTTCCGCACCGATAATGATTTAGAGTTTGTTAAGCAAGAAGTGGCGGTTTTCTGTAAATCTGTTGGTACGCTCCACCAGACTTCATGTGCCTATACCCCACAACAAAATGGTGTCGCTGAGCGGAAAAATAGACACTTATTAGAAGTTACCAGGACTATCATGATGCATTCTCATGTGCCCCGCTCCTATTGGCCTGAGGCTATTTTGACTGTGTGTTTTCTTATTAATAGGATGTCATCGTCTATTATTGGAAATAAGATTCCTATACAGGTTCTGCAACCTGAGACTTCTTTGTTTGCTCTGCCTCCTAGAATTTTTGGGTGTACCTGCTTTGTCAGATTACTTGGACCTGCTTCTGATAAATTGTCTCCTCGAGCTGCTAAATGCATTTTTATGAGCTATTCTAGAACTCAGAAGGGTTACAAGTGTTATAATCCCAGTACAAGGAAATGGTTTACTAGTAGTGATGTTGTCTTTTTTGAAGATACACCGTATTATTCTTCAGCAGGAGATAGTTTGCAGACAGACATTCTTGCCTCTCCTTTGCCTGTTATTTCTGACTGTGTCTGACAATACTGACACTGTGACTACTGAAACTCAAGATCCTCTTATTGTTTATCAGCGCAGGAATAGAGCACCTTCTACGCAAGTACCCCCCAAGGCAACCAATCTTCTCCTCCAGAAGGTTCTGTTGCACCTGAGGTACACTCTGACCTTGACATACCTATTGCACTTAGAAAGGGTACTCGTTCCTGCACTTCTCATAGCATTGCTCAGTTTGTATCTACTGCTCATCTGAATACTCATTCTAGCAATTTTGTATATGCTTTATCTGTTGTGGTTGTACCTAAGAATGTTCAGGATCCATTGAAAAGTATTGCTTGGACATCTACTATGAAAGAAGAAATGATTGCTCTTACTGACAGAGACACTTGGGAGTTGGTGGATCCACCTCCTCAGTGTAAGCCTGTGGGCTGCAGGTGGGTCTATGCCGTAAAATATCAACCTGATGGTACGATTGAGAGGTTGAAAGCACGGTTAGTTGCAAAGGGCTATACTCAAGGAATAAGGTTTCGCCGAAATTGGCAAAATTTCGGTCCAAAATACCGATTTCGTTGGGACCTGATACGAAACCCTGCGGCTGTGTCGAGACGGTCGCATTTCGCGAAAAAAAAACGAAATTTCGCCAAGTTTCGGCGGTTTCGCCTAAATCGTCAGAATTTGAGGGGGGTCTGTGCTATTTTGCCATCTTAAGTGGCGAAACCCGGGCGAAACCAGCGGTACCGAGCTCAGTTGATGCTGCTCTTTTACTTGCTGCTGCTGTTTTACGAGAAGAAGGTGATTTTGAGGGGGAAAACCAATTTGGAGCTGAAGATCTGCTAGAACAAGGTAAATAAATATATTTTCTTCCATTTTCATTCATTTCCAACCTCTATTTCTCTTATTATCATCTATTTTGAACACCTATTTCTCCATTTCACATAATTTCGTAATATACTCTAAAATCTTAGATCTACTCCACTATTCATCAAATTTGTGTGTTCTAAACATAGATCCACACATCTAAGCCATGGATCTATATATATCTTCAATAAATTTACACAAATAACTAATTTTTATATCTTTTTTAGATTATAAATACTAATAATAGTATATATAATATATATTCATCATAACTAGTTATTTCACTTAGGTTTAGTAGAAGTTGTTACAAACACTAATATGAACACAAGGAAAATAATTTTTGTAAAAAATAAGATATTTTTTATATATACACTATTTAAAAATCCGAAAATTAAAAAAAAAAATCATAAAATATTCTTTTTTTTAGAAATAAGATATTTTTGTATTGTTTTAAATATCCTATTACAGTAGTACTCCTAATCACTTACATATACGTATAAATTATTTGTTAAATATGCATTTATTAATTTAAAAGTATATTTTCAGACCTAAAAATACAAATAAAAAATAATTCTAAACCTTTTTTCGTATTGATTAATATCCTATTACAGTAGTGTACCTAATCCATTACATATATGTACAAATTATTGATAAGTATGTGCATTTATCAATTAAAAAAATATTTTCAGACCTAAAAATACAAATAAAAAATAATTCAGACCTAAAAATACAAAAAAAATAATTCTAAACCCTTTTTCTTCCTTGTTAATTTCCTATTTCAGTAGTGTACCTAATCAGTTACATATCTATATGAATTTTTGCTTATGTCGTTTATTGTTTTGATTGCTAATGGCCTAATGCATTGCATATTCTATGTTGTTTTTGATTTATTTCAGTGTTGACAATGTCTTCTGATGGAAATTCGTCTGGGAATGAGGGTGCTAGGCAGAATGCACCCAAACCCAAGGAAGTAGATTTTGCTTGGAATTATTGTGCTCCTGTTCCCGGGGTCAAGGGAAAGGTGGTTTGTAACTTCTGCAAAAAGACAATTGGTGGAGGGGGCATCACCAGGTTTAAGCGTCATATTACTGGGGGAGACAAGAATGTTACCTTATGCCAGAAGTGTTCGCAATCTGTTAGGGATGATTTCAGAAAGATCATAGCATCCAAAAGGGAGAAGAAAGATCATAGCATCCAAAAGGGAGAAGAAAGACAAATGTATTGAGGCCAACAAATCTTACACTGATACTCTCTTCAATGTACAAGCCACAGGTTCATCTGCCGAGTCTGATGATGACATGGTGTATCCTCCAGGTTGTGGTGATACTGCTTACGGTCGGCATATGTATAGGCGGGCATATAGAGAATCAAGAAGAAGTGAGTGGGAAAGGGAGGAAGCTGCAAGAATACTACGGAGGTATGGGCCATCAGGAACCGGAGGAGGCAGTGGGAGTGGGACTGGACTAGGACTAGGTCGCAGACAACATGTTCCTCCTGTTGTTGATTTGGATGATGGAGATGATGTGTTTGCTCAAACAAAAAGGAAGAAAGGCACAATTGATGTTCTGTTACGTTCTGCTAGTGCTAGATTGAAAAATATTGATGAACCAGGGGTTAGGAAGGTTGAACCTAGGCAAAAAACCCTTAAAGGCATGTTCAGTGGGGCAAAGGAGAAAGTGGGAAAGGCTGTAGGTAAATTCTTTTTTTGCTCACGGAATCCCGGCACATGTTGCAACTGAACCCTATCTACAACATATGGTTGATGTGATAGGGGAGTCTGGTAGGGGAACTAAGGCCCCCACAGCTTATGAACTTATGCATAAATATCTTCCCGAGCAGAAAAAAGAGCTAGAACAGTGGGTTAAGGAGCAAAAGATATTGTGGGCTGAGTATGGGGTCACACTCATGTGTGATGGGTGGACCAGTGGCAACAGGAAACAAATTATAAACTTCCTTGCTCATTGTCGTGGATCTACTATCTTCCTTGATTCTGTTGATGCTTCTGGTGAGGTTAAAGAGTACTCATATTTATACAAGCTGATGAAGAAATACATGAAAGTTGTTGGGCCTGAGAATATTGTGCAAATTGTTACTGATAATGGATCAAATTTTAAGAAGGCGGGGGAAAGATAATGAAGAATTCTCCCGTGTACTGGACGTCGTGTGCTGCCCATTGTATAGATCTCATATTAAAAGATATGGGAAAACTTGAGTACATCAAATCTGTGACCATTGATGCAAAATTGATTACAGGTTTCATATATAATCATTCTTTTCTGTTGAATGCAATGAGACGCCCAGAATATTGTGGAGGCGATCTAGTTAGAGTGGGGGTAACAAGATTTGCTACCAACTACTTGGCTCTAGATTCACTGAAGAACAAAAGAGATGGACTGAGGAGGTTATTTAATGGAGTAGAGTGGACCTCCATGAAGGAGCACAATACCCCACTTGGTCGACGAATTGAAGAACTAATTGCTAATAGGGCTTTCTGGGACAAAGTTACCAAGGTACTTAAGGTAATGGCTCCTATAGTAAAAGTGTTGAGGTTAGTAGATGGTGACAAGGCTGCAACCATGCCTTGGTTATATGATGCAATGGAAACAATGGTGGAGAATGTGAAAAAAGCCGCTCCAACATCCAATGCACAATACATGAGCATCATAAAAAAGAGATGGACTGATATGCTTTTGCATCCACTACACAGTCGGTGAGCATCATTGTAATTGTATCATGTATATAATTATTTAACTGGTCTATGTTAAGAAATTAACAGGTTTTGTATTATTTATTTACAGCATACTATTTGAACCCAAGATACCATTACTCGCGGCAATTGGGTATGAAACCAGACTTGATGAATGTGGTTAGGGATGTGCTCAATAAGTTGCTTACATCCACAGAAGAACGGATGCAGGTTTTGGATCAGGTATACAAATAGTTGTATAATTGTATTTCATGTTTATCTAATATCTATAACCTAACAACTATTAATGTGGTCTTTCATGATTGTTGGCTTTTTTGTAGCTACGACAATTCCGTGAAGGCCTTGGATGCTTTGGCCACCCCAATGCAGTAGCCGACCGTGCAGAGGGTGATCCTTGTGAATGGTGGGTGTGGAATGGGAACGGTGCCCCTCAACTTAGAAAAATAGCCATACGCATTCTTTCACTGACAACTTCTGCAGGGGGGTGTGAAAGGAATTGGAGCACTTTTAATTTGATTCATTCAAAAAGAAGGAACAGATTGGGGGCTCTCAGGTTAAGGGATCTCGTGTATGTCCACTACAGCATGCGTTTGAGAGCTATTAGAATGTGTGGTATTCAACCCAAAACCAATTGGCAATGGGTGAAGGGACCACACACCTTATAAGCCCAGGAACCTACCCAGAGCTCAGAGGTATGAGACTATTCTAACATCCCCCCTCAAGTGCAGCCACTTTTGTGTGCTTGCACTTGTTCTTTTTTTAGGTAGGGTGTGGTCCTCACACTTGTCTCATGGGGTCCGCTCTGATACCATATTAGAATGTGTGGTATTCAACCCAAAACCAATTGGCAATGGGTGAAGGGACCACACACCTTATAAGCCCAGGAACCTACCCAGAGCTCAGAGGTATGAGACTATTCTAACAAGAGCTAGAGCCATAAGAGAGGCCAACTACAAAGAAGTCCAATTTGCTGAAATGCATGATCCCATTGACACAGCATACACGTTCCATGAAGATAGATTTCGGGGCCTTTATGATAGTGATGATGAGGGTACCGATACAATAGAAGATCCCTTGGAAGAATGGATGAATGAAATAGGTCGTCCAGTTCTAGACAATATTTCTTCTGGCCGTCCAGATCCATATGTGGAGGAGCAATTTGAAGATGCTTCGGGTGTTGTACTTGAGGAAGAACGAAGAAACAGAAACCCACCTGAAAGACTTGAGCCAGAGCCTGAGCATGTAGATCTTGATATGGAAATTGATAGAGCAGTGCAAGATGAATTGGGTGGAGCATCTAGTGCTTCAAAATCTATAACTGCTACATCATCTGGGTCCAAGTCTAAGAGTGATGACGACGATGATGATGGTGGTAATGCAAGTGGTGGTCAACGTTCTCCAGAGTATCCTCCAACAGTTGATCCTCAGAATGATGATCGTCCATATATCACTAGGGATATTCCTATATATCCACAGGAAAGAAATGTCACAATGGCTGAAAAAACCCTTATGAGGAAGAAAACTCGAGGTGGAAAAGACTACAGTGGTGCACCACCACGGCCACATGAGGATACATGCTATAGGCCTCCTACAGCTACAGCTACACCTATAGGATTCCAATCCTATCCTACTTCACAATACTATATTGATTCCACTTCTGATATTGCTGAATCCATGGGAAACATGAGGCTTTCTGATTCTCTATATCCTCAACAATCATTTGGTGATACGTTGTTTGGGCACCCACAAGCGTACTATGGGTATTCTGGATATCAAACTTAGCCACCACCACAACCAGAAGCAGAATTAGAGCATCATATTGGATATACATATAGTGTAAATGTCTCGGGCCCGCAAGGAACATATCAGTACAACAGTAGTGTATTTTCTGATGATGGGGGGCAATCATGGAGCGGTGGTAGCTCAGTTATTCCTGTTGCTCAAGTCCCAATGCATGCTACTTTTCCTCAAGCTCGTCAACCTCCATCTGATTCTGAAAGCAGGAGTCGATATCTTAGAGATCTGGAAGATCACTTTCCAAGGTTTGGGATGATGATGTTCATTTCTGGTGATGTGCACGAGGAACATGTGATTTCATACAACAAACTTTACAGAATGTACATGACCTGGGAGCAATATGTCGACCATATCAACACTATACAGTATGGTGAACAACCATCTCAATCAGCACGACACTCAACATACAATTGATTTGAGTTGGTAAGTTACTATATTATTCATATGTTGTAAGTTTGATATTATTGGAGAAGTGTGTGTACTTATGTTTATGGATTGTGCTAGTAAAATTGCATAACTTAATTCCTATATTTTGTCATCGAAATCCTTCATCGAAATCCTCAATAAACAGGACAGTTCCCTTACATCCCACATGAAGGCCCCCCCCAACCTACCCCCACATAAAATTTTATTGCATAAAACGATGCATTTAGGTGTAAAAGGCCATACTAACTTGTCACAGATTAGCCGACCTTTTGAGGATGTTCCCAACAATATGAGATTGGTAGCAACTCGGAGTTGGTCATTGTCGAGTCGATTGACCTTTAAGAAGTTAGTCCAACCCTGCGAACTTGGCTCACCTCTTGAAAGGTCCTCTGACCTTTGAGGGCTGGAAGACCAAAAGGGGGATTTTAGGTTTAACTATTCCGAGCAGGGTGAAGGGTCAAAGTTAATCATGATTGCTCTATGATTGCAATGTAATCAGCAAAGATTACATAGGAGCTTCCTTATATAAGGAGGCTTAATGTGCGGTGTTACACTGAAACTATATAAGAAGGGAACACTAATCGGCACACATGATACAGATTTGGGCTCAAGCCCACTAACACACTAATAAACTAAAAACATAGCCATCAAGAATATTTGCATTCCCCATACCCTCGTTTCAAATAAACTACAACTTCATGTTTCTTTATGTCTCCATGTAGGATACTGTAAACAGGAAAAGTGTTGTTTATTGGATGATTTAAACAGTGTACATTGTAGTCTCTTATATAACAACTAGAGACAGAGACTGGTTAAGAAGCAGCCCATATGGGACTAAACAACATAAGAAACAACATAAGTAAAGCACATGCTAAGCACATGACGCTCAAGACAACACATATCTCTATACTCCCCCTCAAGCTGGAGCGTAGATGTCAAAGAGGCCCAGCTTGTCAGTCAATGTCTGAAAGCGAGTCTTGGGTAGCACTTTGGTGAAGATATCTGCAAGTTGATTCTCCGTGCTGATATATGGAGTGTGAATCTGTCCGAACATAACTTTTTCCCGTACAAAGTGGCAGTGAATTCTATATGTTTCGTTCTTTCATGGAAAGTAGGGTTGCTCGCAATAAAAATCGATGCCTTATTGTCACAGAACATAGGAATGGGGCTAGTCAGAGAGATGTCAAATTCTTTCAGAAGGCTTTGGACCCACAGAAGCTCACACGTAGTATGAGCCATCGCTCTGTACTCTGCTTCAGCACTGGATCGTGCAACAACTGTTTGCTTCTTACTGCGCCATGTAACCAGATTGCCCCCTACAAACGTACAATAACCAGAAGTGGATTTTCTATCAGATCTACTGCCTGCATAATCAGAGTCAGAAAAGCCAGATAGATTACAATGCCCATGCTTCTTGTATAATAGTCCTTTCCCAGGAGCACTTTTGAGATATCGAAGAATATGACAGATAGCATCCCAGTGACATTGTCGGGGTTTGTCAAGATACCGACTTACAAACCCAACAGCAGCAGCTAAATCAGCTCTAGTGACAGTCAGGTAGATAAGCTTGCCTACTAATCTCCTGAACTGGTGTCGATCAGCATATGGGGGAGAAGAGTCACTATCCCAATCCATATTGGGATCCAGAGGTGTGGTAGCTGGCTTACAGCCTAACATGCCTGTTTCATTCAGCAAATCCAGAACATATTTCCGTTGTGATAAGCACAATCCTGCAGAAGATCTAGCAACCTCAATGCCCAGAAAATATCGTAATTTACCAAGATCCTTCGTGATAAAATGTTGTGCTAGATAGTTTTTGATTGCTTGAATCCCTGCACTATCACTGCCAGATAAGATAATGTCATCTACATACACAATGAGAATAACAAGCCCCGATGTGGTTTTTCGGATGAAAACCGAGTGATCAGCCTGTGATCGGCGAAAGCCAAAAGAGAGTAAGATTTTACTTAGTTTATCAAACCAAGCTCGTGGACTTTGCTTTAAGCCATAAATTGCCTTGCGAAGTTTACAGATTTTTGAAGCAGACTCCCCCTGAGCAACAAATCCGGGAGGTTGCTCCATGTAGACATCTTCCTGTAGATCGCCATATAAAAAGGCATTTTTCACATCCAGCTGAAAAAGAGGCCAGTCTTTATTGATAGCAACAGAAATCAGAATACGAACAGAATTGAGACGAGCTACTGGAGAAAAGGTTTCAAAATAATCGACACTGTAAGTCTAGGTATATCCTTTTGCCACGAGTCGAGCTTTCAGACGCTCAATGGTACCATCAGGCTGATATTTAATAGTGAAGATCCAGCGACATCCTACTGGATGGCAAGAAGACGGTTGATCAACCAGATCCCAGGTATGTTGGTCAGTCAGAGCTTGCATTTCCTGTTCCATAGCATGTTTCCAGGCGGGATGACAGAGCGCCTCCTTGGCAGTTTTAGGAATAGTCACAGCAGATATAGCAGATGTGAAACAGGCAAAGTCATTACTGAGATTAGCAGATGAGCAGAAGCGACTAATAGGATGCTGAGTGCAAGAGCGAACACCCTTCCGTAAATTGATAGGAATATCCAGGTCAGAAGGTACCTCAGTTGATGGTGGATCATCCGCAGACGAAGGAATTGGTTCGGCCGGGGCAGTGGCAGGCTTCGAGCGGCGCTTGTAGACCTGTAGAGGGCGTTCAGAAGGTACCTCAGCAGGAGGTGGATCATCTACCAAAGGTAGAGGAGTGGAAACCAAAATATCAGGAGTCACTTGTTTCCCCGGGGCAGAGTAATAGGGCATGTGTTCAAAAAATATCACATCCGCACTAACATACCAATGTTTTGTAATAGGATCAAAACAACGGTAGCCTTTCTGAGTGCGAGAGTACCCTAAAAACACACACTTCATAGATCGAGCATCCAACTTAGTGATACCGGGGCGAAGATTTTTCACAAAACAAGTACACCCAAATATACGAGGTGGCACAGAGAACAAAGGCTTATCAGGAAATAAAAGGGCGTACGGAACCTTATCTTTCAAAACAGAGGACGGCATGCGATTGATAAGATAGCAAGCCGTGGACACAGCATCAGGCCAAAAACAGTGAGGAACTTTATAATGAAAGAGGAGGGTGCGAGCAACTTCAAGAAGGTGGTGGTTCTTCCGTTCAGCTACACCATTTTGTTGTGGTGTATAAGGGCAAGTGGTCTGGTGGAGAATCCTTTGGGACACACAAAAAGAAGTAACAGCTTGTTGCATAAATTCAAGAGCATTGTCAGTGCGAAGAATTTTAATAGGTTGACCAAATTGTGTTTTAATTTCAGCAAAGAAAGTACGAATGCAATCAAGCACAGTATTTCGACCTTTGAGAAGAAACAGCCAAGTGGTACGAGAATGATCATCAATAAAAGTCAAAAAATACTTCACACCATAATACTAGGCACAGAACAAGGTCCCCAAATATCCGCATGTACTAATTCAAAAGGTGCTTTAGAAGAAATAACTTTTTTAGCAGGAAAAACAGAACGAGAATGTTTGCCCATAACACATGTTTCACAGGAAAATTTATTTTCAGATATATGTGGAAAAAGGAGTTTCAGTTTCGCAGCAGATGGATGTTCAAGCCGAACATGCAACTGTAGACCTGACACAGAGGTAGAGATCATCGCCTTTGAAATTGGTGGCCCATCCAGGTAGTACAGCCCGTCTGGTCCTTCACGGCCCGAACCAATCTTCGTCTTCGTGCGGATATCCTTCACAATACAACCAGAGGGATCAAATTTGACAGAGCAGTGTAGTTGTTTAATCATTTTGCTGACTGAAAGCAAATTAACAGGAAATTTTGGAATGTATAAAACAGAATTGAGATGCAGCTTTTGTGACAAAGGAACTGTGCCAGTGCCGTGAACAGCAGTTTTCGAGCCATTTGCAACAGTAACAGACGATATCGGAGATGTTGAACTAAGTTTTGAAAATAAATGAAGAGCACCAGTCATATGAGTGGAAGCACCGGTGTCGATGCACCACTGTTTGTTACCAGAAGACGAAGAGGTGAGCATGGCAGACGAGCTGGATGCAGAGGGTAGCTGTGCAAGACGTTCTTGAAACATCTTCTCGAACTCTGAGCGAAGCCAATCAGTATTAGGTGGCGCAGGTGTCGAATCGGTAGAAGAATCAGTCACAGCAGCATCATCAGCAGTTTGGTTCGCCCAAGCAGGTTTACCGTGCTTTATCCAGCAGCGGTCCTCAGTGTGATTGTCGCGGCCACACCAGTTGCAGTGACGTGGTCCTTGAGACAGACCTCGACCCGGAGTAGAAGAGCCGCAGCCACCAGCAGGAGGAGGTCGACCACCACGACCGCGACCACGGCCACGGCCACGAGTAGAATCAGAAGAGCGCGCAACAAGCGCATGATGCTCAGGAGCAGGTGTTGGAGTCAGAGAAGGCAGTCTCTGAACTCTTTTGAGGACATCACGAACAGTGGGCAGCGGATCACTTGATAGAATTTGATCAACAACCCCCGAGAAGGAGGCAGGAAGGGCAGCGAGAAAGTGCACAAGTTGAAGCTCATTTCGTTGTTTCTGGGCAATCTTGATATCAGCAGTAAGAGGATGATACAACTCATATTCATTCCACAAAGCAGAACATTGATTATAAAAATCATCAATAGATGTGTCAGTGGAGAACTCCTTTTTGGCAAGTTGTTTGAAGATTTCGAAGACCCGCTTTGGATTCTCCTGATGAGAGTACACATGTGCCAAATGATCCCACATCGCCTTGGCATCATGGTGACAGAGAAGAGATTGACTGATCCGGGGCTCAGAGCTGTTGAGGAGCCAAGACATGACGCCTGAATCATCTTTGGACCACTGGATGTAGCTTTGTTTAGTTTTATCATCGGAATCCGCCGTAGGAGCATCAGGAGGGTCGGCCGTCAGATGGTGATATCGACCCTGCGCCTTGACATAAAGGACAAACGACGCCGACCATAGGTGGTAATTGGACCCGCCGTCGAGTTTCACCGTAGTGACACACAGAGATCTGGGGGGTTCAGAGTAAGCCATAGCAGAGTACGATGACGCTTTAGAAGCAGTACAGACCCTTAATGGGCTGCGGCGGCTGGGGGGGGGGAGAGGATTAGGTCATGGGTGGGAACTAGGGTGGGAGAAACAAAATAGGCCCTGCTCTTGATACCATGTAAACAGGAAAAGTGTTGTTTATTGGATGATTTAAACAGTGTACATTGTAGTCTCTTATATAACAACTAGAGACAGAGACTGGTTAAGAAGCAGCCCATATGGGACTAAACAACATAAGAAACAACATAAGTAAAGCACATGCTAAGCACATGACGCTCAAGACAACACATATCTCTATAGATACAAGCAGAAGAAATGTCATTTTAAGAAGGCAATACTTTGGCAATTTTTATCTTAAAGACTACTAACCCATAGTTTGTTCCCTTTTTGGCAACTTCACCAAGTCCCATATACGATTAATATGCAGAATTTATCCCAACCTCCCTAGTAATCTTATACTAACTAGTTGACACACTCTAATTGCTTTATGACTACTGGAACCCACTGCAACATTTAGGTTTTACTAGAGGTTGCCACCCTAAGTGGGCCCATCTTGGAATTCCAAAATAATCAAATTCGGAAATGGTCAATTGAAGTGCAATTGGTTACTAGTGTGTGTCCAATGCCACAAGTTATCTGAAATACATAGGGATATTGGCACTTTGGTAAAGAAGCCGCACGCATTAGATAAGGATTTTAGTCTATATTAGAGGTGCCACCCTAAGAGGGCCCATCTTGGTATTCTAAAGTAATCAAATTTGTAAATGATCAATTAAAGTTACAATCGATTACTAGTTTGTGTTCAATGCCATGTTAAAGTCATCTTAGACACAGAATGATATTGCTACTTAGGTAGAGAAGTCGCATTCATCAGATAAGGTATTTAGATGAAGGTAAAGAACTTGTCCTTAAATATTCTATATACCAGTCTCGAACACAGTCAAAACAAAATATGGTTAAAACATAATTCTCTGTCACCATTTTTAGAATCAGGGTACTAAATGGTAGGGCATTACCCGTCTACCCATCATCCTACCCTCTAGGATGGGTGAGGGTAAGCATAATTTTTACCCACAGCCAGTTTACCCCTTACCTACTTTACCCGCATCTAACATGGGACAATAATGGGAGAAGTCCTACTCTACCCATTTACCCATTAGTATAAGGTTGAATTACTAATATGGGGTTCTAACACATTTATTAATCTATAAACAGAAAAATCCCAAACAAACATCGCCATTGCTTGCTTCATTTTGATTATTATTTCTTCCACAAACTTGATTAAATAAGAAGTAGCACGTCAAAGTTATTAAAATACAGTATTTGGAAGAAAAATAAATTCCTGAACAGGAAGTAATATACTTATATATGCACAGCTTGTTTATAAAAGAAATTGGGTTAACTGTTAGTACTTGATGTATGCCACCGGAAACATAATTTATTACTACTTAAAATTAGTTTTAGGAGTGTCTGTGTTTGAAGTAGGGAATTTCATACAAAACAATTGTTGACAATACTGTATATCTATGTTGATGTTGTTTTAGTCAGTTCCATTTATCCTACTGATTAAAGGGTGTAGGTAAGGGTTGGGTAAAAATTTCCAAATAGCGGGTAATTACCCTACCCGTCACCGACAATTTTGATTTGGGTAAGAGACCCATTTGCAGCCCTACTTACAATTCCTAAACAGCGTTCCATCAGGAGCAGAAAGATGGAGCTTTCACGGTTGGTAAGATTTGGTATCTTGCACAGGGTGTTAATTCCAACAATTGAATCTAGCACCCGTTAGATCCTCGGCAAGGGCTAGCAAGTTTCAGAGAACAAAAGCAAATACAAAAAGCCAAAAACCAATATTAAACTTTCAAAACCAGCAATAGCTTCCATAACCACTGCATGGTGACCAGTATACAAAGAGAAGGTTCCTTAGTACTGATAGATGTACCTTTTCTATGTTTTCCAACATGATACTCTTGACTTCTGAAACCTGATTTTTGACCTTTGAAAGTTTCTCAATCTCTTCCACATGTCCAAGAGTATATTCCATATGCTCCTTGATCACGGGACTGCACACAAACACCATGCTGAGAGTAGTTCCCGAAGAAAGAAAAATATAGATGCATATTTTACAGAGCACAAACAAAGAAAAAACATACCCGAATTCTTTGTTTAGACTTTTTGCTAGTGCTGTGTCAGCCTTGCCACCTCCATATCTCTTTTTAAAGTCTGACTTTAGGCGTTCCAGAAATGCCAGGGGAACTTGTTTACCAACAGTATCTTTTGCAACAACACAGTATGCTGTAAGAAAACAAAGACAAGTCCATATGAGTCACGAAATACTTGCCGCTAGACAAACAGTGACATACAAATAAACTAATATCAAACAAAACCCAGTGGCTGTCAATGCAACAACCAAAGACAAAATTACCTTTTAACATAACGTCTTATAGGTATGCAAGTAGCTTCACTTGCTCCCATCTTGAAACCTTGATCCGGATGGATCTAGCAAGTTGATAACCAACCAAATATGACAAACTTCAGCACAGCACAGCACTGACAGTGCAAATTGCAGGAGCAAATGCCTCACATGTGCACAGAGGACATGTAGAAATAGCTTGAGGGCTAAAAGTGATGCAAATTAAATTTGCAAAACCTGATTCATTCATCTGATTGAACTCGGCCGGACAATACGTTCGTTGTATGCCCTGGGAGTGTTGTCCGTATACACTCAGGTTCAGGCGGGAATGTTTTGAGGTATCTGTTTCCCGACTTGAGGTTCTTGGCATGCGTGCACGGCCCCTAGAGACGTAGTTATACGAGTAGTAGGATTTTATATGCATGTCCTATAGTAATGCCACATGTGTAATGCTTTAATTTCTTACATTTTGTTGAGATATTCTGTGTGTGGCATGTGGGCATTTTGTAAAGCTAAGGCTTCTAATTTGTGGGAACTTGTAATATGCCATGATAAACTCCTGTATGGACTATGTGATTATGATAATGTTACATGTAATGTTTGACTAAAATTTTGTTCATTGAGATCTCTATGCGGCTTATGTGGTAAATGATGTTCCAAGTTTTAATTCGGGTTTTGTTTTGAGTAATCTCGTTGTTGGGTCGTTACAGCCATATTTTCGTCTATTGCCGCAACATTGTCTACTTCACGAATTTCTTCTATGGGAGATGCAAATCATGTAGTTACACAGATAGAGAATGAGTGGAAATGGCATACAAAAGATCCACGTCTTGGCAACGTTCTTCTTCAACATCAGCCACGTCCAACGACTCCATCATAGTCATGACGATGTCACGCCAACGCATTTTGCAAGAGCATCTTCTAGCCGGATTTAACGTTTCTCATGCAAGAGGTTTCGGCAACGCTCCAACCAATGCCCTAATTGTCTGATGATCATGGCTTCAAAGACCAAGGATGACGATGAAAACTATGAGGACGTTCTTCTTGCAAGCGAGCCTAGCAACGATGAGCCAGATGAGGAGTTAGCTCAACACACCCTATTCATTGACATATGCTACCCACGCCAGACTAGCATGCAGTCCGTAGTGACCCCCAACTCTCCACAGGCTCACTTTTTTTAACCTAGGATAGTTGATGTAGGACACCCTACTCATCCAAAGCTTGTCTAGTGTTTCACACCTCCTAATTAGAGTGTCATGAGTCGTCTTTTATTAATGTTGGTCTATTTTTTATAGAATTTAAGTTTGTCTACTGATAAGCTTTACTAGGGTTTTATTTGCAATTATTTTGTTAATATATGTGTCGCTTGTTGATATCAAACACCTTCTTTGGATTTTGACTGTGTGAATATGTGTTGGCAAGTTGATCCCACATTTGCTTTGTCGTCTGCAGGTACAATAGTGTGACACTAATCTTGGTCTCACTACTATTCAGAATCCATGTCATGATTGTGGAGTCGTCCTTCACCCAATCATCATAGGCTTTCACATCCTTCGAATCGGCTGTTGCAGGAGGCACAGGTGGTGGATCTCGCATCAGGTGCGACATTTTTCCTTGTGATTTAACATATATCTACATAGAGCACACCCAGTGCTGGTAGTTTCGCCCATCCAGCTTCACAGTTGTCACCTGGCGTCGCAAATCTTCATGAGTAGACGCCATCAGGGAGAAACAGATGCAGACGTAGAGCTACAGGCAGGCAACAGCAGTCAGGCAATAGAAGTCAGCAGTCAGAGGCAGAAGTCCAACACATGGACTAGTAGTAGAAGGTAGAAGATCCACGCATGGATCGTAAAAAAAAACCCACGTAGGGGCAGCAGAGAAGAGAAAAACCTACGCCAACATGGAGGATCAGTCACTCCACCATGAGGCGCAGGCAGACAGAGAGGATGAAGGCCGTTACGCCGTCAACGTGCCAGAATTGGAAAGTTACCGAGGCTGTCCGGAGATTTCGGAAAGAGAAACGGAGCTAGACGGAGGGGCCTGAGGTGGATTAGGCCACAAGAATGGAGGTTATTAGGGGATAAGAGGTGGATGGAGGGCTGCGGAGGGGTGGACGGCATTACTGTAGCGGCGGCGGCGCTACTGTAGCACTACTGTAGCGGCGGAAAAAAGGAGATTTCAGAGTGTGGCGGCGGCTAGGGTTGGTGGAGAGAGAGGGATTAGGTTTAAGGTGGATCGGCCCCGTCTGATACCATGTGAAAGACAATGAGATTTGGAGAGCTTAGGGTTGCACAATGTGTGCACCCTTCTATTTATAGAAAAGTAACAATTACAGAAAGGTCCAGATATAATGGAAAATAACATAACATAAATAAAGCAACACATATATTAACATATTTCAATATTGGGAGTTAGATGTAATAATTAGGGACTTACTAATAAGTGTTAGATGTAATAATTAGGGACTTATAAGTTCTTGATGAATTAGTGTTAAATAGTGTCTTATTCAGTTCTTTATATTCTCTTGTTATTTTCCTATTCTTTGAGGACCTATATGTAATTGTTCTTTTTATAAATATATGGGGTACACACACTGTGCACCCTAACACTTCCGGGAAACCATGTTTAGATGGTATCAGAGCGGGGATCGTAACCCCCCCTCTCCTCTCCTCTCTCTCTCCCCGCCGCCAGCCGTTGTTGTGGGTTGCCTGCCGCCCCTGCTCCTGCATGCTTGCCACTAGCAGCCGCTGACCGAGCTACTTGTTGCCGATCCGGCGCATTGAGCCCCCGGAGGCTTCCCTTCCTGCCCGCCCGCGTCGGCCCTTGAGCCGTCGGGTTCACTACTACGCTTCGGCGTAGTCTTCATGTAACTGGTTTGTCCAGTCTGTCTTTTGTGCCTGCTGCCGCCTAGGAGGAGGATCTAGGCGGTTCTCTACTGCTATTTTTTCTCTATTGTGTTGGGCTCGGTCCTTTTTTTATGTCATGGCTTCCTCCCATGATGATCACTGTCGTCAGGTTACTACCGTGAAACTAGATGGGCGCAACTATCATCACTGGGTCTGCTCCATGGAGATCTATGCCAAATCCCAAGGCAGGCATTCCCATCTGATATGTGATCCGCCTCAAGCGCCCGCCTCTAATGCCGAGTCCAAGGATATCAAAGCTTATGATGATTGGGTCAAAGATGATTCTACTGTGATGACATGGATCCTCAACAGTAGTGAAACCCGCATTAGTGTCACTTTACTTCGTCTCCCTACTGCGAAGGAGTTGTGGGATCAGCTGGCCAGTACTTATTGTCACAGCAAAAATCCAAAGGTGTTTGTTTTGAACAAGCAACTGACTCGTCTCCAATTTTTTGGACCAGACATTGTTGATTATTTTTCCTCCTTCAAAGGAATCTGGGTTGAACTTGAGAGTTATCATCCTTTGTCTACTGATTTAGCCACCATGCAACACCAACGCCAGGAACTTCAGGTGGTTCAGTTCTTGTATGGTCTTCTTGAGTTGTATGATGGAGTAGTTGATCAGATTCTTGCCAGTGATCCACTACCAACGTTGGAGAGTGTGTATCAACGTCTTCAATGCCTGTCGGCTTCTTCATCTGCCCAGACTTATGACACTGGTGATACTATTGCTCTCGCTGCCATGGCCGGACGAGGTCGTGGACGGGGTCGTCCGGCCATGGACGGGGTCGAGGTCGGTTTCAGGACAACCGTCCTCTTAGTTTTGGTAGAGGATGTGGGTCCCTTGGTCGTGGCTCCCTTGGTCGTGGTTCATCTGCTGATGTTTCTGGCAATACCGCTGCTCCGCGATACTGTGACTTTTGTGGTCGCTCCAACAACACTAGGGACAGGTGCGGGAAGAAACATGACACACCTGTGTCGGCCAATGTTGCGTCTGAGGGTGCTTCTCAGACTCTTGTTGTTGATACTTCGAGCCCCTCCACTGTTGAGTTCATTCGCTCGGAAGTGGAACGACTCCTGCTAGAGAAAACTGACGCTTTCTCTTCTACTGTTGCTGAGTCTGGAGCTCATGCTGCAACTTACACTGGTTCTGATTCTGCCTTTTTGAGTGCCTCCTCTTCTAGTACTGGTAATACGAAATGGGTGATTCTGGAGTCTCTTCACACATTTCTGGAAATCATTCTCTTTTTTCTAAATTATCTAAACCCTATCCTAAATCTGTTGTTATGCTTGCTGACGGATCCAAATCTGATGTGTCTAGGATCGGTGATATTTATGCTCAATTTCTTCTGAGATCTGCTCTATATGTGCCCAATTTTCCGCTAAATCTGTTATCTGTCAGTAAAATTGTACGTAGCCTGAACTGCAGTCTGACATTTGTACCGGATACTTGTATTTTTCAGAACCTTCGCACGAGGATGAAGATTGGTGGGGGGCATGAAGGACTTGATGGACTCTACTATTTGTATGATTTGAAAAGGATCAGCACTACAGCTCTAGCTTCAACATTATCTTCTTCTGTTGCTACATTACAGTGGCACTATAGACTTGGGCATCCATCTGCTGATAAAATAAAGCATGTTATTTCTGGTGTAGGAACACACAGTTTCCAGTGCAAGGCGTGTCAGTTAGGCAAACAGTCCAGAACTGTCTTTCCTAAAAAATCTCATATTGGTAGTAAAAACATTTTTTATTTAGTTCATGTTGATCTATAGGGTCCCTGTAATGTTCCAAGTTTGTCGGGAAATAAATATTTTATTCTGTTCATTGATGATTTCGCCCGTGCTACGTGGTTGTTTTTGATGAAAGACAGGTCACAAGTCCTGCCTACTATTAAGTTCTTTTTTGCTGAAATTAAAACCCAATTTTCTATGCCCATTAAAATTCTGCGCACTAATTAATGTCTTGGAATTTGTTCAAAAAGATGTTGAATTATTTTGTCGTTCTGTTGGTACTATTCATCACACATCCTGTGTCTACACACCTCAACAGAATGGAGTTGCTGAAAGGAAAAATAGACATTTACTTGAAGTTACTAGAACTATCATGTTGCACTATAATGTTCTAAAACATTTTTGATCGAAAGTTGTTCTCACTACCTGTTTTCTGATTAATCGCATGCCCTCGTCTGTTATTGGGAACAAGATTCATGTCCAAGTCCTACAACCCCGCATTCCTCTTTTTTCTGTTCCTCCAAGGATTTTTGGGTCAACTTGTTTTGTTCGTTTGCTTGGACCGACTCAGGACAAGTTGTCTCCTAGAGCTGAAAAATGTATCTTTCTGGGATATTCACGTACTCAGAAAGGATATCGTTGCTACAGTCCTATTTCTAAGAAGTGGTTCACGAGCAGTGTTGTGGTTTTCTTTGAAGACACCCCTTTCTACTCTACTAAAGGGAACACTTTGAGTTCAGAGATTATTTCAGCACCTTTGTCTGTTATCAGTGATTCTCCTTTTGCTTTGCAACCTGTTGAGACTACGTTTCCTCCTATTATTGTTTACCAACGCAGGAATCGACTGTCGCAGTCTACTCCTGCCCAAGACCCCCCACAGACACCCAATCTTCTCCTCCAGAAGGTCCTGCACCTGTCGAGGTAACTTCTTATCTGGATTTACCTATTGCTCTCAGAAAAGGCACTCGCTCATGTACTTCTCATAGTATTTCTGACTATGTTTCTACTGCACATCTTAGTGTCCATGTTAGTAACTTTGTTGCTTCCCTTTCTGCTATTTTCGTTTCCCAAAAATGTTCATGATGCTTTACAAAGTAATGCCTGGACACATGACATGACTGAGGAGATGACTGCTCTTACTGAAAGAGGTACTTGGGATTTGGTGGATCCTCCATCTGATTGCAAGCATGTTGGATGTTGTTGGGTGTATACTGTGAAATATCATCCTGATGGGACTGTTGAAAGACTGAAGGCCCGCCTAGTGGCCAAAGGGTACACTCAAACCTATGGTATTGATTACTTTGGAAGCTTTTCTCTTATTGCCAGGCTCAATTTTGTACGGGTTCTTCTCTCTATTGCAATCAATCTAGATTGGCCTCTTATACAGCTAGATGTCAAGAATGCCTTTCTTTATGGTGATCTCCAAGAGGAAGTCTATATGGAGCAACCACCTGGGTTTGTTGCTCAGGGGGAGTTACACAAGGTCTGTCGCCTCAAAAAGTCTATTTATGGACTCAAGCAGAGTCCACGTGCCTCGTTTGACAAACTGAGCAAGATTTTGGCTACTTATGACTTCTCGAGATCTCATGTTGATCACTATGTCTTTATTAAGAAGACTTCCTCTAGTATTGTTGTTCTGATTGTGTATGTTGATGATATTATTTTATCTGGCAGTGATCTTTCTGAAATTCATGCTACTCAAGCCTACTTATGCAAGCACTTTGTCACTAAAGATTTGGGAAAGTTGAGATACTTTCTGGGAATTGAAGTTTCCAAGACTGATAATGCTCTTGTTTTATCTTAAAGGAAGTATTCTAGATCTTCTACAGGAGACTGGAATGCTTGGAGCTCGGACCACTGATACGTCCCTAGATCCTAATGTAAATAGGGATGATGATGAATCTCCCATGTATCCTGACAGTAAAAGATATAGGAGACTGGTTGGCAAACTAATGTATTTGACTGTTACTAGAGCTGATATTTCTACAGTTGTTGGTCTTGTTAGCAGGTATCTTGACAAGCCTAGACAGTGTCACTGGGAAGTACTGTGTCATATCCTGAGGTATCTGAAGAAATCCCCTGGTAAAGGCCTTTCTATAGAAAACATGGTCATTGTTCTCTTGAAGGCTACTCTGATTCTAATTATGCTGGAAGTAAGATAGACAGAAAATCTACTTCTGGTTACTGCACATTTGTTGGTGGAAATCTTGTCACTTGGAAAAGCAAAAAACAGAATGTTGTTGCTAGATCTAGTGTTGAGGCCGAATACCGGGCTATGGCTCGCATAGCTTGTGAACTCTTGTGGGTACAGTCTCTTCTAAAAGACCTTGGTGTGGGGTCTTTTGTTCCTAGTCCCATGCATTGTGATAATAAAGTAGCTATCTTTATTGCCAATAATTCTGGTTTATCATGAGCGGACCAAGCACATTGAAGTCGACTGCCACTTCATCAGAGAAGCTATCCTGACTGGTCATATCTGCACTCCTTTTACTCACTCAGAGGATCAAGTTGTTGATATCTTCACAAAGTTGTGGCCAAGAAACATTTCAGCTCTCTTGTAGACAAGTTGAGCATGATTGATATCTATGCTTCAACTTGAGGGGGAGTGTTAAATTGTGTTTTATTCAGTTGTTTATATTCTCTTATTATTTTCCTATTCTATGAGAACCTATATGTAATTGTTCTTTTTATAAATATATGGGGTACACACACTGTGCACACTAACCCTTCCGGGAAACCCTGTTTAGCATTAGTTTTTATTTATTATTTTAATGGGGCCATTAGATGAAATAAGCCAATTAGAGCTTCCCATGAGTTTCTTATATAAGCATGCACCAATCATGCAAGTCGTCGGACTTGTGATGATGAACCGGGGAACCCATGCGTAACAGCAATGTCATCGCCTCACATGCTCGCTTTTGCACCAATTTGAATCGCACGACCCACCTTGAGTCGGTCGCCCAACTCGCTTGTCAGCAGACCAGCATGATGCCTCACACAAGAGGAGGAAGTTCCAACCACTCTTCTAGGACTCTTGATTGCGGCACCCTCCAGAAGTCGAACCCCTTTAGGAAGAACAAAGAGAAGGCGGATGAGAAGAAGTTTGCCCCCGACTTATCTAGGTCCCAATTGATCTACCCCCCCCTGCATATAGAGGAATATGTATCAAGGAGAGGCGGGTTGAAGATGATACATCAATGTCGGATGCTTATGAGGGTTACGAATCCCCCTATGTGACATGGCTAATGTGGAAGTGTGACTCCGCCCCCCCTAACCCGTAGTTGGCCGGAACATCTTTTTATTTTAAGTATGCAGGGATACAAATTTCACATTGATCAAAGCATAATCGGAAAACCATGATGTGTTGGAGAAGGATCCCAACATTGTAAGGTGGCACGCATGGAGGATGATAATTGCTGGAAAGTCAATCTAGAACAACAATTCCTTTGCTACTCACTACTACAATAGTACTGGCTGATTGGGCGGCCACCCTGGGGCATGTTGCTCCACCCTCAGCTTGTGGATGGCCAGTAGAGTTTAGGGGGAGGTGGAGAGGGCCTTAGAGCCCCAAGAGGAGCCACCCTTGATGACTATGACCCCCTTGTGGGGTCGGATGGACACTGGAGTGGCAGTTGGCTGTCGTTGGAAGAGGAAGAGGAGGGGACCCACCCTTCAAAAGGAGTCGGTGACATTAGGGCTTGCCCTAGTCAACCACTACGGAGCCCACAAAGAGAGTGCAAGTGGTGGAGGTCGACAAGGTTGCTTGTGGTTGAGCAAGTCATCATCATCATCATTTAAGCCTCAGTCCCAACTATGTTGGGGTCGGTTACATGGATCCTTTGTTTCCATTCAGCTCTATCATGGGTCATATTCTAGTTGAGATGTAGAGATTGAAAATCTCTCTTTATAAGCTTTTCCCATGTTAATTTAGGCCTTCCTCTTCTTCTATTAATTGTGCTAGCCTCGATAGCATTGCTTCGTATAGGCGCATTAGTCAGTCTGCGTTGAACATGTCCATACCATCTGACGGCCCTCACGCAACTTGTCCTCAATGCTCGCAACCCCAATTTATTCCTGATATAATCATTTCTCAAGCGATCTTTTCTTGTCCTCCCACACATCCATCTCAGCATACGCATTTCAACCACGTTCATCTTGTTGAGTCCTTGTTTCTTCACCGCCCAACACTCACTCCCATAGAGCATGGTTGGTCGTATAGCAGTTCTATAAAACTTGCTTTTTAGTCTGAGAGGGATCTTTCGATCACATAATACTCCAGTTGCACTCTCCATTTCAACCATCCTGCAGTGATCCTATGACAAACGTCATTTTGGACATCCCCATCTATTTGAATAATAGAGCCCAAGTAACAAAATTTATCACATTTTGGTATATCTACTTCGTTCAACTTGACTCCACCATTCACACTGCGAGATTGGCTAAAATTGCAATGAATATACTCAGTTTTACTCCTAATCATCAATCCATTTGATTCCAATGCCTTTCTCCAAAGTTCAATTTTATCATTCAATCCATCTTTAGTTTCGTCAATCAATACAATATCATCAGCAAATAACATACACCAAGGAATATCATCCTGAACATTCTTTGTCAACTCATCCATAACAAAAACGAACATATATGGGTTGAGTGTGGATCCTTGGTGTACCCCAACTGTGATAGGAAATGTTGGTGTCTCTCCTCCAGGAGTCTTCACACTTGTAGTAGAGCTACCATATGTCTTTCATCAAGTCAATGTATTGGATTGGCACACTCTTTTTCTTCAAAACCATCCACAACACTTCCCTGAGTACTCGATCATAAGCCCTTTCCAAATAGATAAAAACCATATGAAGATCTCTTTTGCTTTACCTATACTTCTCCATAAGCCTCCTTATCAGAAAAATAGCATCTGTTGTTGATCTACCAGGCATGAAACCAAATTGGTTGTTTGATATCTGCATTATAGATCTTAGCCTCTGCACAATAATCCTCTCCCAAAGCTTCACTGTGTGACTCATCAGCTATATACCTCTCTAGTTTGTGCAGCTCTGAACATCACCTTTGTTCTTGTAGATGGGGACTATAGTACTATTTCTCCACTCATCCAACATCTTCTTGGTCTTCATGATCTTGTCAAAAAAATTTATTAACCACATAACTTCTTTCATCAAATGCCACCTAAGAATACGACACCACCTCTTACTGTTTATCAGCGTAGGAACAGGCCTCCACCTGAACAAGTACCCCCCACTCAACGCCAATCTCCTCCTCAAGAAGGTCCTGCCACAGTTGAGGTAATTTCTGACCTGGATATACCTATTGCTCTTAGAAAGGGAACTCGTTCCTGCACTTCTCATAACATTGCTAACCATGTATCTACTGCACATCTGAGTATTCATGCTAGCAATTTTGTCTCTGTTTTATCTGTTGTCACTATTCCAAAAAATACTCATGATGCCTTGCAAAGTACAGCCTGGACTTCTGTTATGCAAGAAGAGATGTGTGCTCTTACTGACAGACAAACTTGGGAGTTGGTGGATCCACCTCCTCAATGTAAGCCTGTAGGTTGCATATGGGTATATGATGTTAAATATCAACCTGATGGTACTATAGAACGGCTGAAGGCACGCTTGGTTGCAAAAGGGTATACACAGACTTATAGTATTGATTACTTTGAAACTTTTTCTCCTGTTGCCCGCCTTAATTCAGTCAGAATTCTTCTTTCTGTTGCTATTAATCTGGACTGGCCTCTGCTGCAATTAGATGTTAAGAATGCTTTCCTGTATGGTGATCTGCAAGAGGAAGTGTATATGGAGCAACCCCCTGGATTTGTTGCTCAGGGGGAGTCACACAAAGTCTGCAGGTTGAAGAAGTCTATTTATGGGCTCAAACAGAGCCCTCGTGCCTGGTTCGATAAATTAAGCAAAATTTTGATTGCTTTTGGTTTTCTGAGATCTCAAGTGGATCATTCTGTTTTTACTAAGAAGACCTCTACTGGCATTGTAATTCTTATTGTCTATGCGGATGATATTGTTCTTTCTGACAGTGACTCTATTGCTATTCAGGATACTAAAGCCCATCTCTGCAAGCACTTCGCTACTAAAGACTTGGGTAAACTGCGGTATTTTCTGGGCATAGAGGTTTCCAGAACCTCTAATGCACTAGTGTTGTCTCAGAGGAAATATGTTCTAGATCTTTTACAGGAAACTGGTATGCTTGGAGCTAGACCTGCTGACACTCCTCTAGATCCCAATGTCAATTGGGATGATGATTTGTCTCCATCTTTTGCTGATAATAAAAAGTACAGGAGATTGATTGGTAAAATGATATACTTAACTGTGACTAGAGTTGACATATCTACTTCTGTGGGACTTCTTAGCAGGTACCTAGATAAACCCAGATAGTGCCACTGGGATGCACTATGTCATATTCTGCGATATCTAAAAAAGTCTCCTGGCAAGGGACTTCATTACAGGAAAAATGGGCACTGCTCTTTAGAAGGGTATTCTGATTCTGATTATGCAGGGAGTCGGATTGACCGGAAATCCACTTCTGGCTATTGTACCTATGTTGGAGGCAATCTAGTCACATGGAGATCCAAGAAACAAAATGTGGTTGCCAGATCTAGTGTTGAAGCTGAATATAGGGCTATGGCCCATACTGCTTGTGAGCTGCTTTGGGTACGCTCTCTTCTTAAAGACTTCGGTGTTGAGTCTTCTTTTTCTATACCCATGCACTGTGATAATAAAGCTGCTATCTTTATTGCCAACAATCCTGTCTATCATGAGCGCACCAAGCATATCGAGGTCGACTGTCATTTTATTCAGGAATCTATTCTTACTGGCAAGATCTGCACACCTTTTACTCGATCTGAAGACCAGGTTGTTGATATCTTCACCAAACTGCTGCCTAAGAAGCATTTCAGCACTTTGATGGACAAGTTGGGCATGATTGACATCTATGCTCCAACTTGAGGGGGAGTGTTAATATATGTGTTGCTTTATTTATGTTATGTTATTTTCCATTATATCTGGACCTTTATGTAATTGTTACTTTTCTATAAATACAAGGGTGCACACATTGTGCAACCCTAAGCTCTCTAAATCTCATTGTCTTTCACATTCTTCATCCCCCATGCTCTTTCATACATCAATGGGAATATCGTATGGTCTGCATGCCTTTCTCATTTTCATCTTTTCCAAAGCATTCTTGACCTCAAATAGTAAAACTCGTCGTGTGTAAATGATATCTTTTGTATTCATGTCACAAGAGTGTCTAACATTATTTACAGTATCTCCATTGAAGCTTATGGAAGATACCATCTTCATTCTTGATGCATTTTACTTGACTCAAGTCTCTTCCTTTCCTTCTCTTATACGAGCCATTTTATATATATCATTTTCCCCTTCTCTTGTGTCCAGCTTCTTAAAAATATCATCAAAGTATCTAGACCATATCTCCTAAACAACCTTTTTCGCTTCTTTCTTTGCTTGCTTGTATCTCTGGAACATTGCATCATCTCGAGATTTGGGCAAGCTCCTACAGATCTCCCTTTTCAGTTTAATAGCCTTCTGTACTTCATTCCACCACCAAGTCTCTTTCTATGGAGGCCCGCAACATTTGGACTCCCTCAAAACCTCTTTGGCAATTTTTGTTATGCAGGAGCTCGTGTTATGTCACATAGTGTTAACATCAGACTCCAAGTTCCAAGTTCCCTCCTTGATGAGTTTATCATAAAAAGTCAATTTCTTTTCTCCTTTAAGATTCCACCACTTGATCGTGCTATCTTGATTTATGTTATGCTCGCCTTTATTGATCTTCATGTTAATATCCAAAACCACCAACCTATGTTGGGTCGTGAGTTCTTCGCCAGGAATCACTTTACAGTCCTTGCATACTTTACGATCCTCCCGCCTTGTAAGGAGGTAATCAATTTGCTACAATTGTGCCCACTCTTGAAAGTAATCTTATGAGATTCTCTTTTCTTGAAATGGGTGTTTGCCTAAATCATATCATATGCAACTGTAAAATCTAATATCCTCCTTCTCCGTTTCTGCTGCCATATCCAAAACCATGATGAACTCATTCATATCCATCATTGCTACTCCCCATATGGCCATTTAAATCACTCCCAATAATGATCCACATGGCCATTTAAATCACTCCCAATAATGATCTTCTCCTTTGTTGGTATTCCATGCATCAATTCATCCATGTCATCCCAAAAATCCTTTTTAGCCTCCTCGCTAAGGCCAACTTGGGGGGCATAAGCGCTAATAATGTTAAAAATCTTTCCCCCAAGAACAATTTTGATAGCTATGAGTCTATCACTCATACTAGTGATCTTGACAAAATCATCCTTCAACATCTTATCAACAATAATACCTACGCCATTTCTATGTTTATCAATACATGTATACCAGATTTTGTATTTAGTGTCTCCAATATCTCTACAACGTTTCCCTGTCCACTTTGTTTCCTGCAAGCAAGTTATATTGACTTTTCTTCTCATCATGGTATCCACTATCTTCAAAGATTTCCATGTCAAAGAGCCAATATTCCAAGATCTAACTCTAACATTTTTTGTTGAGCTTGCTTCTTTACTTGCCTTCGTCGAAAATGTTGCCCTTGCACATTTTTCACTACATCCGGGCAATGATGCGGCGGGACTAGCTTCTTTATCCACACCCGTCCAAGATGTGGAAACCCTTGCACATTTTTCACTACACCCAGGCAATGATGCAGCGGGACTAGCTTCTTTACCCACACCCGTCCAAGATGTGGAAACCCTTGCCAGTCCTTCAACACAATTGGTCGTTGTTGTGTTGAAACCAAAGATGTGTTAGCAACAGCAAATGAAATAAAAAAGCATTCCTCATGTCAAGAAAAAGCAAAGAACACCTGATCTGAAAGTTCTATAACTCAAAAAGGTTGTCTTCTATGCAAAATCTTTCTTGAATATTTCGCCTATGGGCAGATGTCTGATCAAGAATTTCAAGCTATATTTTTGCTGCACGATTGGAATTATTGACATAACTTCGACTTGACTACTGCTTCGTCCACTGCACGGTCCCTCTAAGGCGGAACGCTCCCCTACTGATGCTTTTTGACATCCCACTTGGCGTGATGCCTCGTTCATCTTTAGCGCAGGTCGATCAGTGAGCTATTACGCACTCTTTCAAGTCTAGGCAAACCTCTTGGCTTTATCAGTGAGCGATCATTTAGGGGCCTTAGCTGGTGATCTGGGCGGGGGGATCTCATTTCGATTCAGCTCCACAACCCGCTCGTCTTCTTGACTGACCACAGTCAGGTCTTCTGGAGGAAAATTCGTTCCCCCCGGAATCATCTCGTGTTTCTGGTAGAAGATTTCCAAATTCTCCCTAAAGCGAGAGACCACTGAAACTTTTTCCCATTTCTTACTTTCCGCTTTTCCCCGTCTCACGCTGATCGATCCATCCCTGAATGTGCTCCTTCCATGACCTTTCTTGAATGCCTTCTTTTCTTTCTTCCTTCTTTTTCCTTTTTTTTCACCTTCCGAACTGGCTAGCCGATGCTTCTTTCCCCCTCTTCACGTTCTTTTTCAGTAAGCAACATCCCCTTCTTTACCTTATTTGTCCCTGAGCCTAGACCTTTCCTCTGCCTATGATCCTTCTAAAGATCCAGCATTATCCTTTCCAGCAATGGAGGCGGAATCAATGTTAGGTTACATCTCGAAAGAGAGATGTCAAGCAAGCGCCTTTCGATTCGCTCAGTGTACCAGTTAATTCGTCAAGGGAAGGAAATTCACTCTCTTGGGGAATGGAAACTCATATGGAAGGACGCTCTACCTATCAGGTATAGAGCGTTCTTGTGGCTGATTCAACACTAGGGACTGATGAAAAACGTCGATCGCGTAAAGAGGATTTGTTGCAATGTACCGACAAGGGAACCCACAATAGAAAGATGTGACATTCGTAAAAATAGAGATTTTAGGCACAATAGAAAGGAATATTGTAACTGGGGTGGGTGAACCCTCATAGATATCAAGTGCCTACATATAATGAGTCAAAATACTGAGGCTCGGGGGCCAGGGGTTGGCGGGGTTCCTCAGGGCTCCAGAGACGAAGGGCCCACAAAATGTCACAAATCAACGGTGCTACAGTGTGGTAGTGTAGTATTCGCATTTTCTTTCTAGAGATTGGAGGTCTGAAGATGGGTTAGTCGTGTGGATGGGTTGGGTTGCCGACAACGAGATTTGGAAGGTAGGTGGAAGACTAGGTTTGATCAAAGAACGAGGAAGAATGGAAGAACACAAGGGCGAATAGTGACAATGGTGTAATATTCACAATGATTTTTTAACGGAGGAGATTAATCCTATCCTAGGGTTTGGAATTCATGAATGGTGAGGGATACGTGGGTTGGGCTACACCTAGGGTTTTGGTCGTTTCCCATGGTCCTGAAATCTAGAACTAGGGTTTGGATCTCATGCTCTAACACCAACTGATCCAATCTCAATTTGCAAAATAAATTCATTGAAAAACAAAAAAATCATTCAAAAACAATCAACTCTATCAAACAATACATTCGAGCATAGGTTTGAATAGAAAACTCACACTAAGCCCTAATTGGCTTATTTCCGACCAGGACCTTGCTAAAATTAAGACACGAAAACTAATTAATTGAGAACTTTCAAACAAAACCCAGTTATTACATCTAACATCGTATATTGAAATAGTTGCGGATAAAATCCCTGACTATAAAATAAAAGACAAATAATTATAGCACTAACACAAATAAAAGACGATTACGACATGCTTTAATCAAGATGTGCCAAACCCTAGACAAGCTTGGATGAGCAGTTTATCCTACATCACCACGAGACCTATAGGCGGTTAGATAGGGTTGTGATGGCCCTCACTCTAACAGGTGGTAGTGGTGGTTGTTTCTCTTATACTGGATTTAAGACATAATTTATCCCCATTTTTTGTACTCTCTGTTACCTTATGTAAAATAGGCCTTCATGGCCATGAACGAAGGTGTTTCTTAATGGAAGGTGCAACTTAGAGATTTTGCAGCGTGGATAGCAGTATGATACGCTTTTAAGGGAATGTGCAAATTGTAAGTAGGTGTGTCTTATTGTCGTTTGTGTACATATTGTTGCTGCTCGGCTATGTTTTGTTCTTATTTCTAGTTTCTAATGTTTTTCATTCCCCCCCCCATTTTGATTTTTTTTTGTTTTAAGTTATTTGTGGGTTCCATCCGATTTATTAGTGTTTTGTACTATTTTCCTATTTCCTTTTTTTGTGGATTTAAGCAATATAATATTTATTTAGTCAATACAATAGTAGTAGAATCCTGTTATAACCTTCGTTAACGTGTATTATTTTTTGTTTTACATTTGAAGTAAATCCCACTACATCAAATTGGAAGTAAATGTATATACCTACATGCTAATATAGTTGTTCTCCAACATCATGTTTTTGCCCTATATTTTAAAAAAATTGTTTTCTCTCATGTGTGTTCAAGTAAATATGCCTATGGTTCCTAGATAATAGGCATTTGTTTGTGATGTGACAAGAAAAGGCTTTGCAAATAATAAAGCTTGCAAGTAGGAGAAAGAATGTATAGATTGACATACAATTTATCTGTGGAAAAATGATATGAGTGGGGGAAAACTCCAAACGTGTAGGTTTTTTGTTATTGCTTGATCGATCGGAGGTAGTCGCCCTTTGCTATAAATAGGAGAAGGGGGAAGCATACAGACACTTAGACAAACCCTAATGAGCCAATACACAATTGGGCCCATGTTACAATTATACTAAAGACAACTTAAGTAAAAGACTAAAACACTTAAGTAAATAGACACTCTAACACTCCCCCTCAAGCTGGAGCTTGGGAGAATCCCAAGTCAACTTGCAAATAGACAAACAGACAGACTAAACAGAATAAAAAGATAACTTAACCCATACAAAAATTTCTCCCCCTCAACATTACAATAAAATCACTCAAGCACACAAATACTCAAAGACTCCCCCTCAAGTAGATACTTCAAAGCAGCAGATATCTGGGCAGGCATAGAGGCTTCTCGATCATCATAATGGCATTTGAAGCAAAGGAAAGAATAGCATATAGGCATCAAGATCTTCATCATAGTCGTCGTCATAGTAGCCAGAGAGTGTTGCATCACAAGTCCTAGAGAGTGCTAGGTCACAAGTAGCAGCAATAGTCAACGTGCAAACAAAGCACGGTCGAACAGAGAGTCAACATGCACAAAGCACGGACAAGCCAGAGAGTGCTGGCACACAGAAGCAAAATTTGACGACGTTGGTGGATAGCATACCAGTATGAAAAGTAGCAATCAAATAAATAACTCCAATATGCAATGTAGACAAAGCTCCATGTAAAGTCGACAACAAAAAATCTTCATCAACTTCTCTCTTCATATAGTATCCATCACAGTAGTAGGAGTCAAAGTCTGGAGAGTGTTGGTCCACAGTATAAAGTCAACGTGCAAAGGAAGCACGAACAGCATATAGTGCAAAAGCACAAAGCAGCAGGTAAAATGTGCTAATCATAGCACAAGTAGCAACAATGATGTCCCAATATGTAACTTCATAGCAGCAGTCGAGGTAGATGATGAATAAGCAATAATAGCAGCAGAAATCTCCATATAGCAACAACATAATCATGAATAGTCCACATAACAATAGGCGGATCCACATAGAAGCAAAAGGAACACCATATAGTAGCAAAAGAATCCATACAGCAGCAGTAAATGTGGCATGAAGATGCATGTAGCAGCATTACTAAATTTTTCTTCATCTCTCCTCCATCTCATCTCTTCCCTCTACTCTTCATCCTTTATTCTCCCCCTTACGGCTTACGCCTAGGGCTGGCAATCGGGTCAATTTCGGGTCATATGTTCAGAAGTCTTGAAATTGAATGTTAAAATAAAATCTTCAAAAAAATCAATTTCAGGTCATTTCAGGTCGGGTTTGGCTAATTCGGGTCTCATACAACCAAAAACGTTCACAAATGAAAGAAATTAGGTTTGGAATAAATTAAACATTTTCGGGTCATGTCGGGTCGAAAATTGCCAGCCCTACTCACGCTAACCATGAAAAACGTCAAGAGAGTGTTTGGCGTGGAGAGTCAAAAACAATAGTAGAGGTAGGGTTATGTAGGCAAATATGTGGAGGAGGTAATCGATAATGCGAGTCAAGGTGTAAAATGACCCGATTACATAGATCTGGATAGAAAAATAAATGGATCTGATCCCGACCCAAAACGAGATTTGTCTGGCCCTTAAGCCAACAAATTTGGGGGTGCGGAGGTCGAGCCCCTGCAAAAAAAATTAGATTAGGTCAAAAAATAATATGGGGGTAAGACAAGAAGAACAAAAAAGAAGACTACCGGAATGGAACTCGATAGAAAGAGAAGATACACTACCGGAATGTTACTCGATAGAAAGAGAAGATACACTACTAGAATGTTACTTGGTAGGATGAATAGGTTCAATATGTAAAGGGGGATGGAAAAAGTATTGAGGTAGGCAAAAAAAAGTTATGTAGGATTGGAAGATCGGGGGTGTTAACAAAATTATAAAATGCTAAAAATGGGAAGATAATTGTTGCTGGTAAGAAAAAGAAGGGACACGCCATGTATAGATACCTCCTCCATATGATATAATCATTATAGCACGTCAAGATGTAGCAACAGTAAGCAGCGGACATGTTGTGTCGTTGAGCGACATGTCGTGTCAGTTGATACAGGAAGCAGCAATAGCAGACGACACATTGTGTCGATGAAGAGACATGTCATGTCTAGTAGCACAGTAACAGCGCCAGCAGAAGCCGACGACACGCTGTGTCAGTTGACAGAATCTTGGGGCAGAAGCAGGCGATACGTTGTGTCAAAGGAGGACACGTTGTGTCTCACACCGACGAATCACCGAACACGTCGTGTCCAAAACCGGCGAACAAAGTCGCGAAGAAGCAGAACACCGCCTACACGCCGTGTCAGCGGCAATCTGCAGCAGAAAAAACCCAGAAACGACAGCAAAAGAGGGGAAAATCCTTTCGGATCTCCACCAAAGCAGTAGAGGATGATGGATCCTCAATATTAGCGGAATAGGAGATCTTTCCTTGATATAGGAGTAGATCTCAATAGGGGTGGATCAGTGGATGCATGGAGTAGATCAGTGGTAGAGTAGACTATGGCGGTGTAGATCTATGATGATGGTGGCAAATAGGATAGCGGTAGCTTCATTGGCAAGCAAGGTTGGCGGAGGCATGGTGGCCCTTGTAGATCTAGATCCAACAACTTCATAGGATGATTTTTTTTTGTTGATGAAGATGGAGATGGCCATGGAAACGGCTCCAACAAAGAGGCAGGGATGAGAAATCCCTGCGGGCAGCTTAGCAACGCCTAGCGGCGGCGGCCGCCCACAAGGGGAGGCAACTCTCTTTTGTGCTCTCTCTCTCTCTTAGGGTTGGGGGCGGCATAGGATCAGCTGCTCGGATACCATGTGGAAAAACAATATGAGCGGGGGAAAACCCCAAACGTGTAGGTTTTCGTTATTGCTTGATCGATAGAAGGCGGCCACCCTTTCCTATAAATAGGAGAAGGGGGAAGCATATAGACACTTAGACAAACCCTAATGGGCCAATAGACAATTGGGCCCATGTTACAATTAGACTAAAGACAACTTAAGTAAAAGGCTAAAGCACTTAAGTAAATAGACACTCTAACATTATCAAAGCAAAATTAGATCCAAGTCAATTTTGAATGTCATATCGTAAATCCAGCAATCCAGTTGTTAATTCTTGCACCAAAGGCCTCCCACAGACCTCTTTGATGCTGCATTATCAAGTTATGCATGATATCCATCCTTAGCTTGAGATAAGTACAGAGAATAATGTATATATATAGTCCTTAAAAGGAGATCCACTATTTTTGGCATGTCATTGTCTTTCCTAATAGATAAGGGTATTTTGGTTTTCATTTTTTCATTGTATAAACCCTAGCCCTCACTTATACAGTTGCTCATTGGTTAGTTTGGAAAACTGAGATGGTGAAACATTCTGGAATTCCCTCATTGTCTTTTGAACGAAGATGTTGTTGAACCGCTCGCACATGTCAAGCGTAATGATGATTGTACTGCAATACAAATTAACAAGTTTTCCAGTTCAATTATAGCTATGGTTGAACCATTATGGGGTTTTCTCATTAGTGTCATGGTCTGCGCCACTGAAGCACTCGGCCTAGCACTCAATCCACCTAACTCCTTGTGTCTAGCCTCCATGGGGTTGTGGCCTTAGCAGGAGTTCTCCCTGCTTTGGGCTTCCAAATATATCCCCAAACCACAAGTAAATCTCTTTTGTCACATTTTATATTATCTTTCCACGGTATATAATGATAAAAGGACTGTCCATAGAAAATGGCTGTTTTCCAATCCAAATGAAGCCAAATTGAGGGTTCATGATATATAGTCCCGCATGCCTTACAACCATGGAACAGGACTTCGACTTCGAGCCCACTTCGCCAGGTGTGGACATGGAAGTTTGTGGAAATGTCGAGGAAATGTCGAGGATTTTTACAACCAAACTTCGATGCAACTTCGACAAAAATTAAGCTAAAAAATAGTCATTTTGTAATGAAAATCGACAGATTTCATCAAATCTAGCTAAAAAACACAATATACGTTTACATATAGCCATTCATATAGGTTTACATATGTAGATAAATACACGATTACATGTAGTCGTATCCGAAGTACGAAGTTCTTCCATATATAAAGTTTGTGACAATAAACAAACTACATAAAAATGGTGTAAATATGTGGTAGATTTAGCAGAGAGGGGATCAGTCTATTACTATTAGCTTAGAATAGTAAAAAATAACATTAAAATCATCTTACCTCAAACTCCAACACTTTTTTCCCCTCACACAGCAAACTCCACAAAATACCAGAAGAATGTCGCCAACTTCGACGACTTCGACAAATGTCGAGGACATTGTGGAATTTTTGTATAGACTTGGGTCAACTTCGTCGACATATGGGGAAATGTCGACAACTTCGACGAAATGTCGAGGATATTGTGGAATGAGGATGTTTACATGCATTCGACGTCGCCGGTCGTCGACATCGACAATATTGGCGAAATTTCGCCCCATGTCGACGACATTTAGTTCCATGATTACAACAAAGAAACACAGCTTTGTAACTTCTTGCAGCTTTTCCTTTGTCAAATTTCTCTACTGCAATTTGCATGCTAGTGGATGGTAGGGATCCGAAGCCAAATAAGGTTGAGCCACAAAAGTCACTTTTAGAATTGTGTAAAATGTTGAACATGCACTTATCTCATAATGTACTATTGCCATTGCAAAGAGACTATTCACAAATCTAATTAGGTGCTACCTTGACATCTTACACTGTTGTCCTGCTGGACAAGAAAATCGCCCTACAGTAATATTATAGCTACCTGCCTTCGAAATAAGCATCTAAGCTATCGGTAAAACTGCAGGTGCTATGGATACATTTTGAGAGTGACGGCTTGCGGCCTCAAAAATTGCAACGAGGTGGGCCTTATACTAATAGCACTAGTGTGATTGGTTATCCAAGGCCGTCCCTACGCAAATTATTGTAACAACGCATTCGTTAGCCGAGCTGAATTTTTAGAAAGGAAAAGGAATGAGTTAGGTACATAAACTATTCTCAATTGCTGCACCTACTTCTTCGGGTACCGCTTACTAAAAACCCTGTCACCGACAGTATAGCAAATCAAGAGTCCGCGGTTGCACGCTCCTAAAACCCCGTTTGAAAGCAACACTCCACGGATCCGCTACCATAACACGGTGAGCAAAGCAAATCTTGAGGGGAAGGAGGGAGCATTGGGAGGAGAGGGAAGTGTGTACCGTAGCCGTCATGAACGAGGAAATTAAATGTGTGGTGGTCGCAAGCGTAGGTGAACCGGTTGTTGGACGAAGGTAGCTTCTGGAGGCACTGTGCAGCAATGGCTGGGAAATTGCCAGTGAACTCTGTGTACTCCGCCAAGACCACCGTTCCTCTGGCGACGAACCCGTAGATCAACGCCGCATCCGACGTCCCTCCTTCTCCCTCTCCTCCGCCGGCAACTCCCATTTCTCCCTCCCTCTCTCTCCCTCTCCCGCTCCCTCTCCCTCTCGTGGCAGGGCGGATCAAGCCTCGCCGGGGAAGGACGGGCACGGAGAAAGAGAGATGGAAGCGTAAGTGTGCGTGACAGACTGACAGGAGAATGCGGTTGGGTTTTGGGACGGGGTTGCCGTGTTCAGACAAAGACCCCGCGACTCCCGCTAGATTTGCGCCGTTGTAGATTATAATGACCAATTAATTTTTCGCTTTTTGAAAAGCATCACACTGTATGGTAATGGTATTAAGCAGAACGTTAGGCTTAAAATCTATGTGGGTGACAGCTACTAGTGCCTGGGTGACTTTTGTTGTCCTAGGAATTTCACAACGCTGAAGTCGTGTATTCTTCAATTTTACATGGGAAAGAGTTTTCTACGACCGTATTGTCTTGAAAGGGTCATGTGCAGATCATACACACACGTGACACATATATACATGTGAATGTTGCATTCCCAATTTTACGAGCAATCTTGAACTTGTTTGGATGGAAATCAGGTATTGACATCGTAAATGCGGTCATTAATCGGTTCACAACCATTCATGGTGCATGGGTAGACGTAAATATTAGAAATTTTATTAGAAAACCTACTCAAGATACACAGTCGATGATACAGCTCAGCATAAGCAAATTTGACATAATTGATCATGGATGAGAGTGACAACCCATGGAACTAACACCATTCGCTAGCTAACAAGAACTAACTAACCTAAACTAGATTGTACAGTTGTGTATTAGTCTATTATTGACTCATTATGACAACTTCATGCAAATATGCATATCGTAATTGGGTATTAGTCTATTATTATTTCAGTGAAGTTTTCTCATCTTTCTATTTCTTCATCTTTTGTTTCCTTTGTACTACTTAACTAATTCTGAATAACAATGGACTTGTATTCTTGCTTACTATCTCTCACTTCCTCGTAGCTCCTTCATTTTTGGGTCTCTTTCTTTCATGGTATCTACCTTTTGTGCTGAATGATGGGATTGAATCATGAATCTATGTCAACTAATTGCTCATTTAAAGACATGGCGGTCTTAGAAGGAGATTAGAACGCAGAGGAGCCGTGAATGTTCATCTTTCTCCAAGAATCATCTCTTGCAATCATCACAGAGCTACCACATTTGATGGAGCTTGCATCTCAAAGATCTATCCTTATTTTGTAAACACCAATGTGCAAATTTTGTTTCCTTGAAGAGAAACTACAACATTTTGTATTGGGAGCTTCAGGTTCAGACGTGTGTTGAAGATTTTTCCATTAAATGCTTTATCGATGGAACTGAGATACCTCCAATGAAGTCTATCATGGATGAATTCGAGTCTATTGTCAGCAACCTCGTGTTTAAGGCCTACTCCAAGACATATTGTCTTGTCAAAGCATATATTATCGGTTGCCTATCTCTATGTTTGGGAGTGGTGTAGTAGTTGGCACAATATTTGATATTTGGACCCCTCTCAAACATTGTTTCAACAATCCTCACAATCTAGATCTTCTGAACTAATGTCACAACCTTGAAATCTTCTGAAAGGCACAAAGCAGGATTAGAATTATCTTAGTGGATTTAAGCAAGTTTCTAATCAGCTATGTGTGACTAGGAAAATAATTGATGAGAAAGATAGGGTTTACTATCTACTAAATAGCCTAGGATTTGAATATGAGGTCTTCAGCATCTCAATGATGAAACTACCAGTTCCACCTTATTCTGAAATTATCCCATCCCTAAAGGACTATGTGATTAGAAAAGTGTCTCGAGTATCTTTAGTTCACATTGATCTAGAACATGTGGGACAATGAATGCATGTGCAAAATGTTGAACGAGGAGATAGAAAAATTGTGCTCAACAAAGAGAATAGTTCCAACAAAAACACTGGATGAGAAAGATAGGATTTACTATCTACTAAATAGCCTAGGATCTGAATATGAGGTCTTCAGCATCTCAATGATGAAACTACCAGTTCCACCTTATTCTAAAATTATCACATCCCTAAAGGACTATGTGATTAGAAAAGTGTCTCGAGTATCTTTAGTTCACATTGATCTAGAACATGTGGGACAATGAATGCATGTGCAAAATGTTGAACGAGGAGATAGAAAAATTGTGCTCAACAAAGAGAATAGTTCCAACAAAAACACTGGATAATGCAAGCATATTAGGTAGCTATCCATTCTTGCAATTACTTGGATGGCAAGGCAACAATAACCATGCTCTCAGTTCATGAGGTAGATGATTCAATATGAGTCCTACAATAATATTGGGCTTAATTGAGGTAAAAAAATGCTTATGTTCCAGATCTATGCAAAAGGGGACATGATGCATTATGATTTGTCATCACTTTGAAAATTCTTGTTAATCACAAAGTGATCCTCAAATGTTGGTTGAAAGACAAAATCTTGATGTTATCATAATGAATGAGAACAAAATCACTAACTCGAGGTTTGACTCAAGAATTTCTACTCAATTGATTGTTACCCCAAGTATCCTCCATAGAATTGTATTTTATAAGGAAAACTATTTGGGGATGGTTAGAAATTATACAAATCTTCCTATGACATACATTAAAGATACTTTCATTCATTAGTACATAACCGGCCTTTAGTGTCGGTTATTTAAGGCCTTTAGTGTCAGTTTTAATGCGACACCTATGTGGGCGCCGCTAAAAGGCCAATTGTTAGGCGTCGGTTCTCAAACTGACGCCACAACCCTTCGTGCGCCACCAAAAATGCGCCAGCAGGGGGTATAGGTGTCAGTTATTAGCTTTGAAACCGACGCCATAAACCTTTGTGCCATAGAAAAGGTGCCATTTGGGGCACTATCGGCATCAGTTTATTAGTGATAACCGACGCCATCTCACCCGCTGCCACGGCCATGTTGTCTAGCCCGCTGCCACGGTCGTGCTGGCCGTGTCTAGCCTCATTAGGGAAATCGACGTCGGTTATTGATAACCGACGCCACATCACATGCATTAGGTGTCGTTTATAATTATTTATCTGACGCTGTAACTATTTGTCGTCGGTTTTAAACAAATAACCGACGCCTATTGCAAGTTTTTTTATCAGTCTGCAGACCTCCTATGGCTGGTCGCAGGATAAGAAACCTGCAGTTCAGTTATGAACTGCATGTTTTACGACATCCATTGATATCAGCCAACAACAGGCCACAAACCTACAAAATTAACAACATTAATTTTCACACATTTAGCAATCTACAGTTCCATTCAATTTTCACACATGTAGAAACATTCATGTAGCAATCTACAGTTCCATTCATTTTCACATTCACACATGTAGAAACATTCATATAGCAACCAGCAGTTTCATTCATTTTCACATTCACACATGTATAAACATTCAAACACATGTAGAAACATTCAGACATGTAGAAACATTCACACATATTATAATTCAGAAATTCATTTACAAAATATCATTCTTTAGTCATTATTCGCTATCAACATCCCAATTATATGTTAAAACCCCCACTACTTGTATGGTTGTTGCCCATTCTTCTCTTACATCATTTAATTCTTCCGTCGTATAGGGAGCATGTACATCTGGTAAGGCCTTTCCTGTAGTGTGGTCGGTTTTAAACACATGCAAAGAGAATGATGTATATATATAATTAATAATATATAAATAATATTGATATATTTCATATTATCTAATGAGACTATATATAATACCTCAGGAATGGTATCGATGTCCACTGCGGCATATTTGATAATCATGTGCATAAATCGCATCACATAGTATGCACATGTCCATCCGTTGTCTTGTGTAGCACACTATAAATTAAAATATACAAAATATTAAAAAACATAACTAATTAAGCATTGTTCACATAAATAATCGGGAACTTACTTCCACATTCTTCCAAATTATTTGCTGGCTCTTTTTCCTGGGGACCTTTCCTCTAGCCTTTTTGAACTCATCTAAACCCCTACATGTTAATATAACACAGTACATTGCATAATTAAATAGTAATGTAATAACATATGCTAACGGATATGAAAATGAAATATTTCTCACCGGAATAATGTCGTTTTCATTTTGTGTCCATATTTTGAATTCAATTTAGTCCCCTTAGGATCTAGATAATAGATAGTGAACGTCTCGGGGACAATAACTAGTAACTCCCAATGCATACCACTAGAGGTAAAAAAGTTAAAAATTAATAACTCAAAATCCACAATAAAAATGTAATTTTCTTAAGTCCAAATTATAATAAGCAAAGTAAACTTACTCCACATTGAATGGAGCTATTATCACCATCTTCTTATTTTGAGCAAAATTTGTAAAAGCATCACAGCAGTATTGTTGAACTGACGGAGGGTCTTTAGCTACTAAACTAATCAAAGATGGAATCAAAAATCCTACATGTTCGAATGAAAAATTTGCACATATCTTGTCTAAGTAGCTGCAAAACATGTATTACGTATGCATTAATAAATAAGAAACTAGATCACCAGATCATACACAAGGTATATGGATGTATAAAGAAGATCTCACCTTATCCATAGCTCTATCACAGATGTATTCAGCCAATCATATTGAAACAACTCCAAAATATCTTGTATAAATAGATTGCTTTCATATGATTGACCTGCAACATCCGCATCTATAGAAATAGTTATAGGGCAATTTATATCATGTTCGCCTAACCATATTGTCATACCCCTACAATTAGGACCTAACGGGACAGGTAGGTCATGTGGAACCCAACTTGGTAATATAGGAGGTTAGGTGGAGGCCTAGATGCTCTGGGTGTCTTCTTTTTAACCTGTATATATATATAATTTCAGATCTATTGACATCATATACACACACTAACAATTTAACGTAATGTAAATTTACCATACAGTTTCAGTATAGAGGACATCCACTTTTGGCCACAATATCACTCCGCCTTCTACCTCACCAAGCGTTTCACAATCTGGGTGGGCATATGGCAATGGAAGATCCATCCAATCGGGGAATATATGTACTGGGCTCATACGAACTCAACCAGCTGGTAATGGAGACCCATGAAACATTTCCCCTGGTAGGGGTGGGTAATTCGGTGCCTCTACAACCACAAATTCTTTACTTGTTAGACGGCATGGCTTCAACCCCTACAAATTTTTGTGTAAAGAATGTTATATACATATATACATATCATCTTGAAAACATATCATCTTGAAAAGACTAGTTACTATGTCATAAAAATACTTACAGCGGATGTGCTAGGTGGTGGGTCTACAGGATTACTCCCAACTTCTGTAGTAGGAGTAGAGTGGGATGCCATAGATATTGTCTGCTGAGTGACAGTCACAGATGCCTGCCACTTGCTCATTGCTTCTTCGAGTTTCCTATCAACTAACTTATCTACCTATACATGGATAAAAGAAATGTTAGCTTCTGATTATTGAATTCTCTTTTACAGTAACATTATAAAGAAAGAATAGGTTACCTCTTCTTGTGAAAGTCCCACTTTTGGGACATGTTTGCACTGGGATGGCCCAAAGAATGCTTTGATGCCCACACCAGTGCCTGCAGCCCTAACACATCCAGGATGCTCTGGGTTACCCAGAGAAACTGACAACTCATCCCTTGTGCCCTCAGGGATGAACTTGCCTTGTTTCCTCAGCTCGTGCAGTTCCCGCTAATTTCCAAAAAAAAAATTATAATTAAGTAAACACCACAAATAATCAATATTCGAACGATTGCTCTAAGAGTTGTATTTTACCATTTTTGCAGTCGCCTCAACAGTTGCGGGCTTCCTTATTTCTCCCTTCTTATTTTGCCTCCCAGCTATCCAGACATCATGGCGAGGCAGTGGTGTGGAACTTATAGTAGAGGACTCCTGAGTAGCAGCAGACTGAGCATTAGACTCAGCCTGTAGTCTTTGGTGAATGCCTGCATACCCCTTTGGACCCATTGTGTGGTCATGCACATTAAGTGCACGCCTTGCTTTTTGCGCCTCACTGAGGGCCTAGTTAGGTAACACTAAATGTTAATCATGAATAGGTGAATACAACGCATATTAATTAAATTAGGAGTGACGCCTAATACCTTGAATTCATCAGTTTGTCTTGAAGCAACAAACGTGTCCCATTCTTCTTGGTCTAGGAAGTTCCATTGTTCAATGGTTGTCTTCTTCTTCTTGTCACCTTCTTTTATGTATTCTCAGGTGATATTTGTCCTATAGTTCCTTAGGACTCTCCCACAGCGTTGCATCACGCATTTACGATGCAACTTTTCATCCAATTCAAATATACTCTGTAAAATAGAATTGCTATTAACTAGTATCCAAAAAATTAGTAATCTACAAAATAGAATTGCAAATTAATAATAACTCACGCATAAATCCTTCCATATTACGTCTTTCTTCCCCTTAGGAACTTTATGCCAGGAATCTATCTTACAACTGCAATGGCTACGAGTAACATACCCAAGATATGAAACAAACAAATTGTCATTCACTCCAATTGCATTTCCTACATCATCAAAATCCACAACAAGTTTGGGTCCATTACCCCTTTGTGCTATTAACTTCTTCATCATTGTGATGCCCCTTCTCTTGTCAACTTTTTGGTGCTGCTGATCAAGTGCCTCAAGTGCTTCATAGGGTACATGTGCATCATCAACCTAAAATTTGACAAAATAAACACACTTACAGGATATAACTATAAATGGACATGTACATATAAATATATGATATATTTTTAAAACTTACATTGTGAGGCGGTGCATTGATGTCCTCACCCTCATGGTAATCATCAGCACACTCATCAGGAGAATGCTCATCCATCTGAAAGTCCACATTCATATTGTAAAGTTCACATTGTAAAGTAATTCACATTGTAAAGCTCACATTGTAAAGTTCACATTCACATTGTAAAGTTCACATTCACATTGTAAAGTAATTCACATTGTAAAGTTCACATTCAGAAAAATAAAACATATAAAAAAATATAAACATGCCTCTAATATTGCAAGTTTTTATCAATTAACAATCCTTCATTGTGATCTCCACGCACATACAAGTCATCATTAGCTTCAATATTTGTTGGTGTTGGAAACCCAACTGAGAATGAACTGGAGTCATCGTACTTATCATAGTACTCTTCTTCATCTATAGGATCTTCAATGAACTGTCTTTTACCATGAAGAACAACCGACCATTTATCATTTGCAGGATCATCGATATAAAATACTTGTTTCGCCTGTGATGCCAATATGAATGGTTCACCCTTCTCGCCAAACTTTTCAAAGTTCACTAAAGTGAAACCCAATTCATCCACTATAACTCCTTTGGTGTTATCAACCCAATTACATTTGGAGAGCGGAATTCTGAAATCTATGTAGTCAAACTCCCATATGTCTTCAATGACACCGTAATATGACATTTTAGCTTCACGTGGACTCTTATCCTTTGCACTTGAAAAAAACATAGTCGAGTTTGAAGGGTGACCCCACTATTTTGGATGACACTCTTATCATCTTGGCGCTTTGTGTAATATGTGAATCCATTAATGTCATACCCTTCATAAGACATAACATTCAATTTTGGTTTAAAGGCGAGTCATTTGATAGTTTCAGTAATATCATCTGGTGTTTGAGATAGTTGATGTAAGACTTTATCTTCAAACAACTTAATAAATGTCTTGTTATGCTCTCTAGCAAGCCACATTGTATTGGCTCGAGGATATTATCTTTTGATGAAATTGGTATGTTCCTCGATATAAACACCCACTTCGTCCATGTTGTGTAAAATATACAAGTGACCTTGTTCCAACTGCTCATGGCAGATTACTTTCACCCGTGATCCCAAAATTCCTTTGCCAAATTGCTCCTCAATATTCTTGTCATTACTAGGAGTGTCATTACAACTGAAAAGTCATTGCAAAAATCCATAACCTCTCTCGCCACATAACCCTCAATAATACTCCCTTCAGGCCAATAACGGTTTCGAACATCACTTTTAAAAATGCTCATGTATCGTTCAAAGGGATACATCCAATGCAAGAAAACTGGTCCCAACATTTTCACTTCCCTAGTCAAGTGGACAACAAGATGTACCATGATATCAAAGAACGACGGAGGAAAATACATCTCAAGCTGACATAGGGTAACAACCACTTCTCTTTACAAATTATCGAGAGTATCAGGGTCAATAACTTTGTTGCACATACTGTTGAAAAAGAAACAAAGTCTGGTGATTGCAAACCTTACATGCTTTGGCAATATAGATCGAATTGCCACATGCAATATTTATTGCATTAGAGTGTGACAATCATGAGATTTAAGACCTATCAACTTCAGATCTTTCATTGATACCAATCTACGGATGTTGGATGAATAACCTTGTGGCACCTTAACATTTACCAAACATTCACAAAAAGCTTTCTTCTCCTTTCTAGACAATGTGTAACAAGCAGGAGGTAAGTATGTGCTCCGATTTCCCATTTCACATAATTCTATTAATTCTGACCTTATTCCCATTTCATGTAGGTCCAATCTAGATTTTATCCCATCTTTAGTCTTACCCGGTATATTCAACAAAGTACCAATGACACTATCACAAACATTTTTCTCAACGTGCATGACATCGATACAATGCTTGACTGTCAAAGAACTCCAATAAGGAAGATCCCAAAATATTGACTTCTTCTTGAATAAAGAGTTGTCACTCCGTGTGGCCATACATTGTGATCTCTGACCAAATTCATTGACAAAGTCTTTTACTCTTTCATAAATAACCTCCCCCAGTATAGGTTTAGGTGCACTCTATTCCTCATTCAATCCATTGAATGCTTTGCGCTTCCTACGATACAGATGGAATTTTGTAAGAAACCTTCGATGACCGAGATATATAGTCTTACCGCCATGTTTTAGTCTTGTTGAATCAATGTTCTCTTCACATATAGGACACGCTTTAGCTCCTTTGACACTATATCCAGACAAATTCCCATATGTTGGAAAGTCATTAATAGTGCAAAACAACATAGCATGAAAATGAAATGTCTCTCTTTGTGAAGCATCATAGGTCATCACACCTTCACCCCAGAGTTTCTTTAAGTCATCAATCAGAGGTTCAAGATAAACATCGATATCATTTTCAGGTTGTTTAGAGCCCAATATCAACAACGACAACATTACGTACTTATTTTTCATACACAGCTAGGGAGGAAGATTGTATATAACAAACATGACTGGCTAAGTGCTATGTTGGATGCTCAATGTCCCGTACAGATTCATCCCATATGTACAAAGCCCAAGTCTTAGATTCCTGACTTCTTCACCAAATTCAGGGTACAATAGATCAATCTTCTTCTACTGTGGGGAATCAGACGCATGTCGTAGGATCCCATCATTATTTCTCTTAACATCTGCATGCCACCTCAAATTCTTCGCATCTATCGGATTGGCAAACAAGCATTAAAACTGTGATATTATAGGTAGATACCACATCACCTTGGCAGGAGACACATTTTGGACAATCTTTCAAATCCACATAGTCCTTTTGAAATAATACACAATCATTCGGGCATGCGTGTATCTTCTTGGCATCCATTCCCATTAGGCACAACAATTTCTTTACCTGGTATGTTGAGATTGGCAGCTCGTTTCCTTCAGGAAGCATTTCTTTCAACAAAGACAACAATGACGTGAAGCTTTTGTCGCTCCATCTATTGTTAGCTTTCAGCTTATACAATCTCAACACAGCGCTAAGCTTCGTAAACTTAGTACAACATGTGTATAACGATATCTCAGCATCATGCACAATGTTTCTAAAAATGGGAAGTGGATCGGTGTGCTCTACCCCACAACTATCTAGCATCACATCAACGATGTCTACTGGAGCTGGTTCATTCATATCTACATCATCGGAGGCAATTTCTTCTTCCACACAAGCACGACATCCACTAGTTTCAGGATTGAAATCTCTCCATGCCAGTGTCATTCTGTATAGCCTTGTATAATCTCGTTGCACATGACAGAACTTTTGATTTCGTCACCAGTGCTGACTTTCAAGTTGTTACCGCAATGCCTACATGGATAGTAGAACCTATCTCTAGGTTGTTTCCTATGTTCCTCGGCAAATCTAATAAACTGGTTAAGACCAGAAATAAACTCTGGGGTGCAACGATTGCGAATGGACATCCATGATCTATCCATTCTATGATCAAAGAGAAAACAAGTATATATTACAACAAGATTAGGGTCTAGGATTAGAGTTTTTGCATGGTTAAAACTTTAGGCCAACAAATACATGTGTTGTCATTCTTATATATAATAAATGTGTACCATCTATCCCATTCTTGAACACCTAATCTCACTAGTAAGTGTATAATGTGTATTGGGTTTTCAAGAAAATTTCGGCAGCATTTCCCCGTTTGTTCTCTAAGTACATATGTACTTAGAGAACAAACGGGGAAATGTTGCCGAAATTTTCTTGAAAACCCAATACACATTATACACTTACATCCTAAGTGAGATTAGGTATTCAAGAACAGTCCCAAACTGAGGACTATCCAAGATTTACTCCTAATGAGTAAATCTTGGACGGGTTTCTAGGCCAACAAATACATGTATATATGTTGTCATTCCAATACCTACAATCCTAGTTTCATCATTCATATCCTAGGTTTCATATAACATCATTTAATCTAGGTATCATATTCTATAACATTGATTTCAACATTTTGAGTGTCCATGCATGTTCATCATCAAGATAAAGACACACATAATTAAATTAGTATGACCTAGGGATGGAGAGATTCATAATTGATTTCAAAATTTCAAACTAGCTCATACATTATCATCAATATACATCATACAATATAGGGATTCAATGTATCTTTAACACACATGTTTCAAGGTTCAAAGCACATAATCAAATCAAATTAGGATTCTAGAATGGACAAGTTTAAATCTTATTTCAACATGCATCAAAATTTACTGAATTAGGTCAAGCATGAGGATTAGAAACACAAATATATGCAAGCACAAAATTTACTGAATTAGGTCAACCTTGAGGATAATCATTACACAAAAATGTAGCTATTCGATTATAATTGAGCAATATAGCATAAAATCAGCCAACACGGCCGTGCTACCAACACGGCTGTGCTGCCCAGCACGACCGTGCTAACCTACGATTTCACACACCATCATCGGTCGCGGAGCAGGGTACCTACTTGAGGGCGGAGGAAGAAGAGCAGAGCAGGTACCTTCGACGGCGGCGGCGAGGAGAGTAGCAGTAGCGAGCGGTGGAGGTGTGGGGAGAGCAGGCCGTCGGAGCAGGAGAGAAGGTCGTCGGAGCAGGAGAGAAGGTCGCCAGAGTAGGAGAGAAGGCCGCCAGAGCAACGAGCTGGGGGCAGAGGGCAAGTGGCGACAGAGGTGGGCAGAGGAACAGTAAGTGAGCATAGCAGTGCGCGACCGGAGCAAGCGGCGGCATGGGGGCAGAGGAGAAATCACCGGACCAAACCCTGGAGTAGCGCGAGAATGAATGAAACAGAGAAAGGGGAAGAGTCGGGCATGCACGGGTGTTATTAAGTTAACATTAGGTGTCGGTTCTTAAATAAAACGAACACATAAAACTAAAGGTGTCGGTTCTACAAACAAACCAATACCTATTCTCAATGATAGTTGTCGATTTTTACTAGAAAAAAACCAACGTCTATCTACATATGCCGATTAAAAAATTTATTCTCGATTAATGACCATAATCGTCGGTTTCTTTCAGAAACCAACGCTCAAAGGGTGTGAAAAATTTCCCGGGAACAATGCGGGAAAACCCATAAGCGTCGATCATTGTAGAAAAACCGACGACCAAAATGTGCCCAATTTCTGTCTCGTGAATAACCTTTCGTCGTCGGTTTAATAGTTAATAACTGACGTCATATGTTAAATTTTGGAGGTAATTTTTTTCACTGGAAATTTTGGATTTGACAGTTACTTTTAGGCGTCGATTTATTATTAGGGAACCGACACTGAATAAAAGTGATACTCGTGTCTCACAGATAGATGTCAGTTTTTTATTAAATCGAAACTTTAGGTTTTAGGTGTCGGTATATTTATACAACTGATGCCTTTAAAAGTGACGTTATAAGCCATTTCTATAGTAGTGTATTATACAAAATGTGTATATTCCACTTGAGTGTGTCTTAGTTTTTCCTCACATGAAACAAAATATTTGGTCTTCCTCACAACTAAGTAAACATCATCCTTGTTGCTTCTTACTTTTTAAGGGCATGTTCTTCATCATGCACCTACAAATGTAGGAGGTTTTGTCTTCATGGGTGTGTAGAGGAAAATACCATTCCAAGTCCACAACCGTCAAGGCATTAAGAACAACTACAACTAAATATGGAAATAAAGTTTTTTATTATGGTAATTCATAAGAGACATGTATGGAAATAAAGTTTATGATTCTGTTAATTCAAAAGAGACATGTCTCGAATATGAACAATAGAGTGCTTACAAGTATATGGCACAGAGGATTGAGCCATATAAATTGTTCTTAAATTCCACATACCATAATGAAGGGATGCTTGAACTCTAGTAAATCTAGTCAAAATGTGTTCAAGTTGTGAAATGAGAAAAGGTAAACAATTTCCTTTTATTCATATTCATGAGGAAGAAGCTATTGCTTAATCTAAAATAACATTTTGACGGTAAATATCCTATAAAATCATGTCGAAACTTCTTGTAACTATATACTATTTGTCAATGATTGCACTGGTTTCAATTGCTTTTATCCTATATGAGATAAAAAAATGAATTTTGTACTATTATTATGCAGTTCTGTTAAATAATTGAAAATCAATCCAAAAACAAAATCAATTGCTTGCAAATCGACAAGGGAAATTCATTAATTCTAACATGACAATGCTCACAAACAAAGAAGGATTTTTTCATCAAAATTCATGTCCTTATACACCACAGAAATGGCCATGTTGAGAGAAAACAATTGTTGGATCCTAGATGGGTGATTGGATGCTCTAGAGGGGGGGGATGAATAGAGTTGAATGCATTTAAACAAAATTCATTAGACCTTCAATATATATCACAAGATAAGGTTGCTAAATAAGAAATTTGTGTGCAACTAAAGCATGCATAGCAAGGGAGGGAGAGATTGAACATACACCAATTGACAAGTTGTTTAGAGTGGTTCCACACTTCCAACTAGAAGTGAGTCAGTCTACTACCTAGAGAGGTCAACCTCTAGGATTTCTTAACCTTACATTTTCATTATATTCATTATAAAAGATACAATACATGACCACCAAAGGATTTACCTATCCAATACAAAGAGTCTTCAACCTTACCAAGGACTTGCCCACTTTGCAAGGAGTCTTTCTCCTTCTTCCAAGGACTTATATACTATTGTACTAGTCTTCAGCCTTGTAGTAATTACTCACTCTTCTTGGATCTTCCGCCTTTGACTTCACCTTCACTCGGAGAAGCTTCCACCAAGGACTTACCCACTTGAGCAAGGAGTCTTCTGCCTTCACCAAGGGCTTACCCACTCTTGCTCGCAAGTCTTAAGCCTTGATCTTCACCAAGGGACGCCTTCCTTTGTTCTTCTTCACCTCTCTTAGATAAGAGAGAGAACCTTCATCTTCATGGTTGAAAGAGAGATAGGGAGGTGGTGGAAGTGAGAGCCTTATAAGATATACATGTAAGACTAGATCTCTTATAGATTTCCTACTCACTCTAATGGATGTAGCAAGTGATTAAGCTTAGAGAGAGAGAGGAGGTTGTAGGAAGCACTCAACTATAGAATAAGAACCTCACATAGAGTTTTGCATTGAATGCTCAACCTTGGAATGAAGCCCAAGGGGTTCTATTTATAGTTGGGGATGTCTCTTAGCCTTTGGAAACACTTGAGAATGAAAACTAGCCATTTTGTGACTTGCAATGGATATATTTTCACTTATTGCAACTCCACAATGGATATAAGTACTTTTCTGCATTTTTCCTATACAGTGCAATCGGTCGAGTTTCTATAAGGGTAGCTCGACCGATAGAGTAAAAGACAAAGTTGATATTCAGACCATCGGTCGAGTTTGTCCCGGGGAAACTCGACCGACCAATGAAAATCAAATTGGTCAGTTACTCCATCGGTCGAGTTATGTTAAATATAAACTCGACTGATCAAAAGTCATTTTCAAGATCCAATCAGGATCGGTCGAGTTTGTAACTCATAGAACTCGACCGATGAACAACCTGATGTGAATTTTGGAAAATGGTTTTTGAGTGCTTAAACATTCGATCTAAGTGCTCTTGATTTTTTCTAAGCTTAATTACAAGTCATACAATCATTACAAGTGATTTACAATATGATTCTAATGGATTTACATCATATTAAAAAAAACGTGCACTTGTATTGACTTTGACTTATCTTTTCTCTAATTTGATATGCACAAGTTAGGGCATTTGGAGTGTGTCTATACCTAATCTAGAATCACTCAAGTAGAGACATTAGACACCAATATGTGGAATGGTTAGTCATCATCAAAACATGGGTTTAGTCAATTTAGACGTGAGTCAACATTGACCTAATTGACGTTGAGTCAACATTCTCCCCCTTTTTGAAGATGACAAACCATTCCATAAATGTATTGAAAGCTTTTAAGTAAAATCATACCTTTGGAGAAACCTAGGGGTTTCAATAGGATTGAGCTCATATGCTCCCCCTCAATTGATGTGCATGGAGCTCTCATACTCCCCCTCAATTGATGCTATTTCTCCTGCATGGTTACCTTTCATAACATTTATAGAATACTATGTCTTCTACTCATATATGTTATACACATATATGTCTTCTCCCATTTACCTTCTCTCCTTTTCATGGACATGCTTCTCCTCTTCATGTAAGGCATGCCTTCTTCCTCTTTTGTCAAAAGAAGATATACCTTTCTCCCCCTTTGTCATTTCAAAAAGTAGGGGTATGAAGAAATAAGAAACACCACTTGTTAAAGAAAAGGAGATAACAAAAAGTTATATAAGGAGAGTAGAAGAGCACAGATAGGGGCTTTTCAAAGCATAGAAAGAAACACAAGTTAAAGCATGCACTTGAACAACCCAAAATGCAAGATAAAGTGTTGTAGAAAAACAATAAAATGCAATTTTGACCCTAAAGATGATAGAATTTGCCCAAAAAGCATTAGGGCTCATGTCAAAGCGATGAGTCTTGTTTAGAAGGTCGTTTCTGCATGAAAAACACTATTCTTGCATCAAAAACTGAAATTGGAGCAGAATCTGCATAAAATACAAAAATACTTCAATTTCTACATATAATGTAGCTCTTTGTGCGCTGCATCACAATGTTATGCAAACAACTCAAGATAGTATATATGCAATTCAAATAACAAGCTTGAGCATGTGTGAGACAAGATACAAGCATAACATATAGTGAAATATACCACTTGATGAGCAAAGATGCCAATTATAAATAAGGTTAGAATTACATGTATGTGAACTACTAGTAGATGTTATCACAAGTTAGGACTACTAGTAGGATCTAGATCATAGCAAGAGATACTAAAAGATACACAAGATAGATCAAGCTATGATTAGATGTAGAGATATATCCAAGCAAAGAGATACACAATTTTAGAATCATGAAAGGATATAACTCACATACAAGTATGCATAATTACCAAAAGATGATCACCACTAAGAACCTAAAGGTTGTATCAACACAAGATATACACCTAGAGAGATGTAGCAAGTTAGAGCACAACGGAAGCAATTTTAGACACAACCAAGACATATAACGAGATCATCATCAAAACCTACAAAACAACTCAAAGCAAGTAATTGCAAGATATAGATATACCAATTTAGAGCAATTAGAGAGATAGAGTTGTAAGCAACATAGGAAATTTAGAACATGGCAATATGCATATATAAAGGTACCAAATGAGAGTGCCAAAGAATAAGGCTATTGGTTGAGAAAATTTAGTTGAGAGGGAAAATCTCATTCAATAAGTCAATTGTGTATTCCGTGCATAGTGTTATCGGTCGAGTTCTGTGTATTGACAACTCGATCGATGACAGTTGCTGGCAACACCCATTGGTGCCTATCAGTCGAGTTTCAAATAGGACAAACTCGACCGAGAGAGTAGCTGTCAAAAAGCACATATATTTCATAAAAACATATTTAAAGGCATGCTAAAAATACAAACCATATCCAAACATGTCTAAGCAAGTTAGTAATGCACTATAGAAGAATTAGAAATAGTTTTTTGAGAAAGAGTGTGAAGAGAAACACAAAATACCACTTTTGACTCAAAAACCATATGTATAGTGCACACTAAATTGACAAAAATAAGTTAGAAATGGTTATAAGCAATAAAACTTTTACCTTTTTTTTACCATTCGTTTTCCACTTGTTGTCACCCTCTACACATCTCACCTTTCTTCTTTCATGTGGATTGACAAGTCAATTTGCAATTCAATAGATCAAGTCAATCCATTTGTAAGTACCTATAAGAAGAAAGATGAAATGGTCCCCAATCATGTTTTTGGGTTCGGAGGGGTTAGCTTAGCAACCCAAGTCCTATTTCTCTTGGGTGCTTTCCTAAAGGGACAACAAGTATAATAATGACCAATTTCATTGCAATAGTTGCATGTGCCCATAGTCTTAGAACTAGAGGATTCTCCATGGAAGATTGGAGGTCCTTTACCTTTGTTGTTCCTTTGACTACAATCATACCCCAAACCATGTCTACCAATTTGTTTGGTAGTATGGTGTAGGATATCATTAAGATTCTTTTTACCAATTAGGAATATTTGCAAAGAAGATCTCAAACCATCATTATCATGCATAAGAGAGGTAATAGTAGAATACAATTGATTAATATTATTTCTAGCATGAAAAAGATCATTTTCTAAGTAAAGAGGTTTTGTCATGAAGGACTCTTTATCAATATGAAGAGCAGAAACATCATTATCTCTACTAGTAGAACTAGAACAAGATTCATGCACATTGATTTTAGCAAGCAAGGAGGCATTTTCTGTTTCTAATTCTTGCAAAACAAAATCTTTGTCCTTGTTTTCAGATTTAAGAATATTAATATCATGCATGAGAGAATCAACAATTAAAGTATGCTCTTCATTAGAACTAGGCATGAGAGGTTGAGCTTCTAAAAATCTAATCTTATCAAGCAAACTAGCATTTTCAAGTTTAAGAGAGTCTACTTGGCTAAGACAAACATTTTAATCATCAAACAAGCAAGAATTGGCATGTTCAAGATCATTTAATTCTACATGCAAATTATCAACAATTCTAGCAAGCTTTTTCTTTTTCCTTTTAGAAGACTTAAGAGAGGCACAAGTATCATGAATGATAGCAATAAAAAATTCTTTATCTAAAGAGTTTAGATTTACCTCACTTGAGTCCTTACTTGTTGATGCCATAATAGCAAAATGGCATTCTCCTTCATCACTAGAGCTTGAGCTTGATCCTTCACTTGAATCTTCACTTGAGCTTGAGTTGGAGGAGAGCCACTTGAGCTTGAGTGCCATTTCGCCTTCTTCTTATGAAGATGGGTCTTTTTGCCTTGTCGGAAATCTTCCTTGTAGTGACCCTTCTTTCCACATGAGAAGCACCGGATAGAGGAGGACTTGCCTTTGTAGAATCTACCCTTAGAGTACATGGCATCTTCTTCAAATTGAGAGGATGGAGAGACTTGTTCCATGATAGCTTCAATTTGAGCCTTCATTTCAGCCTTCTTCATTCTCTTTAGCTCTTTCTTCTCTTATCTTTCTACTTCCTCCCTCTTGTCAATTGTGGCTTCATGTGCTTGTATATTTCCAATGAGCTCTTCAATAGGAATATCCTTAAGAGACTTTTCTTCTTCAATTGAAGTCACCTTGGGTTCCCACCTCTTGGGAAGAGTTCTAAGGATCTTTGAGTTTATCTCTCCACTAGACATAGGATGACCTAGAACCACAAGACCATTCACAATGGTGTTAAACCTTGAGTACATGTTGGCTATCCTCTCCTCCTTTCCCATCTTTAAGTTCTCAAGCAGCCCTTTGAGCATGTAGACTTTGCTTTTCTTCACTTGATCTGTCCCTTCATAAGTGATGATAGCTTTATCCATACCTCATAGGTTGTTTCACATGAATAAATTCGATTGAACTCGGTGGGGTTCATGGAGGCATAGAGGATGTGCATGGCTATAGCATTCAAGGTTTCTTTCTTCAAGGTAGCTTCATCCCATTCTTCAATCTTTGTCTTTGGTAGCATGTATGGGTTGTTCACCATTTGCCACATCTTAAGACCAGATCCTTGGATGTAGAATTGAAACATTTTATCCAATCGAGAAAATTGCTCCCATTAAAGATTGAAAGGTTATTCAAGTATCTCCCTCCTTGGTAGTCACCCATCTTCTCCTACTTGTAGAAGTATGCTTGGAGAAGACCCGCTCTGGTACCAATTGTTGGATCCTAGATGGGTGATTAGATGCTCTAGAGGGGGGGTGAATAGGCTGAATGCACTTAAACAAAATTCATTAGACCTTCAAAATATATCACAAGATAAGGTTGATAAATAGGAAATTTGTGTGCAACTAAAACATGCATAGAAATGGAGAGAGAGATTGAACATACACCAATTGACAAGTTGTTTAGAGTGGTTCCACACTTCCAACTAGAAGTGAGTCAGTCCACTCCCTAGAGAGGTCAACCTCTAGGATTTCTTAATATTGCATCTTCATTATATTCATTATAAGAGATACAATACATGACCACCAAAGGACTTACCTATCCAATACAAAGAGTCTTCAACCTTACCAAGGACTTACCCACATTGCAAGGAGTCTTCTGCCTTCTTCCAAAGACTTACCTAGTTTTGCACAAGTCTTCAGCCTTGCAGGAATTACCCACTCTTCTTGGATCTTCCGCCTTTGACTTCACCTTCACTCGGAGAAGCTTCCACCAAGGATTTACCCACTTGAGCAAGGAGTCTTCTGCCTTCACCAAGTGCTTACCCACTCTTGCTCCAAGTATTCAACCTTGATCTTCACCAAGGGACGCCTTCCCTTGTTCTTTTTCACCTCTCTTAGCTAAGAGAGAGAACCTTCATCTTCATGGTTGAAAGAGAGATAGGGAGGTGGTGGAAGTGAGAGCCTTACAAGATATACATGTAGGACTAGCTCTCTTACAAATTTCCTACTCACTCTAATGGATGTAGAAAGTGATTAAGCTTAGAGAGAAAGAGGAGGCTGTAGGAAGCACTCAACTATAGAATAGAACCTCACATTGAGTTTTGCATTGAATTCTCAACCTTGGAATGAAGCCCAAGGGATCCTATTTATAGCTAGGGATGCCTCTTAGCCTTTGCGAACACTTGAGAATGAAAGTGGCCATTTTGTGGCTTGCAACAGATATATTTTCACTTTTTGAAAATCCACAATGGATAGAAGCACTTTTCTATACTTTTCCGTACAGTGTAATCGGTCGAGTTTCTATAAGGGTAACTCGACTGATAGAGTAAAAGACAAAGCCGATATTCAGAACATCAGTCGAGTTTGTCCTGGGGAAACTCGACCGACCAATGAAAATCGAATTGGTCAGTTACTCCATCAGTCGAGTTCTGTGAAGTATAAACTCGACTAATGAAAAGTCATTTTTAAGATCCAATCAGGATCAGTCAAGTTTACAACTCACATAACTCGACCGATGAACAACCTGATGTGAATTTTGGAAAATAGCTTTTGAGTGCTTTAACATTCAATCCAAATGCTCCTAATTTTTTCTAAGCTTAATTACAAGTCATACAATCATTACAAGTGATTTACAACATGATTCTAATGGATTACATCATATTACAAAAACATGATTTTGGATTGACTTTGACTTGTCTTTTCTCCAATTTGATATGCGCAAGTTAGGGCATTTGGAGTGTGTTTATACCTAATCTAAAATCACTCAAGTAGAGACATTAGACACCAATATGTGGAATGGTTAGTCATCATAAAAACACGTGTTTAGTCAATTTAGACATGAGTCAACATTGACCTAATTGACCTTGAGTCAACATTGTCCCCCTTTTTGAAGATGACAAACCATTCCATAAATGTATTGAAAGCTTTTAAGTAAAATCATACCTTTAGAGAAACCTAGGGGTTTCAATGGGATTGAGCTCATATTCTACCCCTCAATTGATGCGCATGGAGTTCTAATACTCCCCCTCAATTGATGCTATTTCTTCTGCATGGTTAGCTTTCATAACATTTATAGAATATTATGTCTTCTACTCATATATGTTCTACACATATGTGTCTTCTCCCATTTACCTTCTCCCCTTTTCATGGACATGCTTCTCCTCTTCATGTAAGGCATGCCTTCTTCCTCTTTTGTCAAAAGAAGACATACCTTTCTCCCCCTTTGTCATTCCGAAAAGTGGGGATATGAAGAAATAAGAAACACCACTTGTTAAAGGAAAGGAGACAACAAAAAGTTATATAAGGAGAGTAGAATAGCACAGATAGGGGCTTGTCCAAGCATAGAAAGAAATGCAAGTTAAAGCATGCACTTGAACAACCCAAAATGCAAGATAAAGTTCTACAAAAAAATAATAAAATGTAAATTTGACCCTCAAGATGACAGAATTTGCCCAAAAATCATCAAGGCTAATGGCAAAGAGATGAGTCTTTCTTAGAAGGCCGTTTTTGCATGAAAAACACTATTCTTGCATCAAAAACTGAAATTGGAGCAGAATCTGCATAAAATCCAAAAATACTCCAATTTCTACATGTAATGTAGCTCTTTGTGCCCTGCATCACAATGTTATGCTAGCAACTCAAGATAGTAGATATGCAATTCAAGGAACAAGCTTGAGCATGTGTGAGACAAAATACAAGCATAACATATAGTGAAATATACCACTTGATGAGCAGAGATGCCAATTATAAACAAGGTTAGAACTACATGTATGTGAACTACTAGTAGAGGTTATCACAAGTTAGGACTACTAGTAGGATCTAGATCATAGCAAGAGATACTAAAATATACACAAGATAGATCAAGCTATGATTAGATGTAGAGATATATCCAAACAAAGAGATACACAATTTTAGAAGCATGAAAGGATATAACTCACATACAACTATGCATAATTACCAAAAGTTGATCACCACTGAGAACATCAAGGTTGTATCAACACAAGATACACACCTAGATAGATGTAGCAAGTTAGAGCACAACGGAAGCAATTTTAGACACAACCAAGATATCTAAAGAGATCATCATCAAAACCTGCAAAACAACTCAAAGCAAGTAATTGTCAGATATAGATATACCAATTTAGAGCAATTAGAGAAATAGAGTTGTAAGCAAGATAGGCAATTTAGAATATGGCAATATGTATATATAAAGGTACCAAATTAGAGTGCTAAAGAATAAAGCTATTGGTTGAGAAAATCTAGTTAAGAGGGGAATTCTCATTCAATAAGCCAATTGTGTATTCTGTGCACAATATTATCGGTCGAGTTCTGTGTATTGACAACTCAACCGATGACAGCTGCTGGCAACACCCATTGGTACCTATCGGTCGAGTTTCAAACATGACAAACTCGACCAACAGAGCAGCTGTCAAAAAGCACATATATTTCATAAAAAACATATTTAAAGGCATGCTAAAAATACAAACCATGTCCAAACATGTCTAAGCAAGTTAGTAATGTACTATAGAAGCATTAGAAATAGTTTTTGAGCAAGAGTGTGAAGATAAACACAAAATACCACTTTTGACTCAAAAACCATATGTATAGTGCACACTAACTTGACAAAAACAAGTTAGAAATGGTTATAAGCAATAAAACCTTTACCTTTTTTTTTACCATTCCTTTTCCACTTGTTGTCACCCTCTACACATCTCACCTTTCTTCTTTCATGTGGATTGACAAGTCAATTTGCAATTCAATAGCTCAAGTCAATCCATTTGTAAGTACCTACAAGAAGAAAGATGAAATGGTGACCAATCATGTTTTTGGGTCCGGAGGGGTTAGCTTAGCAACCCAAGTCCTATTTCTCTTGGGTGCTTTCCTAAAGGGACAACAAGTAGAATAATGTCCAATTTCATTGCAATAGTTGCATGTGCACATTCTCTTGGAACTAGAGGATTCTCCATGGAAGATTGGAGGTCCTTTACCTTTGTTGTTCCTTTGACTACCATCATACCCCAAACCATGTCTACCAATTTGTTTGGTAGTATGGTGTAGGATATCATTAAGATTCTTTTTACCAACTAAAAATCTTTGCAAAGAAGATCTCAAACCATCATTATCATGCATAAGAGAGGTAATAGTAGAAGACAATTGATTAATATTATCTCTAGCATGTAAAAGATCATTTTCTAAGCAAAGAGCTTTTGTCATGAAAGACTCTTTGTCAATATGAAGAGCAGCAACATCATTCTCTCTACTAGTAGAACTAGAACAAGATTCATGCACATTGATTTTAGTAAGCAAGGAGGCATTGTCTATTTCTAATTCTTTCAAAACAAAATCTTTGTCCTTGTTTTCAGATTGAAGAACATAAATATCATGCATGAGAGAATCAACAATTAAAGTATGCTCTTCATTAGAACTAGGCATGAGAGGTTGAGCTTCTAAAAATCTAATTTTATCAAGCAAACTAGCATTTTCAAGTTTAAGAGAGTCAACTTAGCTAAGACAAGCATTTTTATCATCAAGCAAGCAAGAATTAGAATATTCATGATCATTTAATTATACATGCAAATTATCAACAATTCTAGCAAACTTTTTCTTTTTCCTTTTAGAAGACTTAAGAGAGGTACAAGTATCATGACTTATAGCAATCAAAGATTGTTTATCTAAGGAGTTTAGATTTACCTCACTTGTACCATAAGAGCTAAATGACATTCTCCTTCATCACTAGAGCTTGAGCTTGATCCTTCACTTGAATCTTCACTTGTGATTGAGTTGGAGGAGCCACTTGAGCTTGAGTGCCATTTCTCCTTCTTCTTATGAAGATGGGTCTTTTTGCCTTGTGGGCAATCTTCCTTGTAGTGACCCTTCTTTCCACATGAGAAGCACCAGATGGAGGGGGACTTGTCTTTGTAGAATCTACCCTTGGAGTACATTGCATCTTTTTCAACTTGAGAGGATGGAGAGACTTGTTCCATGATAGATTTAATTTGAGCCTTCATTTCAGCCTTCTTCATTCTCTTTAGCTCTTTCTTCTCTTGTCTTTCTACTTCCTCCCTCTTGTCAAGTGTGGCTTCATGTGCTTGTAGATTTCCAATGATCTCTTTAATAGGAATATCCTTAAGAGACCTTGCTTCTTCAATGGAAGTCACCTTGGGTTCCCACCTCTTGGGAAGAGTTATAAGGATCTTTGAGTTTATCTCTCCACTAGCCATAGGATGACCTAGAACCGCAAGACCATTCACAATGGAGTTGAGCCTTGAGTACATGTTGTCTATCCTGTCCTCTTTTCCCATCTTGAAGTTCTCAAGCAGCCTTTTGAGCATGTAGACTTTGCTTTCCTTCACTTGATATGTCCCTTCATAAGTGATGCATAGCTTTCTCTATACCTCTTAGGTTGTTTTACATGAAGAAATCTGGTTGAACTTAGTGGGGGTCACGGAGGCATAGAGGATGTGCATGGCTCTAGCATTCAAGGTTTCTTTCTTCAAGGTAGCTTCATCCCATTCTTCAATCTTTGTCTTTGGTAGCATGTATGGGATATTCACCATTTGCCACATCTCAAGACTTGATCTTTAGATGTAGAATTGAAGCATTCTTCTCCAATAGAGGAAATTTCTCCCATCAAAGATTGGAAGGTTGATCAAGTATCTCCCTCCTTGGTAGTCACCATCTTTTCCTACTTGTAGAAGTATGCCTGGAGAAGACTCGCTCTGATACCAATTGTTGGATCCTAGATGGGTGCTTAGATGCTCTAGAGGAGGGGTGAATAGAGCTGAATGCATTTAAACAAAATTAATTAGACCTTCAAGATATATCACAAGATAAGGTTGCTAAATAGGAAATTTGTGTGCAACTAAAACATGCATAGAAAGGGAGAGAGAGATTGAACATACACCAATTGACAAGTTGTTTTGAGTGGTTCCACACTTCCAACTAGAAGTGAGTCAGTCTACTACCTAGAGAGGTCAACCTCTAGGATTTCTTAACCTTGCATCTTCATTATATTCATTATAATAGATACAATACATGACCACCAAAGGACTTACCTATCCAATACAAAGAGTCTTCAACCTTACCAAGGACTTACCCACTTTGCAAGGAGTCTTCCGCCTTCTTCCAAGGACTTACCTATTCTTGCACAAGTCTTCAGCCTTGTAGGAATCACCCACTCTTCTTGGATCTTTCGCCTTTGACTTCACCTTCACTCGGAGAAGCTTCCACTAAGGATTTACCCACATGAGCAAGGAGTCTTCAGCCTTCACTAAGGGCTTACCCACTGTTGCTCCAAGTCTTCAGCCTTTATCTTCACTAAGGGATGCCTTCCCTTGTTCTTCTTCACCTCTCTTAGCTAAGAGAGAGAACCTTCATCTTCATGGTTGAAAGAGAGATAGGGAGGTGGTGTAAGTGAGAGCCTCACAAGATATAAATGTAGGATAGTTCTCTTATAGATTTCCTACTCACTCTAATGGATGTACCAAGTGATTAAGCTTAGAGAGAGAGAGAGAGGAGGTTGTACGAAGCACTCAACTATAGAATAGGAACCTCACATAGAGTTTTGCATTGAATGCTCAACCTTGGAATTAAGCCCAGGGGGTCCTATTTATAGCTGGGGATGTCTCTTAGCCTTTGGGAACATTTGAGAATGAAAACTAGCCATTGTGTGACTTGCAACAGATATATTTTCACTTGTTGCAACTCCACAACGCCAATAAGCACTTTTTGCACTTTTCCGTACAGTGCAATCGGTCGAGTTTCTATAAGCGTAACTCGACCGATAGAGTAAAAGACAAAGTCGATATTCAGACCATCAGTCGAGTTTGTCCTGGGGAAACTCGACCGACCAATGAAAATTGAATTGGTCAGTTAATCCATCGGTCGAGTTCTATGAAGTATAAACTCGACTGATCAAAAGTCATTTTCAAAATCCAATCAGGATCGGTCGAGTTTGCAACTCACAGAACTCGACCGATGAACAGCCTGATGTGAATTTTGGAAAATGGCTTTTGAGTGCTTAAACATTCGATCTAAGTGCTCCTAATTTTTTCTAAGCTTAATTACAAGTCATACAATCATTACAAGTGACTTACAACATGATTCTAATGGATTTACTTCATATTAAAAAAATGTGCACTTGTATTGACTTTGACTTGTCTTTTCTCCAATTTGATATGCGCAAGTTAGGGCATTTGGAGTGTGTTTATACCTAATCTGAAATCACTCAAGTAGAGACATTAGACACCAATATGTGGAATGGTTAGTCATCATCAAAATAGGGGTTTAGTCAATTTAGACGTGAGTCAACATTGACCTAATTGACCTTGAGTCAACATTCTCCCCCTTTTTGAAGATGACAAACCATTCCATAAATGTATTGAAAGCTTTTAAATAAAATCATACCATCGGAGTAACCTAGGGGTTTCAATAGGATTGAGCTCATATGATCCCCCTCAATTGATCCACATGGAGTTCTCATACTCCCCCTCAATTGATGCTATTTCTCCTGCATGGTTAGCTTTCATAATATTTATAGAATACTATGTCTTCTACTCATAAATGTTCTAGACATATATGTCTTCTCCCATTTACCTTCTCCCCTTTTCATGGATATGCTTCTCCTCTTCATATAGGGCATGCCTTCTTCCTCTTTTGTCAAAAGAAGACATACCTTTCTTCCGCTTTGTCATTTCAAAAAGTGGGGTTATGAAGAAATAAGAAACACCACTTGTTAAAGGAAAGGAGATAACAAAAAGTTATATAAAGAGAGTAGAAGAGAACGAATAGGGGCTTGTCCAAGCATAGAAAGAAATCCAAGTTAAAGCATGCACTTGAACAACCCAAAATGCAAGATAAAGTGTTGTAGAAAAATAATAAAATGCAATTTTGACCCTCAAGATGACAGAATTTGCCCGAAAAGCATCAGGGCTCATGGCAAAGAAATGAGTCTTTCTTAGAAGGCCTTTTCTGCATGAAAAACACTATTTTTTCATCAAAAACTGAAATTGGAGCAGAATCTGCATAAAATCTAAAGATACTCAAATTTCTACATATAATGTAGCTCTTTGTGCCCTGCATCACAATGTTATGCAAGCAACTCAAGATAGTAGATATGTAATTCAAGTAACAAGCTTGATCATGTGTGAGACAAGATACAAGCATAACATATAGTGAAATATACCACTTGATGAGCAGAGATACCAATTATAAACAAGGTTAGAACTACATGTATGTGAACTACTAGTAGATGTTATCACAAGTTAGGACTACTAGTAGGATCTAGATCATAGCAAGAGATACTAAAAGATACACAAGATAGATCAAGCTATGAGTAGATGTAGAGATATATCCAAACAAAGAGACGCAATTTTAGAAGCATGAAAGGATATAACTCACATACAAGTATGCATAATTACCAAAAGCTGATCACCACTAAGAACCTCAAGGTTGTATCAACACAAGATATACACCTAGATAGATGTAGTAAGTTAGAGCACAACGGAAGCAATTTTAGACACAACCAAGAGATCTAAAGAGATCATCATCAAAACCTACAAAACAACTCAAAGCAAGTAATTGTAAGATATAGATATACCGATTTAGAGAAATTAGAGAGATAGAGTTGTAAGCAAGATAGGCAATTTAGAACATGGCAATATGCATATATAAATGTACCAAATGAGAGTGCTAAATAATAAGGGTATTGGTTGAGAAAAATCTAATTGAGAGGGAAATTCTCATTCAATAAGCCAATTGTGTATTCTGTGCACAGTGTTATTAGACGAGTTCTGTGTATTGACAACTTGACTGATGACAGCTGCTGGTAACACCCATTGGTGCCTATCGGTCGAGTTTCAAACAGGACAAACTCGACTGACAGTGAAGCTGTCAAAAAACACATATATTTCATAAAAACATATTTAAAGGCATGTTAAAAATACAAACCATATCCAAACATGTCTAAGCAAGTTAGTAATGTACTAAAGAAGCATTAGAAACAGTTTTTGAGCAAGAGTGTGAAGAGAAACACAAAATACCACTTTTGACTCAAAAACCATATGTATAGTGCACACTAACTTGACAAAAACAAGTTAGAAATAGTTATAAGCAATAAAACCTTTACCTTTTTTTTTACCATTCTTTTTCCACTTGTTATCACCCTCTACACATCTCACCTTTCTTCTTTCATGTAGATTGATAAGTCAATTTGCAATTCAATATCTCAAGTCAATGCATTTGTAAGTACCTACAAAAAGAAAGATGAAATGGTCCCCAATCATGTTTTTGGGTCCGGAGGGGTTAGCTTAGCAACCCAAGTCCTATTTCTCTTGGGTGCTTTCCTAAAGGGACAACAAGTAGAATAATGACCAATTTCATTGCAATAGTTGCATGTGCCCATAGTCCTAGAACTAGAGGATTCTCAATGGAAGATTGGAGGTCCTTTACCTTTGTTGTTCCTTTGACTACCATCATACCCCAAACCATGTCTGCTAATTTGTTTGGTATTATGGTGTAGGATATCATTAAGATTTTTTTTATCAACTAAGAATCTTTGCAACGAAGATCTCAAACCATCTTTATCATGCATAAGAGAGGTAATAGTAGAAGACAATTGATTAATATAATCTCTAGCATGAAAAAGGTCATTTTCTAAGAAAAGAGCTTTTGTCATGAAGGACTCTTTATCAATATGAAGAGCAACGACATCATTCTCTCTACTAGTAGAACTATACAAGATTCATGCACAGTGGTTTTAGCAAGAAAGGAGGCATTTTATGTTTCTAATTGTTACAAAACAAAATCTTTGTCCATGTTTTTAGATTTAAGAACATCAATATCATGCATGAGAGAATCAACAATTAAAGTATGCTCTTCATTAGAACTAGGCATGAGAGGTTGAGCTTCTAAAAATCTAATCTTATCAAGCAAACTAGCATTTTCAAGTTTAAGAGAGTCTACTTGGCTAAGACAAGCATTTTTATCATCAAGCAAGCAAGAATTAGCATGTTCAAGATCATTTAATTCTACATACAAATTATCAACAATTCTAGCAAGCTTTTTCTTTTTCCTTTTAGAAGACTTAAGAGAGGCACAAGTATCATGAATGATAGCAATCAAAGATTGTTTATCTAAAGAGTTTAGATTTACCTCACTTGAGTCCTTACTTGTTGATGCCATAAGAGCAAAATGGCATTCTCCTTCATCACTAGAGCTTGAGCTTGATCCTTCACTTGAATATTCACTTGAGCTTGAGTTGGAGGAGCCACTTGAGCTTGAGTGCCATTTCTCCTTCTTCTTGTGAAGATGGGTCTTTTTTCCTTGTGGGCAATCTTCCTTGTAGTAACCCTTCTTTCCACATGAGAAGCACCAGATGGAGGAGGACTTGCCTTTATAGAATCTACCCTTGGAGTACATGGCATCTTCTTCAACTTGAGAGGATGGAGAGACTTATTCCATGATAGTTTCAATTTGAGCCTTAATTTCAGCTTTCTTTATTCTCTTTAGCTCTTTCTTCTCTTGTCTTTCTACTTCCTCCCTCTTGTCAAGTGTGGCTTCATGTGCTTGTAGATTTCCAATGAGCTCTTCAATAGGAATATCCTTAAGAGACCTTACTTCTTCAATGGAAGTCACCTTGGGTTCCCACCTTTTGGGAAGAGTTCTAAGGATCTTTGATTTTATCTCTCCACTAGACATATGATGACCTAGAATCGCAATACCATTCACAATGGTGTTGAGCCTTGAGTACATGTTGGCTATCCTCTCCTCCTTTACCATCTTTAAGTTCTCAAGCAGCCCTTTGAGCATGTAGATTTTGCTTTCCTTCACTTGATCTGTCCCTTCATAAGTGATGCATAGCTTTATCCATACCTCATAGGCTGTTTCACATGAAGAAATCTGGTTGAACTCGGTGGGGGTCATGGAGGCATAGAGGATGTGCATGGCTCTAGCATTCAAGAGTGCTTTCTTCAAAGTAGCTTAATCCCATTCTTCAATCTTTGTCTTTGGTAGCATGTATTGGCTATTCACCATTTGCCACATCTAAAGACTTGATCTTTGGATGTAGAATTGAAGCCTTTTCTCCAATAGAGGAAATTGCTCCCATCAAAGATTAGAAGGTTGATCAAGTATCTCCCTCCTTGGTAGTCACCCATCTTATCCTACTTGTAGAAGTATGCTTAGAGAAGACCCGCTCTCATACCAATTGTTGGATCCTACATGGGTGATTAGATGCTCTAGAGGGGAGGTGAATAATGTTGAATGCACTTAAACAAAATTCATTAGACCTTCAAGATATATCACAAGATAAGGTTGCTAAATAGGAAATTTGTGTGCAACTAAAACATGCATAGCAAGGGAGAGATATTTAATATACACCAATTGACAAGTTGTTTAGAGTGGTTCCACACTTCCAACTATAAGTGAGTCAGTCCACTACCTAGAGAGGTCAACCTCTAGGATTTCTTAACCTTGCATCTTCATTATATTCATTATAAGAGATACAATACATGACCACCAAAGGACTTAACTATCCAATACAAAGAGTCTTCAACCTTACCAAGGACTTACCCACTTTGCAAGGAGTCTTCTGCCTTCTTCCAAGGACTTACCTACTCTTGCATAAGTCTTCAGCCTTGCAGGAATTCCCCACTCTTCTTGGATCTTCCGCCTTTGACTTCACCTTCACTCGGAGAAACTTCCACCAAGGACTTACCCACTTGAGCAAGGAGTCTTCTTCCTTCACCAAGGGCTTACCCACTCTTGCTCCAAGTCTTCAGCCTTGATCTTCACCAAGGGATGCCTTCCCTTGTTCTTCTTCACCTCTCTTAGCTAAGATAGAGAACCTTCATCTTCATGGTTGAAAGAGAGATAGGGAGGTGGTGGAAGTGAGAGCCTTATAAGATATACATGTAGAACTAGCTCTCTTACAGATTTCCTACTCACTCTAATGGATGTAGCAAGTGATTAAGCTTAGAGAGAGAGAGGAGGTTGTAGGAAGCACTCAACTATAGAATAGGAACCTCACATAGAGTTTGCATTGAATGCTCAACCTTGGAATGAAGCCCAAGGGGTCCTATTTATAGCTGGGGATGCCTCTTTGCCTTTGGGAATACTTGAGAACGAAAACTAGCCATTTTGTGGCTTGCAACAGATATATTTTCACTTGTTGCAACTCCACAACGGCTAGAAGCACTTTTCTGCACTTTTTCGTACAGTGCAATCGGTCGAGTTTCTATAAGGGTAACTCGACCGATAGAGTAAAAGACAAAGCCGATATTCAGACCATCGGTCGAGTTTGTCCTGGGGAAACTCGACCGACCAATGAAAATCGAATTGGTCAGTTACTCCATCGGTCGAGTTCTGTGAAGTATAAACTCGATCGATCAAAAGTCATTTTCAAGATCCAATCAGGATCGGTCGAATTTGCAACTCAAAGAACTTGACCGATGAACAACCTGATGTGAATTTTGGAAAATGGCTTTTGAGTGCTTAAACATTCAATCTAAGTGCTCCTGATTTTTCTAAGCTTAATTACAAGTCATACAATCATTACAAGTGATTTACAACATGATTCTAATTGATTTACATCATATTACAAAAAGGTGCATTTGTATTGACTTTGACTTGTCTTTTCTCCAATTTGATATGCGGAAGTTAGGGCATTTGGAGTGTGTCTATACCTAATCTAAAATCACTCAAGTAGAGACATTAGACACCAATATGTGGAATGGTTAGTCATCATCAAAACACGGGTTTAGTCAATTTAGACGTGAGTCAACATTGACCTAATTGACCTTGAGTCAACATTCTCCCCCTTTTTTAAGATGACAAACCATTCCATAAATGTATTGAAAGATTTTAAGTAAAATCATACCTTCGGAGAAACCTAGGGGTTTCAATAGGATTGAGCTCATATTCTACCCCTCAATTGATACACATGGAGTTCTCATACTCCACCTCAATTGATGCTATTTCTTCTGCATGGTTAGCTTTCATAACATTTATAGAATACTAGTCTTCTACTCATATATGTTCTACACATATATGTTTTCTCCCATTTACCTTCTCTCCTTTTCATGGACATGCTTCTCCTCTTCATGTAAGGCATGCCTTCTTCCTCTTTTGTCAAAAGAAGACATACCTTTCTCCCCCTTTGTCATTTCAAAAATTGGGGGTATGAAGAAATAAGAAACATCCTTGTTAAAGGAAAGGAGATAACAAAAAGTTATATAAGGAGAGTAGAAGAGCACAGATAGGGGCTTATCCAAGCATAGAAACAAACGCAAGTTAAAGCATGCACTTGAACAACCCAAAATGCAAGATAAAGTGCTGCAGAAAAACTATAAAATGCAATTTTAACCCTCAAGATGACAGAATTTGCTCAAAAAGCATTAGGGCTCATGGAAAAGCTACGAGTCTTGCTTAGAAGGCCGTTTATGCATGAAAAATACTATTCTTGCATCAAAAACTAAAATTGGAGCAGAATCTGCATAAAATCCAAAAATACTCCAATTTCTACATATAATGTAGCTCTTTGTGCCCTGCATCACAATGTTATGCAAGCAACTCAAGATAGTAGATATACAATTCAAGGAACAAGCTTGAGCATGTGTGAGACAAGATACAAGCATAACATATAGTGAAATATACCACTTGATGAGCAGAGATGCCAATTATAAACAAGGTTAGAACTACATGTATGTGAACAACTAATAGATGTTATCACAAGTTAGGACTACTAGTAGGTTCTAGATCATAGCAAGAGATACTAAAATATACACAAGATAGATCAAGCTATGAGTAGATGTAGAGATATATCTAAACAAAGAGATACACAATTTTAGAAGCATGAAAGGATATAACTCACATACAAATATGCATAATTACCAAAAGATGATCACCACTAAGAACCTCAAAGTTGTATTAACACAAGATATACACCTAGATAGATGTAGCAAGTTAGAGCACAACGAAAGCAATTTTAGACACAACCAAGAGATCTAGAGATCATCATCAAAACCTGCAAAACAACTCAAAGCAAATAATTGCAAGATATACATATACCAATTTAGAGAAATTAGAGAGATAAAGTTGTAAGCAAGATAGGCAATTTAGAACATGGCAATATGCATATATAAAGGTACCAAATGAGAGTGCCAAAGAATAAGGCTATTGGTTGAGAAAATCTAGTTGAGAGGGAAATTCTCATTCAATAAGCCAATTGTGTATTCTGTGCACAGTGTTATCGGCCGAGTTCTGTGTATTGACAACTCGACCGATGACAGTTGTTGGCAACACCCATTGGTGCCTATCAGTCAAGTTTCAAACAGGACAAACTCGACCGACATAGTAGCTGTCAAAAAGCACATATATTTCATAAAAACATATTTAAAGGCATGCTAAAAATACAAACCATATCCAAACATGTCTAAGCAAGTTAGTAATGCACTATAGAAGAATTAGAAATAGTTTTTGAGCAAGAGTGTGAAGAGAAACACAAAATACCACGTTTTACTCAAAAACCATATGTATAGTGCACACTAACTTGAAAAAAACAAGTTAGAAATGGTTATAAGCAATAAAACCATTACCTTTTTTTTTACCATTCGTTTTCCACTTGTTGTCACCCTCTACACATCTCACCTTTCTTCTTTCATGTGGATTGACAAGTCAATTTACAATTCAATAGCTCAAGTCAATCCATTTGTAAGTACCTACAAGAAGAAAGATGAAATGGTCCCCAATCATGTTTTTGGATCTGGAGGGGTTAGCTTAGCAACCCAAGTACTAGTTCTCTTGGGTGCTTTCCTAAAGGGACAACAAGTAGAATAATGACCAATTTCATTGCAATAGTTGCATGTGCCCATAGTCTTGGAACTAGAGGATTCTCCATGGAAGATTGGAGGTCCTTTACCTTTGTTGTTCCTTTGACTACCATCATACCCCAAACCATGTCTACCAATTTGTTTGGTAGTATGGTGTAGGATAGCATTATGATTCTTTTTACCAACTAAGAATCTTTGCAAAGAAGATCTTAAACCATCATTATCATGCATAAGAGAGGTAATAGTAGAAGACAATTGATTAATATTATCTCTAGCATGCAAAAGATCATTTTCTAAGCAAAGAGCTTTTGTCATGAAGGACTCTTTATCAATATGAAGAGCAACAACATCATTCTCTCTACTAGTATAACTAGAACAAGATTCATGCACATTGATTTTAGCAAGCAAGGAGGCATTTTCTGTTTCTAATTATTGCAAAACAAAATCTTTGTCCTTGTTTTCAGATTTAAGAACATCAATATCATGCATGAGAGAATCAACAATTAAAGTATGCTCTTCATTAGAACTAGGCATGAGAGGTTGAGCTTCTAAAAATCTAATCTTATCAAGCAAACTAGCATTTTCAAGTTTAAGAGAGTCTACTTGGCAAAGACAAGCATTTTTATCATTAAGCAAGCAAGAATTAGCATGTTTAAGATAATTTAATTCTACATGCAAATTATCAACAATTCTAGCAAGCTTTTTCCTTTTCCTTTTAGAACAATTAAGAGAGGCACAAGTATCATGAATGATATCAATCAAAGATTGTTTATCTAAAGAGTTTAGATTTACCTCACTTGAGTCCTTACTTGTTGATGCCATAATAGCAAAATGGCAATCTCCTTCATCACTAGAGCTTGAGCTTGATCCTTCACTTGAATCTTCACCTGAGATTGAGTTGGAGGAGCCACTTGAGCTTGAGTGCCATTTCTCCTTCTTCTTGTGAAGATGGGTCTTTTTGCCTTGTGGGCAATCTTCCTTGTAGTGACCCATCTTTCCACATGAGAAGCACCAGATGGAGGAGGACTTGTCTTTGTAGAATCTACCCTTGGAGTACATGACATCTTCTTCAACTTGGGAGGATGGAGAGACTTGTTTCATGATAGCTTCAATTTGAGCCTTCATTTTAGCCTTATTCATTCTCTTTAGCTCTTTCTTCTCTTGTCTTTCTACTTCCTCCCTCTTGTCAAGTGTGACTTCATGTGCTTGTAGATTTCCAATGAGCTCTTCAATAGGAATATCCTTAAGAGACCTTGCTTCTTCAATGGAAGTCACCTTGGGTTCCCACCTCTTGGGAAGAGTTATAAGGATCTTTGAGTTTTTCTCTACACTAGACATAGGATGACCTAGAACTGCAAGACCATTCACAATGGTGTTGAACCTTGAGTACATGTTGGATATCCTCTCCTACTTTCCCATCTTGAAGTTCTCAAGCAACCTTTTGAGCATGTAGAATTTACTTTGCTTCACTTGATCTGTCCCTTCATAAGTGATGCATCTCTTTCTCCATAGCTCATAGGCCATTTCACATGAAGAAATTTGATTGAACTCGGTGGGGGTCATGGAGGCATAGTGGATGTGCATGGCTTTAGCATTCAAGGTTGTTTTCTTTAAGGTAGCTTCATCCCATTATTCAATCTTTATCTTTGGTAGCGTTTATGGGCTATTCACCATTTGCCATATCTCAAGACTTGATCCTTGGATGTAGAATTGAAGCCTTCTTGTCCAATAGAGGAAATTACCCCCATCAAAGATTGGAAGGTTGATCAAGTATCTCCCTCATTGGTAGTCACCCATCTTCTCCTACTTATAGAAGTATGCTTGGAGAAGACCCGCTCTGATACCAATTGTTGGATCCTAGATGGGTGATTAGATGCTCTAGAGGGGTGGTGAATAGAGATGAATGCACTTAAATAAAATTCATTAGACCTTCAAGATATATCACAAGATAAGGTTGCTAAATAGGAAATTTGTGTGCAACTAAAACATGCATAGCAAGGGAGAGAGAGATTGAACATACACCAATTGACAAGTTGTTTAGAGTGGCTCCACACTTCCAACTAGAAGTGAGTCAGTCCACTACCTAGAGAGGTCAACCTCTAGGATTTCTTAACCTTGCATCTTCATTATATTCATTATAAGAGATACAATACATGACCACCAAAGGACTTAACTATCCAATACAAAGAGTCTTCAACCTTACCAAGGACTTACCCACTTTGCAAGGAGTCTTCCGCCTTCTTCCAAAGACTTACCTACTCTTGCACAAGTCTTCAACCTTATAGGAATTACCCACTCTTCTTGGATCTTCCACCTTTGACTTCACCTTCACTCGGAGAAGCTTCCACCAAGGACTTACCCACTTGAGCAAGGAGTCTTCTGCCTTGACCAAGGGTTTACCCACTCTTGCTCCAAGTCTTCAGCCTTGATCTTCACCTAAGGACACCTTCCCTTGTTCTTCTTCACCTCTCTTATCTAAGAGAGAGAACCTTCATCTTCATGGTTGAAAGAGAGATAGGGAGGTGGTGGAAGTGAGAGCCTCACAACTAGCTCTCTTACAGATTTCCTACTCACTCTAATGGATGTAGCAAGTGATTAAGCTTAGAGAGAGAGAGAGGAGGATGTAGGAAACACTCAATTATAGAATATGAACCTCACATAGAGTTTTGCATTAAATGCTCAACCTTGGAATTAAGCCCAAGGGGTCCTATATATAGTTGGGGATGCCTCTTAGCCTTTGGGAACACTTGAGAACAAAAACTAATTGTTTTATGGCTTGCAACAAATATATTTTCATTTGTTGCAACTCCAAAATGGCTAGAAACACTTTTCTACACTTTTCCGTACAGTGCAATCGGTCGAGTTTCTATAAGGGTAACTCGACCGATAGAGTAAAAGACAAAGTCAATATTCAGACCATCCGTCGAGTTTGTCCTGGGAAAACTCGATTGACCAATGAAAATCGAATTGGTCAGTTACTCCATCGGTCAAGTTCTGTGAAGTATAAACTCGACCGATCAAAAGTCATTTTCAAGATACAATCGGGATTGGTCGAGTTTGCAACTCACAGAACTCGACCGATGAACAACCTGATGTGAATTTTGAAAATTGACTTTTGAGTGCTTAAACATTCGATCTAAGTGCTCCTAATTTTTTCTAAGCTTAATTACAATTCATACAATCATTACAAGTGATTTACAACATGATTCTAATAGATTTACATCATATTACAAAAATGTGCACTTGTATTGACTTTGACTTGTCTTTTCTCCAATTTGATATGCACAAGTTAGGGCATTTGGAGTGTGTCTATACCTAATCTGAAATCACTCAAGTAGAGACATTAGACACCAATATGTGGAATGGTTAGTCATCATCAAAACACGGGTTTAGTCAATTTAGACGTGAGTCAACATTGACTTAATTGACCTTGAGTCAACATTGAAAGCTTTTAAGTAAAATCATACCTTCTTAGAAACCTAGGGGTTTCAATAGGATTGAGTTCATATGCTCCCCCTCAATTGATGCGCATGGAGTTCTCGTACTCCCCCTCAATTGATGCTATTTCTCCTGCATGGTTAGCTTTCATAACATTTACAGAATACTATGTCTTCTACTCATATATGTTCTAGACATATATGTCTTCTCCCATTTACCTTCTCCCCTTTTCATAGACATGCTTCTCCTTTTCATGTAAGGCATGCCTTCTTCCTCTTTTGTCAAAAGAAGACATAACTTTCTCCCCCTTTGTCATTTCAAAAAGTGGAGGTATGAAGAAATAAGAAACACCACTTGTTAAAGGAAAGGAGATAACAAAAAGTTATATAAGGAGAGTAGAAGAGCACAGATAGGGGCTTGTCCAAGCATAGAAAGAAACACAAGTTAAAGCATGCCCTTGAACAACCGAAAATGCAAGATAAAGTGCTACAGAAAAACAATAAAATGTAATTTTGACCCTCAAGATGACAGAATTTGACCAAAAAGCATCAGGGCTCATGGCAAAGAAATGAGTCTTGCTTAGAAGGCCGTTTCTGCATGAAAAACACTATTCTTGCATCAAAAACTGAAATTGGAGTAGAATCTACATAAAATCCAAAAATATTCCAATTTCTACATATAATGTAGCTCTTTGTGCTGTGCATCACAATGTTATGCAAGCAACTCAAGATTTTAGATTTTCATTTCAAGGAACAAGCTTGAGCATGTGTGAGACAAGGTACAAGCATAACATATAGTGAAATATACCACTTGATGAGCAGAGATGCCAATTATAAACAAGGTTAGATCTACATGTATGTGAACTACTAGTAGATGATATCACAAGTTAGGACTACTAGTAGGATCTAGATCGTAGCAAGAGATACTAAAAGATACACAAGATAGATCAAGCTATGAGTAGATGTAGAGATATATCCAAACAAAGAGATACGTAATTTTAGAAGCATGAAAGGATATAACTCACATACAAGTATGCATAATTACCAAAAGATGATCACCACTAAGAACCTCAAGGTTGTATCAACACAAGATATACACCTAGATTGATGTAGCAAGTTAGAGAACAACAGAAGCAATTTTAGACACAACTAAGAGATCTAAAGAGATCATCATCAAAACCTACAAAACAACTCAAAACAAGTAATTGCAAGATATAGATACACCAATTTAGAGAAATTAGAGAGATAGAGTTGTAAGCAAGATAGGCAATTTAGAACATGGCAATATGCATATATAAATGTACCAAATGAGAGTGCCAAAGAATAAGGCTATCGGTTGAGAAAATCTAGTTGAGAGGGAAATTCTCATTCAATAAGCCAATTGTGTATTCTGTGCACAGTGTTATCGGTCGAGTTCTATGTATTGACAACTCGACCGATGACAGCTGCTGGCAACACCCATTGGTGCCTATCGGTCAAGTTTCAAACAGGACAAACTCGACCGATAGAGAAGCTATCAAAAAGCACATATATTTCATAAAAACATATTTAAAGGCATGCTAAAAATACAAACCATATCCAAACATGTCTAAGCAAGTTAGTAATGCACTATAGAAGCATTATAAATAGTTTTTGAGCAAGAGTGTGAAGAGAAACACAAACTACCACTTTTGACTAAAAAACCATATGTATAGTACACACTAACTTGACAAAAACAAGTTAGAAATGGTTATAAGCAATAAAACCTTTACCTTTTTTTACCATTCATTTTCCACTTGTTGTCACCCTCTACACATCTCACCTTTCTTCTTTCATGTAGACTGACAAGTCAATTTGCAATTCAATAGCTCAAGTCAATCCATTTGTAAGTACCTATAAGAAGAAAGATGAAATGGTCCCCAATCATGTTTTTGGGTCCGTAGGGGCTAGCTTAACAGCCCAAGTCCTATTTCTCTTGGGTGCTTTCCTAAAGGGACTACAAGCATAATAATGACTAATTTCATTGCAATAGTTGCATATGCACATTGTCTTGGAACTAGAGGATTCTCCATGGAAGATTGGAGGTCCTTTACCTTTGTTGTTCCTTTGACTACCATCATACCCCAAACCATGTCTACCAATTTGTTTGGTAGTATGGTGTAGGATATCATTAAGATTCTTTTTACCAACTAAGAATCTTTGCAAAGAAGATCTCAAACCATCATTATCATGCATAAGAGAGGTAATAGTAGAAGACAATTGATTAATATTATCTCTAGCATGCAAAAGATAATTTTCTAAGCAAAGAGCTTTTGTCATGCAGGACTCTTTATCAATAAGAAGAGAAACAACATCATTCTCTCTACTAGTAGAACTAGAACAAGATTCATGCACATTGATTTTAGCAAGCAAGGAGGTATTTTCTGTTTCTAATTCTTGCAAAACAAAATTTTTGTCCTTGTTTTCAGATTTAAAAACATCAATATCATGCATGAGAGAATCAAGAATTAAAGTATGCTCTTCATTATAACTAGGCATGAGAGGTTTAGCTTCTAAAAATCTAATATTATTAAGCAAACTAGCATTTTCAAGTTTAAGAGAGTCTACTTGGCTAAGACAAACATTTTTATCATCAAGCAAGCTAGAATTAGCATGTTCAAGATCATTTAATTCTACATGCAAATTATCAACAATTCTAACAAGCTTTTTCCTTTTCCTTTTAGAAGACTTAAGAGAGGCACAAGTATCATGAATGATAGCAATCAAAGATTGTTTATCTAAAGAGTTTAGATTTACCTCACTTGAGTCCTTACTTGTTGATTCCATAAGAGCAAAATGGTATTCTCCTTCATCACTAGAGCTTGATCTTGATCCTTCACTTGATCCTTCACTTGAATCTTCACTTGAGCTTGAGTTAGAGGAGCCACTTGAGCTTGAGTGCCATTTCTCCTTCTTCTTGTGAAGATGGGCCTTTTTGCCTTGTGGGCAATCTTCCTTGTAGTGACCCTTCTTTCCACATGAGAAGCACCAGATGGAGGAGGACTTGCCTTTATAGAATATACCCTTGGAGTACATGGCATGTTATTCAACTTGAGAGGATGGAGAGACTTGTTCAATGATAGCTTCAATTTGAGCCTTCATTTCAGCCTTCTTCATTCTCTTTAACTCTTTCTTCTCTTCTCTTTCTACTTCTCCTCTTGTCAAGTGTGGCTTCATGTGCTTGTAGATTTCCAATGTGCTCTTCAATAGTAATTATCCTTAAGAGACCTTGCTTCTTCAATGAAAGTCACCTTGGGTTCCCACCTCTTGGGAAGAGTATTAAGGATCTTTGAGTTTATCTCTCCACTAGACATAGGATGACCTAGAACCGCAAGACCATTCACAATGGTGTTGAGCCTTGAGTACATGTTGGCTATCCTCTCCTCCTTTCCCATTTTGAAGTTCTCAAGCAGCCCTTTGAGCATGTAGACTTTGCTTTCCTTCACTTGATCTGTCCCTTCATAAGTGATGCATAGCTTTCTCCATACTTCATAGGTTGTTTCACATGAAGAAATCCAATCGAACTCGGTGGGGGTTATGGAGGAATAGAGGATGTGCATGGCTCTAGCATTCAAGGTAGATTCATCCCATTCTTCAATCTTTATCTTTGGAACCATGTATGGGTTGTTCACCATTTGCCACATCTCAAGACTTGATCCTTGAATGTAGAATTGAAGCCTTTTTCTCCAATAGAGGAAATTGCTCCCATCAAAGATTGGAAGGTTGATCAAGTATCTCCCTCATTGGCAGTCACCCATCTTCTCCTACTTGTATAAGTATGCTTGGAGAAGACCCGCTCTGATACCAATTGTTGGATCCTAGATGGGTGATTAGATGCTCTAGAGGAGGGGTGAATAGAGCTGAATGCACTTAAACAAAATTCATTAAACCTTCAAGATATATCACAAGATAAGGTTGCTAAATAGGAAATTTGTGTGCAACTAAAACATGCATAGCAAGGGAGAGAGAGATTTAACATACACCAATTGACAAGTTGTTTAGAGTGGTTCCACACTTCCAACTAGAAGTGTGTCAGTCCACTACCTAGAGAGGTCAACCTCTAGGATTTCTTAACCTTGCATCTTCATTATATTCATTATAAGAGATACAATACATGACCACCAAAGGACTTACCTATCCAATACAAAGAGTCTTCAACCTTACCAAAGACTTACCCACTTTGCAAGGAGTCTTCTGCCTTTTTCTAAGGACTTACCTACTCTTGCACAAGTCTTCAGCCTTACAGGAATTACCCACTCTTCTTGGAACTTTTGCCTTTGACTTTACCTTCACTCGGAGAAGCTTCCACCAAGGACTTACCCACTTGAGCAAGGAGTCTTCTGCCTTCACCAAGGGCTTACCCACTCTTGCTCCAAGTCTTCAGCCTTGATCTTCACCAAGGGACGCCTTCCCTTGTTATTCTTCACTTCTTTTAGCTAAGAGAGAGAACCTTAATCTTCATGGTCGAAAGAGAGATAGGGAGGTGGTGGAAGTGAGAGCCTCACAAGGTATACATGTAGGACTAGCTCTCTTATAGTTTTCCTACTCACTCTGATTGATGTAACAAGTGATTAAGCTTAGAAAGAGAGAGGAGGCTGTAGGAAGCACTCAACTATAGAATAGGAACCTCCATAGAGTTTTGCATTGAATGCTCAACCTTGGAATGAAGCCCAAGGGGTCCTATTTATAGTTGGGGATGCCTCTTAGCCTTTGAGAACATGTGAGAATGAAAACATAGCCATTTTGTGGTTTGCAACAGATATATTTTAATTTGTTGCAACTCCACAATGGTTAGAAGCACATTTCTACACTTTTCCGTACAATGCAATTGATCGAGTTTCTATAAGGGTAACTCAACCGATAGAGTAAAAGACAATGCCGATATTCAGACCATCAGTCGAGTTTGTCCTGGGGAAACTCGACCGACTAATGAAAATTGAATTGGTCAGTTACTCCATCCATCGAGTTCTGTGAAGTATAAACTTGACCGATCAAAAGTCATTTTCAAGATACAATCAGAATCGGTTGAGTTTGCAACTCACAGAACTCGACTGATGAACAACCTGATGTGAATTTTGGAAAATGGCTTTTGAGTGCTTAAACATTCGATCTAAGTGCTCCTATTTTTTTCTAAGCTTAATTACAAGTCATACAATCATTACAAGTGATTTACAACATGATTCTAATGGATTTACATCATATTACAAAAATGTGCACTTGTATTGACTTTGACTTATCTTTTCTCCAATTTGATATGTTCAAGTTAGGGCATTTGGAGTGTGTCTATACCTAATTTGAAATCACTCAAGTAGAGACATTAGACACCAATATGTGGAATGGTTAGTCATCATCAAAACACGAGTATAGTTAATTTATACGTGAGTCAACACTAACCTAATTGACCTTGAGTCAACATTCACCCCCGTTTTGAAGATGACAAACCATTCCATAAATTTATTGAAAGCTTTTAAGTAAAATCATACCTTCGGAGAAACCTAGGGGTTTCAATAGGATTGAGCTCATATGCTCCCCCTCAATTGATGCGCATGGAGTTCTCATACTCCCCCTCAATTGATGCTATTTCTCTTGCATGGATAACTTTCATAACATTTATAGAATACTATGTCTTCTACTCATATATGTTTACACATATATGTCTTCTCCCATTTACCTTCTCCCCTTTTCATGGACATGCTTCTCCTCTTCATGTAAGGCATGCCTTCTTCCTCTTTTGTCAAAAGAAGACATACCTTTCTCCCCCTTTGTCATTTCAAAAAGTGGGGGTATGAAGAAATAAGAAACACCACTTGTTAAAGGAAAGGAGATAACAAAAACTGATATAAGGAGAGTAGAAGAGCACAGATAGGGGATTGTCCAAGCATAGAAAGAAATGCAAGTTAAAGCATGCACTTGAACAACCCAAAATGCAAGATAAAGTGCTGCAGAAAAACAACAAAATGCAATTTTGACCCTCAAGATGATAGAATTTTCCCAAAAAGCATCAAGTCTCATGGCAAAGAAATGAGTCTTTCTTAGAAGGCCTTTTCTGCATGAAAAACACTATTCTTGCCTCAAAATTGAAATTGGAGCAGAATTTGCGTAAAATCTAAAGATACTCCAATTTCTACATATAATGTAGCTCTTTGTGCCCTGCATCACAATGTTATGCAAGCAACTCAAGATAGTAGATATGCAATTCAAGGAACAAGCTTGAGCATGTGTGAGACAAGATACAAGTATAACATATAGTGAAATATACCACTTGATGAGCAGAGATGCCAATTATAAACAAGGTTAGAACTACATGTATGTGAACTACTAGTAGATGTTATCACAAGTTAGGACTACTAGTAGGATCTAGATCATACCAAGAGATACTAAAAGATACACAAGATATATCAAGCTATGAGTAAATGTAGAGATATATCCAAACAAAGAGATACACAATTTTAGAAGCATGAAAGGATATAACTCACATACAAGTATGCATAATTACCAAAAGATGATCACCACTAAGAACCTCAAGGTTGTATCAACACAAGATATACATCTAGATACATGTAGAAAGTTAGAGCACAACAGAAGCAATTTTAGACACAACCAAAAGATCTAAAGAGATCATCATCAAAACCTGCAAAACAACTCAAAGCAAGTAATTTCAAGATATAGATATACCAATTTAGAGCAATTAGAGAGATAGAGTTGTAAGCAAGATAGGCAATTTAGAACATGGTAATATGCATATATTAAGGTACCAAATGAGAGTGCCAAAGAATAAGGCTATTGGTTGAGAAAATCTAGTTGAGAGGGAAATTCTCATTCAATTAGCCAATTGTGTATTCTGTGCACAGTGTTATTAGTCGAGTTCTGTGTATTGACAACTCGACCGGTGATAGCCGCTGGCAACACCCATTGGTTCCTATCGGTCGAGTTTCAAACATGACAAACTCAACCGACAGAGCAGCTGTCAAAAAGCACATATATTTCATAAAAACATATTTAAAGGCATGCTAAAAAAATACAAACCATATCCAAACATGTCTAAGCAAGTTAGTAATGCACTATAGAAGAATTAGAAATAGTTTTTGAGCAAGAGTGTGAAGAGAAACACAAAATACCACTTTTGACTCAAAAACCATATGTATAGTGCACACTAACTTGACAAAAACAAGTTAGAAATGGTTATAAGCAATAAAACCTTTACCTTTTTTTACCATTCCTTTTCCACTTGTTGTCACCCTCTACACATCTCACCTTTCTTCTTTCATGTGGATTGACAAGTCACTTTGTAATTCAATAGCTCAAGTCAATCCATTTGTAAATACCTACAAGAAGAAAGATGTAATGGTCCCTAATCATGTTTTTGGGTCTGGAGGGGTTAGCTTAGCAACCCAAGTCCTATTTCTCTTGGGTGCTTTCCTAAAGAGACAACAAGTAGAATAATGACCAATTTCATTGCAATACTTGTATGTGCCCATAGTCTTGGAACTAGAGGATTCTCCATGGAAGATTGGAGGCCCTTTACCTTTGTTGTTCCTTTGAGTACCATCATACCCCAAACCATGTCTACCAATTTGTTTGGTAGTATGGTGTAGGATATCATTAAGATTCTTTTTACCAACAAAGAATCTTTGCAAAGAAGATCTCAAACCATCATTATCATGCATAAGAGAGGTAATAGTAGAAGACAATTGATTAATATTATATCTAGTATGCAAAATATCATTTTCTAAGAAAAGAGCTTTTGTCATGAAGGACTCTTTATCAATACGAAGAGCAGCAACATCATTCTCTCTACTAGTAGAACTAGAACAAGATTCATGCACATTGATTTTAGCAAGCAAGGAGGCATTTTCTATTTCTAATTCTTGCAAAACAAAATCTTTGTCCTTGTTTTCAGATTTAAGAACATCAATATCATGCATTAGAGAATCAACCATTAAAGTATGCTCTTCATTAGAACTAGGAATGAGAGGTTGAGATTCTAAAAATCTAATCTTATCAAGCAAACTAGCATTTTCAAGTTTAAGAGAGTCTACTTGGCTAAGACAAACATTTTTATCATCAAGCAAGCAAGAATTAGCATGTTCAAGATCATTTAATTCTACATGCAAATTATCAACAATTCTAGCAAGCTTTTTCTTTTTCCTTTTAGAAGACTTAAGAGAGGCACAAGTATCATGAATGATAGGAATCAAAGATTCTTTATCTAAAGAGTTTAGATTTGCCTCACTTGAGTCCTTACTTATTGATGCAATAAGAGCAAAATGGCATTCTCCTTCATCACTAGAGCTTGAGCTTGATCCTTCACTTGAATCTTCACTTGAGCTTGACTTGGAGGAGCCACTTGAGCTTTAGTGCCATTTCTTCATCTTCTTGTGAAGATGGGTCTTTTTGCCATGTGGGAAATTTTCCTTGTAGTGACCCTTCTTTCCACATGCGAAGCACCAGATGGAGGAGGACTTGCCTTTGTAGAATCTACCCTTGGAGTACATGGCATCTTCTTTAACTTGAGAGGATGGAGAGACTTGTTCCATGATAGCTTCAATTTTAGCCTTCATTTTAGCCTTCTTCATTCTCTTGAGCTCTTTCTTCTCATGTCTTTCTACTTCCTCCCTCTTGTCAAGTGTGGCTTCATGTGCTTGTAGATTTCCAATGAGCTCTTCAATAGGAATATCCTTAAGAGACCTTTCTTCTTCAATGTAGTCACCTTGGGTTCCCACCTCTTGGAAAGAGTTCTAAGGATCTTTGAGTTTATCTCTCCATTAGACATAGGATGACCTAGAACCACAATACCATTCACAATGGTGTTGAGCCTTGAGCCTTTTCTCCAATAGAGGAAATTTCTCCCATCAAAGATTAGAAGGTTGATAAAGTATCTCCCTCCTTGGTAGTGACCCATCTACTCCTACTTGTAGAAGTATGTTTCGAGAAGACCCGTTCTGATACCAATTTTTGGATCCTAGATGGGTTATTAGATGCTCTAGGGGGGTGAATATTGATGAATGCACTGAAACAAAATTCATTAGACCTTCAAGATATATCACAAGATAAGGTTGCTAAATAGGAAATTTGTGTGCAACTAAAACATGCATAGCAAGGGAGAGAGATTGAACATACACCAATTGACAAGTTATTTACAGTGGTTCCACACTTCCAACTAGAAGTGAGCCAGTCCACTACCTAGAGAGGTCAACCTCTAGGATTTCTTAATCTTGCATCTTCATTATATTCGTTATAATAGATACAATACATGACCACCAAAGGACTTACCTATCCAATACAAAGAGTCTTCAACTTTACCAAGGACTTACCCACTTTGCAAGGAGTCTTCCGCCTTCTTCTAAGGAATTACCTACTCTTGCACAAGTTTTCAGCCTTGTAGGAATTACCCACTCTTCTTGGATCTTCCGCCTTTGACTTCACCTTCACTCAGAGAAGCTTCCACCAAGGACTTACCCACTTGAGCAAGGAGTCTTCTGCCTTCACCAAGGGCTTACCCACTCTTGCTCCAAGTCTTCAGCCTTGATCTTCACCAAGGGATGCCTTCCCTTGTTCTATTTCACCTCTCTTAGCTAAGAGAGAGAACCTTCATCTTCATGGTTGAAAGAGAGATAGGGAGGTGGTAGAAATGAGAGCCTAACAAGATATACATGTAGGACTAGCTCTTTTACAGATTTCCTACTCACTCTAATGGATGTAGCAAGTGATTAAGCTTAGAGAGAGAGAGAGGAGGCTATAGGAAGCACTCAACTATAGAATAGGAACCTCACATAGAGTTTTGCATTGAATGCTCAACCTTGGAATGAAGCCCAAGGGGTCCTATTTATAGCTGGGGATGCCTCTTAGCCTTTGGGAACACTTGAGAATGAAAACTAGCCATTTTTTTGGCTTGTAACAGATATATTTTCACTTGTTGCAACTCCGCAACGGCTAGAAGCACTTTTCTGCATTTTTCCATACAGTGCAATCGGTCGAGTTTCTATAAGGGTAACTCGACCGATAAAGTAAAAGACAAATCCGATATTCAAACCATCAATCGAGTTTGTCCTGGGGAAACTCGATCGACTAATGAAAATCAAATTGGCCAGTTACTCCATCAGTCAAGTTCTGTGAAGTATAAACTCGACCGATCAAAAGCCATTTTAAAGATCCAATCAGGATCGGTCGAGTTTGCAACTCACAGAACTCGACTGATGAACAGCCTGATGTGAATTTTGGAAAATGGCTTTTGAGTGCTTAAACATTCGATATAAGTGCTCCTGGTTTTTTCTAAGATTAATTACAAGTCACACAATCATTACAAGTGATTTACAACATGATTATAATTGATTTACATCATTTTACAAAAATGTGCACTGGTATTGACTTTGACTTGTCTTTTCTCCAATTTGATATGCGCAAGTTAGGGCATTTGGAGTGTGTCTATACCTAATCTGAAATCACTCAAGTAGAGACATTAGACACCAATATGTGGAATGGTTAGTCATCATCAAAACACGGGTTTAGTCAATTTAGATGTGAGTCAACATTAACCTAATTGACCTTGAGTCAACATTCTCCCCCTTTTTGAAGATGACAAACCATTCCATAAATGTATTGAAAGCTTTTAAGTAAAATCATACCTTCATAGAAACCTAGGGGTTTCAATAGGATTGAGCTCATATGCTCCACCTCAAGTGATGTGCATGGAGTTCTCATACTCCCCCTCAATTGATGCTATTTCTCCTGCATGGTTAGCTTTCATAACATTTATAGAATACTATGTCTTCTACTCATATATGTTCTACACATATATGTCTTCTCCCATTTACCTTCTCCCTTTTCATGGACATGCTTCTCCTCTTCATGTAAGGCATGCCTTCTTCCTCTTTTGTCAAAGGAAGACACACCTTTCTCGCCTTTTGTCATTTCAAAAAGTGGGGGTATGAAGAAATAAGAAACACCACTTGTTAAAGGAAAGGAGATAACAAAAAGTTATATAAGGAGAGTAGAATAGCAAAGATAGGGGCTTGTCCAAGCATAGAAAGAAATGCAAGTTAAAACATACACTTGAACAACCCAAAATGCAAGATAAAGTGTTGTAGAAAAATAATAAAATGCAATTTTGACCCTCAAGATGACATAATTTTCCCAAAAAGCATCAGGGCTCATGGCAAAGAAATGAGTCTTGCTTAGAAGGCCATTTCTGCATGAAAAACACTATTTTTTCATCAAAAACTGAAATGGGAGCAGAATCTGCATAAAATCTAAAGATACTCCAATTTCTACATATAATGTATCTCTTTGTGCCCTGCATCACAATGTTATGCAAGCAACTGATGAATGTATATTCATCATGAAATTCAATTATCATATTGAGACAAATTCAACTCAATACATTCAATTTCACTTACTAGATGACAAAATGTGCAAAATTACCTAATTGATCCAATTATCATGCTTTTAATTGAATTTATGTTGATTTGATGCAGGTCTTGATGAAGTTGGATAATCTGCTGGGTCCCACCTTCACTCACCGTTTGGTCTACGAGACCGTTTGAAGAGATTCGGTCTGCGAGACCATGTGAAGACACTCGGTCTACAATACTGTTTGAAGAGACTCGGTCTGCAAGACCATTTGAAGAGATTCGGTCTACAAGACCGTTTGAAGAGATTCGGTCTGCGAGACCATTTGAAAAGTTTCAGTCTGCGAGACCGTTTGAGGAGTTTCGGTCTCACCATTCAGTTTCATCCACTCGGTCTCACCATTTAGTTTCATCAATTCAGTCTCACCATTCAGTTTCGTCCATACGGTCTCAGGATCGAATGGACATGCTCACCTCAAAACCGTTTGGACCTGGGAATATTGAGACTGTTTGAGTAATACCAGGCTGCGAGACCGTTTGGAGCCAGACTGCGAGACCGTTTGCAGTCAGACTGCGGGACCGTTTGGAGTTATGCAGCGAGACCGGTTTAATAATGCTACGTATAAGACCGTTTGAGAAATCAACCACGAAGACCGAATGGCCACATCACGTGAAGACTATTTGCTGGATTGTGAAGAGCAGCAAACCGAATGAAGCTGGAGACCGTTTGCAAAAGTATTCGTATGAGAACGTGTGAGATCGTTTGGGCTATTCATTCGGTTTCCAAACCGATTAGAATATGGAATCATTGCAAGACTTTATGGAAGCCATGTACCAAGACCGTTTGGATTTTGGTAATCAAAGACCGAATGGCCACTTGCTGATCCAAGACCGTTTAGTCTTTTACACAAGACCGTATGGACATGTAGCACAATACGAGACCGAATGAGAGATATCTGCCAAACCGATTGGATAAAGCCCATGCATGAAGACCGAATGCTGCTCGAAACCATGCAGACCGTTTGCTTTTGCTGCAATATGAGACCGTTTGCTAATCCCATAGGACCGTTTGACAAAGCTGAATTCACAAGACCGTTAGATAAAGTTGGTTGCAAAATCATTTGATAAAGTACATTGTGAGACCATTTCCATCCAAACTGATAGAGCTGGTTGAAAAAGTTGGCTTGCATGATACCCACGTGCATGCATGAAACCACAAGGAGTGCTGATAATGCAAAACCGTGTGGTCGCTTTGCATGAAATAGTTCGAGAGACATGCACGTAGATCCAAAACCGTTTGATAATTAAACAGTTTCCAGACCGTTTGCTGCTGCCAGCCTAAAGATCGTTTGAATTAAATATATGAAGACCGAATGAGCATCTCGTGAATACCGTATGGGCATGAAACTGTTTGCTAAAAACCAAATGAGCTACACATGCAAACCGAATTAAGCAAACCGAATGGAGGAGAGTAAAATGCAAACCGTTTGGATAAGATATTTTTGGACTAGAATCACACCAAAAATGTGAGGGCCAGCCCAATGCCTATAAATAGGACAAGCAGGGTCCTTATTTTGACATCGGTTCCGGGACGTCGACAGGCTTCCTGTACACAGGTTCGATCCAAATCCAGTGCCGTCCACGCCAGTTTCATTCCACCTAATGCCTGTGTTGCAACCAAGGAGGCTGAGGAGAGAAGGAAGATGGAGTGAGGGAGACTGTCCGGTCTATCTTGGCATCTCCCGTTTACATCCAGATCTGCTTTGACACGACGTAAAAGGTCGTATCTTCTTCACCAAGCTGCGACTACCTTCTGCACTGAGTTCATGACAGATTTCTCTCTCTTTCTTAATCTTCTTATTTCTCGCATCATGAGCGAGTAGTACCTTTTCACTGGGGTGTGGGGACTAGCCCCGCTGCCCATGCAATCATGTTCTTTTGTTAAACTCTCCATGGAAATGTATATAACTTTCCATTTCATTGTTAATTGGTATGTTCATAGTTGATTATCTCCTTGCTTTCATCTTGTTCTTTCCTATATTGCAAAATCTTCCATATGTGGGAAAGAATGGCGGTTTACAAAGTTCGACTCTTTGATGAGAACTTCTGATAAGATTCCTTGATGTCGTAAGTGTATGATATGTGAGGGGACGAGACATCTAGCCTACGGTGATGCTTTTATGGTCTAAACATCCCTCAGGGAGGACCACAGTCTTAGTTGGGATTTTGTACCGTCTTTGTTTATCGTCAATGTTAGTTTGTAGATCTATCACCAGCTTGCTTATCGATTAATGTGGTTGACTCCCAAACTAGAAATAGAATGGGATTTCTTTGAGGTCGTAAGTATATGATCCGTGAGGGGACGAGCCATCTAGCCTTCAATGACGCTTCTGTGTGCCTAACGCATGTATAGGGGGCTCACAACCTTCGTTGGATTTATGTATCTTCGGAGCCGTAAGTAAGTGATTCGGTTGGTGACGAGACATCTGATGCCTAAGGTGATGCTTACGCGAACCTAACGCCCGTATGGGGGGTTCTGCAGCACCTCTATTTGGATTGTTATATCTTGCCTGGATGGTTTGCGTTGGAATGTGTTTGCGTGTGCAATGGTGGTGAAACCCGATATCATCCCAATGATTCCTTATCATTGATCTAAACCCAACTTTAATTTAGCTTTTACTTTCTTGCAATTAGTTTAAGTAACCTCAAATCAACCAATCATTTTAAATATTAGCCTTAACTCAAACTAGACTAGACTGAAAAAGATTCTTAAAAATGTTGTCCTTTGGGTTCGATCCTTAACTATACTGCGATAAGACTCGTCCGCTTGCGGGTGGTATTATTGCACTTTAGTTTTAGTAAAAGCTCGGGGATTTCAACCCCGAGTGAGTTTGTTAGTGTGATAAAATCCCACGTCAAATTCTGGCACCGTTGCCGGGGACAACGGAATCAGTTAGTCAAATCTAGTTCTTTTAAGAATAATTTAGGAATTTTCTTTTTCTTTTGACACAATCGATCATCTACTTGAATTTGACTCTACTCTATAGTTCTCACTTTCGAAATCTTTCTATTTTCAGGTACAATCCAAGGCATAGTGCATGCACCGTTCGTACAGTCCCGGACTAACAGCAAGCTTTGATCCTGAGACAGACAAAACTTTTCATCGTCAGATCAGAGAAAATCAAGCAAGGATGGCTCAAGAAGAAAAAGTATCCCGAAGGGTGGCTCAAGCCATCAATGCACAAAGAGAAAGGCTCATGCAAGAAGCCAGGGCTGCGGTTCAACAAGAAATCCTAGCAGCGTAAGCAGCAGCGCAAGCAGCTGAACTACAAAAGGATCTTAGAGAGTTCTCAATCACGAAAGCTGTGAATGTGCATCATCCAGTACAACCTCCCCACATCAATGCTGCCAATTTCGAGATACAAGCACATTGGATCACCTTGCTTCAAAACAACCCTTTCTATGGAAAACAAGGTGAAGATAGTCAAGAACATCTTTTAAGGTTTATTGATCTTTGTGCTATGACAAAGCAAAATGGAGTGTCTGATGATGCCATTAGACTCTGCCTCTTCAAGTACTCCCTTGCTGATAGAGCCATAAGTTGGTACAATTCGTTGCAAAGTGAAATACCCATCACCACCTGGGAACAACTGCAAAATGTGTTTCTAGAATTTTTTTATCCTCCATCTATCACATATGAAATCAGAGGGCAAATAACAAATTTCACTCAAGTTCCTGGAGAAACACTTGCTGAAGCCTGGGATAGATACAAATAGCTTCTACGCAAGTGTCCACACCACGGAATTCCCAAGAACCAACTCATTGAAATTTTCTATAGGGGTGTGGATGATGATATTAAGAGATTCCTAGATTCCTCCTATGGAGGAAACTTCATGCGTCAAAGTTATGACAGTGCATGGAGAGTCATCACCCTGGGAGCAGAAAATCAAGCCAATTGGGGAAGATCTGTAGGTAAAGGAGTTTTGAAAGTAGCTATGGCCGAAGCTACTCTCGAGTACAAATCCATCACTGAAACCCTGAAACTTTTAGTTGCCAAGCAAGACCATATTGAATCATCTCTTACTGCAATTGGAAGAGTACGTTCGCCCACTCGACAATCAGAACAAGTCAAGTCCGCTTCCTTGTTCTGTGAAGCATGTAAAAGAACTGATCATTCCACCTTATCATGCAATGTTCTTTACAATGTTGTTCTGAGCAATGTATGTGGCCAAGGAGATAATGGTCAAATGGAAAATCTTAACACTGTTAATACCATCCCTGGGCAATCCGAATTAGAATAGGAATCATCCAGGATTTCAATATGGAAACCCCTCTGGAGAAGTAAACTCACATCAATTTGGCTCGAACAACCAGCCACGAGGGCCACCAGGATTCCAGTACAGTCAACAATAGAATTTTGGAAATCATGGAAATTTCAAGGGAAACTTTCAGAATAGAAACTTCAATAACTATCAGAACAACTCCCAATACCAGAGTCTTAACCAAGATCCTTATCAACAACAAGGACAACAGGCAGGTTCAGTTTCTCCTGATGACAAACTATGAACCATTGAAAAGATGTTGCAAACTCAACAAACTATGATAGCTAACCAACAAGCTCAGTAGAAGGCTATTGAATCTCAACTAGATCAACTTGAAGCTAGCATTAAGTCGCCTGCTGGGGCCTTTGCTGGCCAACCTGAGAATAATCCTAAGCATCCCGAACAATTGAAGGCTGTCACCACCAGGTCGGGAAAAGACTATTCTGATCCTCCTATCAAGACACCTATGGTTGTTACTAATGAGGATGAGCCTGTGATCGTTCAAGACTCAACAACACTGGAGTCTCAACCAGAAGAACCAACAATTGCTGATAAGACAGATAATGAAAGTCTTGAGAAACCTATTGACGAAGAAACTGAAACACCAGAACCTGATATTCCTATATACATGCCTCATATACCGTTCCCTGCTTGTTTAAGGCAAACCAAGCTGGATACTTGGTTCAATAAGTTTAAAGAAGCTATGAAGAAACTTCATGTTGATATACCCTTTTTGGATGCGCTTGCTGAGATACTAGCTTGGACAAAATACTTAAAGTCACTCCTCACCAGGAAATATATAACTAAAGAATATGAGATAGTCAAGTTAGCTAAAAACACTTCAGATATCATCCAGAGTAAGATGCCAAAGAAATAGAAAGACCCAGGATCTTTTGGGATTCCCTGCCATATCGGTGATTCTTCATGCAAGAAAGGACTAGCAAATCTTGGTGCTAGCATATCCATCACGCCACTCAGCCTTTGCAAAAGGCTAGGGTTTGCTGAACTTCTTCCAACTAGCATGACCATAAAACTCGCAGACAATTTGATAAAATCCCCGTTAGGAATTATTGAGGATGTACCTATCAAGGTAGGGAAAGATTCTTATGTTTGGCGTGACTTTGTCATCATGGACATAAAAGAGGATGCCAGATATCCTATCATCTTTGGGCTTCTGTTCCTCACCATTGCAAGAGTTCTAATTGATGTTGAAGCAGGAACTTTGCTTCTCAGACTTGGCAAAGAAACTCTTGAATTCAAAGTTTTTGAAAGTATGATAAGACCAAGCATGCAAGAATAAGTCTATCTGATTGACTACATTGAGCAAATGTCACTTCTGACTCAAGAGCATCATGAATCAGACGATCCTTTAGAAGTTTCTCTAATGAACCCATCAGTTGATGAACCAATTGACGAACAAGTAAAGGATTGCATCGAATCCCTCGACTCTGCTAAAGAAGATGTTGAAGCCACTAGTGAAGAACTCAAAGCTATGGAAACTGCAGAAGAAACATGCGAAAAACTAGAGGCTCCCGAAATGAAGCCCCTGCCCGAAGGACTGAAGTATGTGTTTTTAGATGATCTCAAAGCTTGCCCAGTTATTATAAATTCCGATCTAACAGCTGAACAAGAAGATAAACTCCTGAAGGAATTAAGGGAAAGAAAGAAAGCCATCGGTTATAAAATGAGTGACCTCACTGGAGTCAGTCAAGCGTTGTGTATGCACAAGATCCCTATGATGGAAGATCACAGACCAACTATTGAGCATCAACAGAAATTGAATCCAAATATGAAGGAAGTAGTCCGTTGTGAGGTCATCAAACTGCTCACAGCTGGAATAATCTACCCGATATCAGATTCGTCATGGGTGAGCCCAGTTCATGTAGTCCCAAAGAAAGGTGGAACAACTGTTATATCAAATGAAAACAATGAACTCATCCCTACTCGAATAGTCACAGGGTGGAGGATGTGTATAGATTATAGAAAATTGAACAAGGCAACTCGAAAAGATCATTTTCCAATGCCTTTCCTGGATCAAGTCTTAGAAAGGTTGGCTCACCAAGAATATTTCTGTTATCTTGGCAGTTACTCTGGATTCTATAAAATACCCATACATCCAGATGATCAAGAGAAAACTACTTTTACCTGCCCATTCGGAACATACACATTTAAAAGAATGCTGTTTGGTCCCTATAATGCACACACAACTTTCCAACGTTGCATGGTTGCCATATTCACTGGTCTTACTGAAACAATTATGGAGGTTTTCATGGATGATTTTTTTGTATACAGAGATTCATTCGATTCATGTCTAAAGCACCTCTCCCTGGTCCTCAAACGTTTTGAAGAAGCACATCTTGTGCTGAATTGGGAAAAGTGCCATTTTATGGTAAAGGAAGGCATTGTCCTCGGCCATAGGGTCAGCAATAGAGGAATTGAAGTAGATAAAGACAAGATTGAAGTGATTTCTAAACTGGATATTCCAACAAATGTAAAAGAAGTATGTTCTTTCCTAGGTCATGCAGGATTTTATAGAAGATTCATAAAGGACTTTTCAAAGATAACCAAGCCAATGATAAATTTGTTACCAAAAGATGCTGAATTCAATTTTTACGAAGAATGTGTCAAAAGATTCAACACACTAAAGCAAGCTATCACAACAACACCCATCATTAGAGCACCCGACTTGGACCACCCTTTTGAAATTATGTGTGATGCCAGTGACTATGCTGTAGGTGCTGTTTTAGGGCAATATATAGAGAAGAAACATTATGTGATCTATTATGCATCGAAAACTCTCGATGAAGCCCAAAGGAATTATGCAACTACTGAGAAAGAACTTATAGAAGTCATGTATGCCTTTGACAAGTTCAGATCCTACCTAATTGGTTCAAAGGTCATTGTCTACACAGACCATGCTGCCATTCGTTACCTTCTGGCAAAGAAAGATGCAAAACCCAGGTTGATTAGATGGATCCTCCTATTATAAGAATTTTGATTTAGAGATAAGAGATAAAAAGGGTACAGAGAATGTTGTAGCAGACCACCTCAGTCACATCCACACTCTGGATATTGAGAAGATTCCAATCAATGAATCCCTGCCAGATGATCAACTAATGAAGGTCTCAAAAGCTGTACCGTGGTACTCAGATTTTGTGAACTACCTTGCTGCTGGGGTTATCCATCCTCAATGCACCAGAAATGTACTAAAGAAATTTATGCACGATGTGAAACAATATCACTGGGATGAGCCATATCTTTTTAAGCTAAGTGTTGATGGTCTTTACAGATGATGTATCGCTGAGGAAGAAACCAAACTCATTCTAGAGCACTGCCACTCTGGCCCAGTTGGAGGCCACATGAGTTCTAAGAAGACTGCGATAAAGGTTTTGCAATGTAGATTCTTTTGGCCAACCATATCCAAGGACTCCTACGACTTTGTTATATCATATGACAAATGTCAAAGAACATGTAACATTACGAAGAGAGATGAGATGTCACTTAAGTTGTGGCAAGAAATTGAGATATTTGATGTTTAGGGTGTGGACTACATGTGGCCATTCCCATCTTCTTACGGATTTTCTTACATCCTGGTAGCAGTTGATTACATCTCAAAATGGGTTGAAGCTATACCAACCGTCACTAGTGATTCCAAACCCGTCATCAAATTATTCAAAGATATTATTTTCCCCCATTTTGGAGTGCCACGAACTGTGATATCTGACGAAGGGTCTCACTTCCTTGAAAGAAGCTTTGAAGATTTACTGAGAAAATATGGTGTAACACATAAGGTAGCCTCACCCTACCATCCCGGATAGGTAGATGTTTCTAATCGTCAACTAAAGGTTATTCTGGAAAAAAACTATAGGCCACAATCGAAAGGATTGGTCAGTAAAAATCAACGACGCATTATGGGCCTATCGAACTGCTTACAAAACTCCCCTCGGGACTATACCTTTTTGATTAATATATGGAAAGGCTTGCCACCTGCCAGTCAAACTGGAACACAAGGCATGGTAGACAATTAAACAACTAAACTTTGATATGAAAGAAGCAGGCCAAGCCAGGATTCTTCAACTCCAAGAGCTGGATGAACTCAGGATGACAACTTATGAGAATGCATGAATCTACAAAGAACGCACAAAACTTTGGCACGATGGACATCTGAAAAGAAAAGACATACAAGTGGGAGACCAAGTCCTGCTATTAAACTCAAGGTTGAAGTTATTCCCAGGAAAACTCTACTCACGCTGGTCTGGACCATACATCGTCAAGAGCATCTCCCCACATGGTCCCTTCTCATTGTGGAGTGAAAAGTCAGGTGAATTTGTAACAAATGGTCACCGCTTAAAGAGATATTTTACCTCAACTGACATAGGCACTGAAGCAATGCTGGAACTCACCAATCCAAAGGATCCACCGTGAAGCTGAAGGATTCAGTCAAGCCATCGACATAAAACAAAGGCGCTTGTCGGGAGGCAACCCGATCAATAAATTTGTTTTACTTTTCTTTTCAAATTAGAATGTTTCTTCAATTTTGTTTTACCTTCTAGTTAATTTTTCATTAAATAAAATTTACATCACAAGATGCTATTTTAAGATCTAATTTATCTTTACCTTTGAGATTTTTAAATAAGAGGATGCACGCTGATTGGAACGCAACCACATATGGTGGTCATTTTGGCATGAATTTCCCCCTCTATGTTAGATTTAGGGTTTGCTCGGGATGAGAAAATCTCTAAGTTCAGGGTGGAGGGTGGGTGGTACGTACCTCACTTTCCACCTACACCCATCCTTTTCATACTTAAGTTTTCACTGTCACATTCTTGATAAAAAATTTCAAAAATTTTTAATGTTTTTCAAAGAATTTGAACAAATACTTGATGAATTTTTTAAACTTCCTAGTTTCATTAAGAGTCACTAACTAACCTGCTATGCATTTTGAATAATTATATCCTCCTTATTCGAAGTAAATCCTCAAAAAGACCACTTTTTGAAACAAGCCTTTTGATTGAAATCATTTTGTGAAGCTTATGATTCCTAACATCATGATACTTTTGCAAAAATGATAAGTGTTTGTCAAACTGATAGGGATCAAACATGTCATGCTTCCTAACTGATTTGTGGAACAATAGCATGGAATCTCCACCGGGTCCTCATCAAGTCATTATTTGAGCGGAGTTTGATAAAGAGAACAACCCAGTGCACTGAATTGTAAATCAAGTTGCATTCTGATCTGAACTCTCTTCTACACTTCTTCTATCATTTTTGTACCCCTCCATCCATAAAAAAGAAACAAAAATAGCCAAAATAGTGCCAAACCCTAAGTTCGGGGTGGCACACCACTTCCCTCTATATCCGCTTCTTCCATACCCCTAACAAATAAACAGGGGCGTACCACTAAAAATGCAATCTCGAGTCGAATAGAGGAGAGATTTGCAAACAAAAAGATGCCAAAGCGCACACAAAAAGAAATGCAATCTCGAGTCAAATAGAGGAGAGATTCGCACACAAAAAATGCAATAAATGAAATTGCAAATCATAAAATAAAAATCTCGAGTCGAATAGAGGAGAGATTTATTTCTTCCTTCCATACCACCATTCACTCCATTTTCTACCTAATGGTGCAATGAATGCCTACCCTATCCTGAAAAACACCAGTGTCAGATCAAATTCATACTTGTTGTTCTACGGGTGTCTCTGGATTCTTACAAAACTCTTTGACATGCTTGTTGTCGAAAAAAGTGAGGAGGAAGTGATATTGGAAAGCGAACTTAGGAACAAAGATATGGTAAGATGTGTTTAGTGGTCTCAGGAGGTTGAGATACTGAGTCATATTGAGTAGAAAGAAAACATTCGTGATGTGAAAATGAAGCAATCACACGAATTGAAAGTATTCATTTGGCGACTGTTTCAGATTTTGTGTTACTCGAGGATGAGCAACATTTAAGTTCGGGGTATTTTGATGAATGTATATTCATCATGAAATTCAATTATCATATTGAGACAAATTCAACTCAATACATTCAATTTCACTTACTAGATGACAAAATGTGCAAAATTACCTAATTGATCCAATTATCATGGTTTTAATTGAATTTATGTTGATTTGATGCATGTCTTGATGAAGTTGAACAATCTACTGGGTCCCACCTTCACTCACCATTCGGTCTGCGAGACTGTTTGAAGAGATTCATTCTGCGAGACTGTGTGAAGAGACTCGGTCTGCAAGACCATTTGAAGAGATTCGGTCTACGAGACCATTTGAAAAGTTTCATTCTGTGATGTCATTTGAGGAGTTTCAGTCTCACAATTCGGTTTCATCCACCCAGTCTCACCATTCGATTTCATCCATTCGGTCTCACCATTCGGTTTTATCCATACAGTCTCAGGACTGAATGGACATGCTCACCTCAAAACCGTTTGGAGCTGGGAATATCGAGACCGTTTGAGTAATACCGGCCTGCGAGACCGTTTGAGTAGCACCGGTGTGCGAGACCAGTTGGAGCCAGACTGCGAGACCATTTGTAGTCGGACTGCGGGACCGTTTGGAGGAATGCAGTGAGACCGGTTTAATAATGCTACATATAAAACCGTTTGAGAAATCAACCACGAAGACCGAATGGCCACATCACATGAAGACTGTTTGCTAGATCATGAAGAACATCAAACTGAATGAAGCTTGAGACCGTTTGCAAAAGTATTCATATGAGAATGTGCGAGATCGTTTGGGCTATTCATTCAGTTTCCAAACCGATTAGAATATGGAATCATTGCAAAACCGTATGGAAGCCATGCACCAAGACCGTTTGGATTTTGGTAATCAAAGACCGAATGGCCACTTGCTGATCCAAGACCATTTGGTCTTTTGCACAAGACCGTATGGACATGCAGCACAATACGAGACCGAATGAGAGATATCTACCAAACTGATTGGATAAAGCCCATGCATGAAGACCGAACGTTGCTCAAAACCATGTAGACAGTTTGCTTTTGCTGTAATATGAGACCATTTTCTAATACCACATGACCGTTTGACAAAGCTGAATTCACAAGACCGTTAGATAAAGTTGGTTGCGAAATCATTTGATAAAGTACATTGTGAGACCGTTTCCATCCAAACCGATAGAGCTGGTTGAAAAAGTTGGCTTGCATGATACCCACGTGCATGCATGAAACCGCAAGGAGTGCTAATAATGCAAAACAGTGTGGTCGCTTTGCATGAAATAGTTCGAGAGATATGCACGTAGATCCAAAACCGTTTGATAATTAAATAGTTTCCAGACCGTTTGTTGTTGCCAGCTTGAAGACCGTTTGGATTAAATATATGAAGACCGAATGAGCATCTCGTGAAGACTGTATGGGCATGAAACCATTTGCTACAAACTGAATGAGCTGCACATGCAAACCGAATTAAGCAAACCGAATGGAGGAGAGTAAAATGCAAACCGTTTGGATAAGATATTTTTGGACTAGAATCACACTAGAAATGTGAGGGCCAACCCAGTGCCTATAAATAAGACCAGTAGGGTCTTTATTTCAGCATCAGTTCTGGGACACCGACAGACTTCCTGTACACAAGTCCGATACAAATCCAGTGACGTCCATGCCAGTTTCATTCCACCTACTGCCTGTGTTGCAACCAAGGAGGTTGAGGGGAGAAGGCAGACGAAGTGAGGGAGACTATCCAGTCTATCTTGGCATCTCCCGTTCGTGTCTAGATCTGCTCTGACACGATGTAGAAGGATGTATCTTCTTCACCGAGCTGTGACTACCTTCTGCACCGAGTCTCTCTCTTTCTTATTCTTCTTGTTTCTCGCATCATGAGCGAGTAGTACCTTTTCACTGGGGTGCGGGGACTAGCCCCGCTGCCCATGTAATCATGTTCTTTTGTTAAACTCTCCATGGCAATGTATATAACTTTCCATTTCATTGTTAATTGGTATGTTCATAGTTGATTATCTCCTTGCTTTCATCTTGTTCTTTCCTATATTGTGGAATCTTCCATATGTGGGAAAGAATGGCAGTTTACAAAGTTTGACTCTTTGACGAGAACTTCTGATAAGATTCCTTGATGTTGTAAGTGTATGATCCGTGAGGGGACGAGACCTCTAGCCTACGGTGATGCTTCTATGGTCTAAACATCCCTAAGGGAGGACCACAGCCTTAGTTGGATTTTGTATCGTCTTTGTTTATCGTCGATGTTAGTTTGTAGATCTATCACCTGCTTGCTTATCGATTAATGCGGTTGACTCCCAAACTAGAAATAGAATGAGATTTCTTCAAGATTGTAAGTGTATGATCCGCGAGTAGACGAGCCATCTAGCCTTCGGTGACACTTTTGTGTACCTAACGCCTGCATAGGGGGCTCACAACCTTTGTTGGATTTCTATATCTTCGAAGCCGTAAGTAAGTGATCTGGTTGGTGATGAGACATATGATGCCTAAGGTGATGCTTACGCGAACCTAACGCCTATATGGGGGGTTCTGCAACACCTCTATTTGGCTTGTTATATCTTGCCTAGATGGATTGTGTTGGAATGTGTTTGCGTGTGCAGTGATGGTGGAACCCGATACCATCCCAGCGATTCCTTATCATTGATCTAAACCCAACTTTAATTTTTCTTTTACTTTCTTGCAATTAGTTTAAGTAACCTCAAATCAACCAATCATTTTAAATATTAGCCTTAACTCGAACTAGACTAGACTGACAAAGATTCTTAAAAACGTTGTCCTTTGGGTTCGATCCTTAACTATACTGCGATAAGACTTGTCTGCTTGCGGGTGGTATTATTTCACTTTGGTTTTGGTAAAAGCTCGGGGATTTCAACCCCGAGTGAGTTTGTTAGTGTGATAAAATCCCACATCAGCAACTCAAGATTGTAGATATGCAATTCAAGGAACAAGCTTGAGAATGTGTGAGACAAGATAAAAGCATAACATATAGTGAAATATACCACTTGATGAGCAGAGATGCCAATTATAAACAAGGTTAGAACTACATGTATGTGAACTACTAGTAGATGTTATCACAAGTTAGGACTACTAGTAGGATCTAGATCATACCAAGAGATACTAAAAGATACACAAGATATATCAAGCTATGAGTAGATGTAGAGATATATCCAAACAAAGAGATACACAATTTTAGAAGCATGAAAGGATATAACTCACATACAAGTATGCATAATTACCAAAAGTTGATCACCACTAAGAACCTCAAGGTTGTATCAACACAAGATATACACCTAGATAGATGTAGCAAGTTAGAGCACAATGAAAGCAATTTTATACACAACCAAGAGATCTAAAGAGATCATCATCAAAACCTGCAAAACAACTCAAAGCAAGTAATTGCAAGATATAGATATACCAATTTAGAGAAATTAGAGAGATAGAGTTGTAAGCAAGATAGGCAATTTAGAACATGGCAATATGCATATATAAAGGTACCAAATGAGAGTGCCAAAGAATAAGGCTATTGGTTGAGAAAATCTAGTTGAGAGGGAAATTCTCATTCAATAAGCCAATTGTGTATTCTGTGCACAGTGTTATCGGTCGAGTTCTGTGTATTGACAACTCGACCGATGACAGCTATTGGCAACACCCATTGGTGGCTATCGGTCGAGTTTCAAACAGGACAAACTCGACTGACAGAGCAGCTGTCATATATTTCATAAAAACATATTTAAAGGCATGCTAAAAAAATACAAACCATATCCAAACATGTCTAAGCAAGTTCGTAATGCACTATATAAGCATTAGAAACAATTTTTGAGCAAGAGTGTGAAGAGAAACACAAAATACCACTTTTGACTCAAAAACCATATGTATAGTGCACACTAACTTGACAAAAACAAGTTAGAAATGGTTATAAGCAATAAAACCTTTACCTTTTTTTTTACCATTCCTTTTCCACTTGTTGCCACCCTCTACACATCTCACCTTTCTTCTTTCATATGGATTGATAAGTCAATTTGTAATTCAATAGCTCAAGTCAATCCATTTGTAAGTACCTACAAGAAGAAAGATGAAATGGTCCCCAATCATGTTTTTGGATCCAAAGGGGTTAGCTTAGCAACCCTAGTCCTATTTCTCTTGGGTGCTTTCCTAAAGGGACAACAAGTAGAATAATGACCAATTTCATTGCAATAGTTGCATGTGCCCATAGTCTTGGAACTAGAGGATTCTCGATGGAAGATTGGAGGTCCTTTACCTTTGTTGTTCCTTTGACTACCATCATACCCCAAACCATGTCTACCAATTTGTTTGGTAGTATGGTGTAGGATATCATTAAGATTATGTTTACCAACTAAGAATCTTTGCAAAGAAGATCTCAAACCATCATTATCATGCATAAGAGAGGTAATAGTACAAGACAATTGATTAATATTATCTCTAGCATGCAAAAGATCATTTTATAAGCAAAGAGCTTTTGTCTTGAAGGACTCTTTATTAATATGAAGAGCAGCAACATCATTCTCTCTACTAGTAGAACTAGAACAAGATTCATGCACATTGATTTTAGCAAGCAAGGAGGCATTTTCTGTTTCTAATTCTTGCAAAACAAATTCTTTATCCTTGTTTTTAGATTTAAGAACATCAATATCATGCATGAGAGAATCAACAATTAAAGTATACTCTTCATTAGAACTAGGCACAAGAAGTTGAGCTTCTAAAAATCTAATCTTATCAAGCGAACTAGCATTTTCAAGTTTAAGAGTATACTTGGCTAAGACAAGCATTTTTATCATCAAGCAAGCAAGAATTAGCATGTTCAAGATTATTTAATTCTACATGCAAATTATCAACAATTCTAGAAAGCTTTTTCCTTTTCCTTTTAGAAGGCTTAAGTGAGGCACAAGTATCATGAATGATAGAAATCAAAGATTCTTTATCTAAAGAATTTATATTTACCTCACTTGAGTCCTTAATTGTTGATGCCATAAAAGCAAAATGGCATTCTCCTTCATTACTAGAACTTGAGCTTGATCCTTCACTTGAATATTCACTTGAGCTTGAGTTGGAGGAGCCACTTGAGCTTGAATGCCATTTCTCCTTCTTCTTGTGAAGATGGGTCTTTTTGCCTTGTGGGAAATCTTCCTTGTAGTGACCCATCTTTCTACATGAGAAGCACTGGATGAAGAAGGACATGCCTTTGTAGAATCTACCCTTGGAGTACGTGGCATCTTCTTCAACTTGAGAGGATGGAGAGACTTGTTCCATGATAGCTTCAATTTGAGCCTTCTTCATTCTCTTTAGCTCTTTCTTCTCTTGTCTTTCTACTTCCTCCCTCTTGTCAAGTGTGGCTTCATGTGCTTGTAGATTTCCAATGAGCTCTTCAATAGGAATATCCTTAAGAGACCTTGCTTCTTCAATGGAAGTCACCTTGGGTTCCCACCTCTTGGGAATAGTATTAAGGATCTTTGAGTTTATCTCTCCACTAGACATAGGATGACCTAGAACCACAAGACCATTCACAATGGTGTTGAGCCTTGAGTAAATGTTGGCTATCCTCTCCTCCTTTCCCATCTTGAAGTTCTCAATCATCCCTTTGAATATGTAGACTTTGCTTTCCTTCACTTGATATGTCCCTTCATAAGTGATGCATAACTTTCTCCATACCTCATAGGCTGTTTCACATGAAGAAATCCGATTGAACTCGGTGGGGGTCATGGAGCATAGAGGATGTGCATGGATCTAGCATTCAAGGTTGCTTTCTTCAAGGTAGCTTCATCCCATTCTTCAATCTTTGTCTTTGGCAGCATGTATGGTCTGTTCACCATTTTCCACATCTCAACACTTGATCCTTGGATGTAGAATTGAAGCCTTTTTCTCCAATAGAGGAAATTGCTCCCATCAAAGATTGATAAAGTATCTCTTTCTTTGGTAGTCACCCATCTTCTCCTACTTGTAGAAGTATGCTTGGAGAAGACCTGCTCTGATACCAATTGTTGGATCCTAGATGGGTGATTAGATGCTCTAGAGGGGGGGTGAATGGAGCTGAATGCACTTAAACAAAATTCATTAGACCTTTAAGATATATCACAAGATAAGGTTGCTAAATAGGAAATTTGTGTGCAACTAAAACATGCATAGCAAGGGAGATAGAGATTGAACATACACCAATTGACAAGTTGTTTAGAGTGGTTCCACACTTCCAATTAGAAGTGAGTCAGTCCACTACCTAGAGAGGTCAAACTCTAGGATTTCTTAACCTTGCATCTTCATTATATTCATTATAAGAGATATAATACATAACCACCAAAGGACTTACCTATCCAATACAAAGAGTCTTCAACCTCACCAAGGACTTACCCACTTTGTAAGGAGTCTTCCACCTTCTTCCAAGGACTTACCTACTCTTGCACAAGTCTTCAGCCTTGCAGGAATTACCCACTCTTCTTGGATCTTCCGCGTTTGACTTCACCTTCACTCAGAGAATCTTCCACCAAGGACTTACCCACTTGAGCAAGGAGTCTTCTGCCTTCACCAAGGGCTTACCCACTCTTGCTCCAAGTCTTCAGCCTTGATCTTCACCAAGGGATGCCTTCCCTTGTTCTTCTTCACCTCTCTTAGCTAAGAGAGAGAACCTTCATCTTCATGGTTGAAAGAGAGATAGGGAGGTGGTGGAAGTGAGAGCCTCACAAGATATACATGTAGGACTAGCTCTCTTACAGATTTCCTACTCACTCTAATGGATGTAGCAAGTGATTAAGCTTAGAGAGAGAGAGGAGGCTGTAGGAAGCACTCAACTATAGAATAGGAACCTCACATAGAGTTTTGCATTGAATGCTCAACCTTGGAATGAAGCCCAAGGGGTCCTATTTATAGTTGGGGATGCCTCTTAGCCTTTGGGAACATTTGAGAACAAAAACTAGCTGTTTTGTGGCTTGCAACAGATATATTTTCACTTGTTGCAACTCCATAATGGCTAGAAGCACTTTTCTGCACTTTTTCGTATAGTGCAATCGGTCGAGTTTCTATAAGGGTAACTCGACCGATAGAGTAAAAGACAAAGTCGATATTCAGACCATCGGTCGAGTTTATCCTGGGGAAACTCGACTGACCAATGAAAATAGAATTGGTCAGTTACTCCATCGGTCGAGTTCTGTGAAGTATAAACTCGACCGATCAAAAGTCATTTTCAAGATCCAATCAGGATCGGTCGAGTTTGCAAGTCACAGAACTCGACTGATGAACAACCTGATGTGAATTTTGGAAAATGGCTTTTGAGTGCTTAAACATTCGATCTAAGTGCTCCTGATTTTTTCTAAGCTTAATTACAAGTCATACAATCATTACAAGTGATTTACAACATGATTCTAATGGATTTACATCATATTACAAAAACGTGCATTTATTGACTTTGAGTTGTCTTTTCTCCAATTTGATATGCGCAAGTTAGGGCATTTGGAGTGTGTCTATACCTAATCTGAAATCACTCAAGTAGAGACATTAGACACAAATATGTGGAATGGTTAGTCATCATCAAAACACAGTTTTAGTCAATTTAGACATGAGTCAACATTGACCTAATTGATCTTGAGTCAACAAAGATAACTAATTAAATTTGACCTACAAATGCTGATAGAAGCTTTTTTAATGTCATCTTTCATTTAAATGTGCTTCCATCCAAATAGTACAATATGGAGTATCTTGGATTTTGTGGGAAGGTTGTGCAACATAATTACAAAAAATATTCCATGTTGATGTTGGGTTTTCTATAAGGGGGCACAGTAGAAGAATAACAAAAAATCTTCCCTCATACCCTATCCATCAGATCTGTTGTAGCTATAAAATTTCAGTGAACAAAATTCATAACAAGGAGTAAAGGTTATACCTTTGCGCACTCTAGTTATTCAACAACTAGACGGGTCTTTTATCGGTGAAGAACAAAATCTTCATCTAGACTCAGAACGACCACGAAGAAATCCAGAAGAGTCAAAATGAGATACATGTTGGCCACCAAGTTGTTGCATGTTTGTCTTCCTATGGAACAACTTATCCAAACCTCCACATGTGTGCCTCGATATCTAATTCATCCATGCTGATGAGGGGGAAATTATTGCAGTACCTTAGACACCCAGTTAAATCGAGACAGGAGTTGTCGATGGGCTAGTAGACTTCTAAATAGATTGGATACGGAGTGGATACTGCTATATCCGATATTTGTATCTGAAAAAAAAATCAATTTGATTTCTGATCTGATATCCAACAGATATCAGGTAATAATATTTTAATCTGATCCGAATGAATAGTATCGAAATTCTGACAAATATTCAGTCTAAATCCAAAATCATAAATTTATTGTTAATAAAAAAATATTGATATTACTATAAATGTATAAGATAAAATATCTATATTTTCATATTTTTATATATAGATAACATATATTTAATAATATATGTATATATTTTTCGGGTTCAAATTTTTCAGAACGGATACAGCCATATCCGATATCCTATCCAAAATTTTCAGATATGAAATTTGATATCCTAAATCCAATCTGGATTATGCAGATATCAAACTTTTTTCAAAAATTTAGACTCAAATACGGATCGAATATGCTGATTTCAGATATCCATTTGAAGGCCTACGGGCTAGTCATCCCAAAACTCCCTTTCTTCTCCTATCTTGAATAACAATCCTCTTACAATGACTTTCTCTCTCCAATTAGGATGTTTGTCAGACAACTTGTCTCACGACTTGTCTCAAGTTTTTTATAATTTTATGCCCAACCCTTTGGGACATGCCGTCTTTATGTAGTAGACTCATGGGCTTGGAAAACCCAAATTCCAATCCTTTTCCTAATCGCAATCCCAAACATAGTATTAAATGTTGAAAACTCAGACTGGATTATGATCAACCGATCATGTTACCTGGTCGTCCAGTCAGGTCGAATTGCTTTCCAATTGGAGAGTTTCCCTATTGCATTGTAATCACTCGACCTGGTTGCCTGATCGCATGATCTTGTCATTTCGATAGAAAACTCCATTTCACAATCAAATGATCCATTGATCCAACCAATCCAATTGGCGGATCATAGATTTTGGTTGTTCAACTAGATATGAAATCATTATGTTTATGATTCAGAATCATTCTAGTCATTTGTTTGATTGCAAACTTTAGTTTCCTTATACATCCTTATGTGCGTGATCTGGTAGGTCCCTGATTACATTGGTAGTGATGTTAGAAAAAATATAAGTAAATATTGATGTCTAGCCACACATCATTTCCCCCCAAGTAATAAGGATTAGTTTGAAAAAAACTACAACATGTAAAGTGGATCAATGTTTCCATGATCGTATAATCCTTTTGGCACATATATCCATATTGAAAATAAGGCAAGGAATGTCATACTATAAACATTCAATCTATGTTTGTTGAACTTAAGCAGACTATCCAAGATATTATGAGCTCAATATCATAGATTGGCTCATATGGACACGGTCATACATTTCATTGTCTTGCTTATTAAGTGGTCGGGGATATCACTCAAAGGGAGGGACAAATTCCATTTGCATCACTCAAAGTATTCCCCATGTGTTACGACTTATCCAATCACCACCTTATTGGAAACTCGTAAATCATATCATGTTGGGCTAGTTTCAAAGTACACACAAAAACATGTATTACTGTAGTGACTTCAGGTTTAAGGATCACAGTCATCGTTGTCACATTGAGATATGACTCTAACATATCAGTACATGATTTCCATCTGTCAATCTCAAGGTGGGTATGTCCAGTACAACTTATTCTCTAACAAGTACCTGTGTATCTGAGTTGATATCCAATATCATGACAAAAGAGTCATGGTCATCACTCACCATACATGCTAGTATTATGTATTATTGTTGTCCTATATATATGCAATAATAACCAACTAGGACCATAATAAGAATGAGTACTCTTATTGTACATACCATCTCATGTTCAGGTCCTCAATCCAAACCACATGTCATCGAGTCTAAACATTCTTCACACATTATTAGGTTTATCCATTATATCAATATTAGAACAAACATAATAAGTAGAATTTACTTTCATTAATAATCAAATAAAGTATATAATATTGATTTTACAATCATCACATGATAGCTCTTGGGGCATATAACCAATAGTCTCCCACTTCCACTGGAGTTAATCACTCATGAACCTTAGTCCAATCAATGTGACATGACCGTCATGTTTCTATTGTGAAACTACTTTAGTTAGAGGATCAACAACGTTGCTTTCAGTTGGTACTTTGCAAATCTTTATATCTCCTCGATGACAATCTCATGTATGAGATGGTAATAGTCGATCATGTACTTGGATCGTCAATGTGATATGGCTTCCTTAGCTTGTATAATATCTCCATTATCATCGTAGTAAAGGTCTATTGAATTTTCAATGGTTGGAACCACTCCAAGTTCATTAATAAACTTCTTGATCCATATTGCTTCCTTTTATGAGGTGGGGGCAACAATGTACTTGGTCTCTGTAGTAGAATCGACCATTATCTCTTGCTTAAAACTCTTTCATCTCACATCTCTGTCATTTAGGAAAAATACAAATACAGATTGCGATCGATAATTGTCCTTGTCAGTTTGGAAGCTTGCATCAGTAAAACCTTGTATAATCAATTCTTCCTCACAACCATAAATTCGGAATTAATTCTTAGTTTCTCTTAAGTAATTAAGGGCATTCTTTAAAGCTACATAGTGACCATCACATGGATATGACTGGTAACTACTTGTTATGCTCAAAGCCCACAAGACATTTGGGCACATACATATTATTGTATACATGATAGATATAATTATGGAGGCATATTAAATTTTACTCATACGTGCCCTCTCTTCCAAAGAACTGGGACATTTACTTCTAGAGAGACTTATTCCATGAGACATAGGTAAGTTTTCGATCTTGGAATTTTTCATGTTGAACCTCTTTAGAATGTTGTTAATGTATGTAATTTTACTGCTTAGGCCAAGAAGCCTTCTAGATCTGTCTCTATATATCTTGATTCCTAGTATATATGATGATTCACCTAAGTCCTTCATGGAGAAGGTATTACACAATCACATTTTAACCAATTGTAGAGTAGGTATTTCATTTCCCGTCAATAGTATGCCATCTACATACAATATGAGAAATACAATCATGATCCCACAAACGTTTTTGTAAATACAAGGTTCATCTCATTTTTAATAAAGCCAAAATGTTTGACTATCTCATCAAAATGAAGATCTCAACTACAAGATCCTTGCTTCAATCCATAGATTGGCCTTTGTAGCTTACATATTTTAGTCTACTCATTTAAAGTGATCCAATTTTTTGGTTGTATCATGTACATACTCTAGAAGATTTCCATCAAGGAAAGTAGTTTTTATGTCTACTTTCTAAATATCATAGTCATGCTAATCTACTAAGGCAAACATGATCCTAATAGATTTAACCATGACAACTAGTGAAACAGTTTCACTATAACCAACACCTTGAACTTGTTTGAAACCTTTTACAACCAATCTCCATCTATAGGTTTATACATTACCATCCATATCGATCTCGTATTAAAGACCCACTTGAAATCTATGGGTTTTACCCCATCAAGTGGATCTACCAAGTGCCATAACTTATTGATGTACATGGAGTCTACTTTAGATCTCATGGCCTCAAGCCATTTCTCATAATCTAGTCTCTTAATAGAATCATTGTATGTTGTTGGATCATCATTCTCAATGACCAACACATCATCTTCTTGAGTTATAGAAATTCATATCTCTATGGAACAAGACATGCCCTACTAGACCTTTGAGGTTCTTCTGCTATGATAGGAACTTGAGTGTTACAACCCTCTTCTATCTTTGTTGGTAATCTTAGGATTTAAGATAACCTTAATGCTTGTTATACTTTTATTAGTAATATATCACCTTGTGCTTTATCTTAACTTTTTTGTCTCAAATATTTGTATGAATAACTCATAACTATGACTTAAGCATACCACAAGGTCTAGTGTTTTAGTTGATATACAATTAGCCCATACATACATGTTGGAGGAGAATTAATGATACTTGAGGAAATAATTAATAAGAACATTTTAATTTATAATATTATAAAAATAATACATATCATTGTATATAATTCAATTACAAATCCAACACAAAAATAATGAACCAAATCGGAGTTAAAATGAGAAAGTTATGATATTTTTAGTAGCATGTATAGTTTCCCAACGACCATCGAGAATGAGCTTTTTCAGCGACCCAAAACTCAGTGATCCAAAACTTAGTGAAACAAAACCCAGAGACCCAAGTCTTAGTAACCCAAAACCCAATGACCCAAAACTCGGTGACCCAAAACCCAACAACACAAAACTCAACGACCCAAAACCCAACGACCGTCGAGAATTGCCACATAGTATAACCAAATCGTAAAATGATCATTATTCAGGCTATACATATTCATTTTCAATGAAATAAAGTGAGTTAGAACCATGATGAAATCCTATATCTTCTCATACCCTTAGGAAAATGAAAATAAGACATGGAGGGTGATTTCTAGGGCGATTTTTGGGTAAAGAGTGAAGACTAGCTATAGATCGATGAACTAACCATAGATTCTTCATGGTAAGTAGTTCTAGACCGTAGGTACCTTATTTTTGCCTCTTTGATCCATTGAGGATCTTCTTTTCAAATATATAGAGGTTTTTATCCTCCTGATTTATTCATCTTCTACCTCTAGATAACTATTTTAGATTCATTTTTCCTGTTGATGATCAGTTTAGAACGAGATCTTGAGGGTTGAAGCTTGATTCAAACTCGTGTGAGCTAAGATCCAAACTTAGTTGGTGAAAGGGCTAAATTTGTAACATCCCTGACCTGGGTTATGAGTTAACCCTAGATGTTTTTCCTAATAAGGTTGATTAGATGCTTAATATTATCTTGTGAAAAGTAATTAGGGCTCATGAGGAACCTATGTTTTAATTTTGGTCCTGTTTGGACAATGTTGAAGCAATGTTTGCTTATTTTGGACTAAAGTGCAAATTACCCAAGTTGAGGGGTTAAATTGCAAATGTTGCATGATAAGATGTTACTATGATGTTGAGACATCATAAGAATGAATTTGATGAAGTGGTAAGGTTTCTACAAGCCTGGACACCAGAGCTTGATTGACAATGTTGTGCATTAAAACCTAGTTTTCGTATAAAGTGCAATTTACCCAAAACCTAGGGTTCAATATGCAAATTACCACTTAAATAAGGTCCCTAATAATATTTGGCATCATGTAGAGCAAAGAAAATGAGAAGGGCACCTCATTTGAATTATCTTGGAGGAGAGAGAATCTTGATATTAAAATAATCAAGATTTAAGCCCAATTGAAACCCTAATTCAAATTAATGCAAAAATAAATAAAATAATTGAAGGGTCCTTCAAACAAAATTAATTTGGTTGGATTATGATGTGTGTGTGGACGTCCTTTAGCTTGCAAGGATCAAAAATATCCTAAGGAGGTGAAATTCCACTCACCTTATTATAAGGAAAAGAATTTCCACTCAAAAATATATATTATTATTATAATAGATTAAGGTGCTTAATTTCTTTTCCATTAATTATTGGATAATGAAGAGCTTTTACGAAAGTTTGAAGGTGGTTTCGTGATCAAGTAATGGAGGAGGATTAGGGGGAAATTAGTATGGAATTTATTTAAGGAAAATGATTTCATTTTCTCTTTCATCAAAGACCCATATACATATTCTTTATATATACCTTATTTCAATAACACCTAAGGAACGTTTCCCTTAGCCTTTTCCTTATTCCTTTTGCTTTGGCCGACCTAAGGAGAGCTCAGGAGAAGGAGAAGGACGACCACCACCTGTAGGTAAGGTTTGATCATCTTCTACCTTGGATTCATGGTGAAAACCCTAAATCAATGATTGATTCTAGGTTTTCTTCACTCGATTTCCATTTCTAGCCATCCATTTCATCCAAAATCTCAAGAACGAACTTTGTATAGTTTCTGGAGCTCCATACACCATTAAAGCCACGGATCTTGGATCTTGGAGATCAAATTTGAGGCGGGTTTTATAACTTAAACCCTCAAACATTGCTATTGCATCAATCTTCTATGCTTTGTTGATTGATTTCTTCAATTTGATAAACTTTTGCTTCTTTGCTGCAAATTCCATCAAGAACGGTTGCTGTTCTTGGGTGCACGAAGGAAGATGATGATGAAATCATCATAAGAAAGCACCTCACCAAATATCTTGGGAGCAAATGATCTCATTGGTTGGGACCAAACGGTTTCACCAAAACCGTTTGGTGACCAAACGGTTTGCAGACCGTTTGGTGGCAAACGGTTTCAAAACCGTATGAAAGAGTTGACCAAGCGTGGACAGTTTGGGAATCTCGTTCCTAATTATGTAGGCTAATGACCCTCCAAATTTGAGGGGTTAACTCCAAAGGAATCATTGGTTGAAGGCCAATCAATTAGGCAAATCGAACTGAATTAAGTGCTGATTTTCAACCTGATTAACTTGAACTTTTTGGGCAAACGGTTTCAAGACCGTTTGAGTGCGTTGACCAAGCGTTGAACGTTTGGGATTATTGATACCTATTATGTTGGATAATGACTCACCAAATTTTATGGGTTAACTCCCAAGGAATCATGAGTTGAAGGCTAATCAATTGGGCAAACCCTAATTGAAATCAGTGCTGAAATTCCAATGAGTTAATTAGAGATTTTGGGTTGATTAGCCCAAACGGTCTCAAGACCGTTTGGGGATCACCCCAAGACCATTTGGAGGTCTGGGGTCAAGTATAGTTGACCAATTGAAGGTCCAAAGGTACCAAATCATACTGCAACTAAATGCTGATTTGTTGATCAACTCGATAGACCAATCCATGATGATTTTTCACTAAAGTCCAAAGGTTGGATGGGCCAAACGGTCTCAAGACCATTTGGAGCACATCCAAACGGTCTCAAGACCGTTTGGTGGTCACCCAAGACCGTTTGGAGGTCTAGGGTTGAGTATAGTTCAGTGGTTGAAGGTCTAAAGATATCAAGTTGATCTGCAATAGATTGCTGATTTGGTGAGCACTTCAATGAACCAAACCCTAATTAGATTGCTTGGATTTGAGTGATATGATGGGCAAACGGTCTCAAGACCGTTTGGAGCTCATCAAAATGGTCTCAAGACCGTTTGGTGGTCACCCAAGACCGTTTGGAGGTCTAGGGTTGAGTATAGTTCAGTGGTTGAAGGTATAAAGATATCAAGTTGATCTGCAATAGATTGCTGATTTGGTGAGCACTTCAATGAACCAAACCCTAATTAGATTGCTTGGATTTGAGTGATATGATGGGCAAACGGTCTCAAGACCGTTTGGAGCTCATCCAAACGGTCTCAAGACCGTTTGGTGGTCACCCAAGACCGTTTGGAGGTCTAGGGTTGAGTATGGTTAGGTGTTTGAAGGTCTAAAGGTACCAAGATGTTATACAATGCAATACTGATTTGGTGATCAATCCAATGAACCAAACTCTAATTGGTTGACTTCGATTTGAGTGATTTGATGGGCAAACGGTCTCAAGACCGTTTGGAGGTCATCCAAACGACCTCAAGACCGTTTGGGGTCAGGTCATACCCAATTTGGATGATGGTTCAATGGTTTCAATGCAACTAGTTCTGCATTGATTAGTGTTGTTGGATCATCGATTCCAAGCCCTAATTCAATTGAATCAAACCCTAATTGAGGGTAAATTGAGGGTCAAATCAGTTGAAGGTTGACCTATTAAACTCAATTGAAGTATGATGGCAGGTCCAATTGATGATTGATTCCATGAGTCCAATGATTGAAGGAATCAACATTGGAAACCCTAATTCAATTGGATACATTATGTAATGGAGGTCCAATGAGATTGAATTTTTGGGAATTAAGATAATGAATGTTCTATTAATCCAATGATGATTAGTAATGGTAATCAATGAAAGTACATAGGTTGAAACCCTAATAGTACCTAAGTGATTAAGTGCCAATTAAGGGATGAATCCCTAATTGCTTATAGGATCAATGACTTGATACACTATGTTAATCATAGTTGTATGTACTTGACTGAAGAGTTGATATGACCTAATCAAGTTAATAAGTTGATAGCATGAATTCCTACATGAATATGGTTCATGTGGTGATTAAGGGTTATGATCCTTAAGCAAAGAGATCATGAAACCCTAAAGATGAACATAAACCCTAATTGACAGGGTTATTGAACTGAAACCCTAGCAAGGGCATGGTGGGGTAATCCTTGATTAGTGATGTTATCATTATCCTGCATTATGCTGATATGAAATAGATGTGTTTGTTATCATCTGTACTAATCATGCAGGTATTTTGAGATATTGAACATATCCAGGTATGAGCTATGATGCCTTGTGTATTGAAAACACTTTATAAGTTTTATAAACAATGATATGCTATGTTGACTCATATGTATCAACCCTATATACCCTATAAAGATGAGGATATGAAACTCTTAGGAATGAGGTATGCTACCCTAATAATGATATGGATAACATCCTAAGAGTTGAAATATCTAAAGTGATGGATTATGGGTTATCCTATATTCAACAATGTCTAACCATTGAATAAGTTCATATCATTAAAGATAGTTGGACAATTCTAATGTGTAACTTATGCACTATATGATGGTAGTAACATGTAGTGGATAAAGTATTAAGAGGGAAGATACCTTAATACAAGGTTAGTTTATTAACCTAAATAAGAAAGAAATGAGGAGAAAGTGATACATCAAGACATGATAGATATCACATTCAATATTTCAAGGTTGAAATACCTTGATGCATCTCAATCCAACATTTTGGGATGAGAAACACATGAAGTGTGTGTGTTATGTAGATATTACAATGAAATTGTAATGAGTTGATATACTTTGATGAGTATAAGCTAATATACATTGTTTAAAGGGATGAGCCACTCTAATGGGTATGAGGTAATCATACCATAATAAGAAAGAGAAGTGGACTTATACCTTGAATTGATGATCTTTAAGGATATATGATGAGGGTAGTAATCATAAGCATATACATGATATCTTTAGTTGTCCCTAGAAGTGTGGAACAATACATTAGGGTTGATCTAACTACATGAGCATAAAACCCTAATTGATGTCAGTTAGGAAACCCTAACCCTAATTTTGGGTAAAGGGAGTGAAAAGCCCTATTGAGTGATAAACCATAACCCTGATAAAAGGAATTGTGATGTTACTAAGGTATCACATGATGTGGTCAATGACTTGTATGGTTTTTATCATGTATATTAATCATGTAGACATCATGAGATGAAGAGCATAGCCAGACCTGAGCTATGCCATTCATATAACAAATATGTTGAATGGCCTTATGTGCCTAATGATGTTGTTGCTTAGCAAAAGTAACAAACGGTATATGGACCTTATGAGTCTCATGAATAAGTTGTTGTTGTCTAGAGAAAGGTGACAAAACATTTAATAGGCTTTGAGAGCCATGTGAGATACTTGTGTAACAAGTATCATGCTTACCTCGGTCTAAGGACCTGAAGGTAATAGTTACCTAGCAAGTGATAACAATGACAATGATGAATTGAGGGTATGAATACCCATATTCGATAAGCATGATAATGATGTGGTTGAGGGATGAGAAATCCCAGTATTGTAATGAGGGACTGAGATCCCAATGTCTCATAAAGAATGAGAAGTGAATGATGAAAATAGTACATGTTTCTTTATAGCATTTGTCTGAATAAAATATGTTTGAGAACTTGAATGATGCTAAAAGAATATGATAATGTACTTAATTAATCAAGTGAAATCATATCATGTAGAGCCCTGACCATAGATCCATCATCGTCAGCAAATTGGTGATGGTGAAACGGGTGCTCCGCGGAAAAACCCGGAGGGCATACTTTTGAGTATGTGGGGGTAAATGGGTGAAAATATCCTTACGTCCTAATGAGGGAATTGGGGAAAGGCAAACACTAAACCTCTCAATCCTTCATTACTTGCACCGAGATAGATGTATCACGAATCTCCCGTAGATTAGGACAGATGCAGTACACATCTCCCAATAATATGCCGGATCGATGGAGATAAACACAAGATCTCACGATCGCGAAGAGAGTGCAGCACGCCACTGTAACTCTGATAGCGAAGTTGCCAGTATACCCTGGAAAGCTATAATATAGCAGAGACACAAGATGTCATGCATGTAATCTCGCGCTGACCGAGATATGGGAGGTCTTGGTAGCCGGCTCTACCTTTGACCTTGTATGGTACCGATTTCGACTTCGCAATGGTCGGTTGGAGCATGAGCGGTATATCTCATATCCTTAGGGCATAAGTGTGATTGTAAAATGTAATCAGCCGTCTAGCATGTTTGCTATAGGATTGAATACATAAATTCATTGGTTGATGTTATACTTCTGATATGCAATGTTAGTTGATAAATGTTATTCATGTCTCTTTACATTCCTTGCAATTATATGTATGGATTATGAATCTACCATGAGTAGATACAATGTTCTCCTTAAGAAAGGAGATTACCTTTCTCTGTTCATACAATGAATAATGCTGCTGTTCATATGTAAGTACTCATGTTCAATTCTAATATAATAATCTGCTATAACAATGTTTTGGCGGAGAGTTATATCTCCCGCTGGGACAATTTACAATTGTCTCACCCTCGTGGGATTCAACATTTTTAGGTGGACGCAGACAAAGAAGCAGAGATTCTTTTGCAGGAAAAGGAAAGCAACAGCAATATCAGATACAGTAGTGATGACTCAAGTGGAGGCACTGGCTGTCAAGTTTGGTATAGTTAGTAGTCCTATGTGTCGTCTCTATACTCTCAGGTCCTCGGAGTCAGTAGATAGTGCTTTTATCTTCGACTTGAGATTTTGACCTGAATGCCTCGAGGTTTTATGTTGCTTATGTATAGTAGAGTAAAGCAACTGTTGTGTGTAAACCTCGAGAAGAGATGTTACATGGTGTGTAACTACAAACAAGGATGTTTATGTAATGCTATGGTTTTTGTTATAAGAGTTTCCTATGTTTGGATCTCTTTGCAAAAAGTCTTAAATTTTTAGTGATTTTCAGTAATCCGCTGCTAATGATTCGCTTCCGCATTAGTTAATCTTGTGTTTTATAAGTTGGATGCCACAATTGTTGGTATCAGAGCTCTAGGTTCACTGAATCTAAAGAGACATAGGACTAAGGTAGAAGAGTCTGTTCTAGTGTCTTCTAATGTATCTGATAATATCTTCTGCTCATATAGGAGGAGAAGAACTTGAGGATGACTAGGTCACATGAGGAGTTTGCTGCAGAAAGCAGCAATGCTGCACTAAGAAGAGGTGCAGGGGAATAGGAAAGAGAGGGACTATTGCCTGAGAACCCCTTAGTTAATCCAATTGTGATAAGAAATCCTTCCCTAGGTATCACTGTTGGGGAACTCAGGGCAACTATGGTATATCTAGTGGATCGAGCACTAGCAGTGCAACCTAGATTACCAGGCCCCAATGAGGATGTTCTGGATATCAACAGGATATGTAATCCACATCAGCAGGTGGAAGCAATAAGAAATGATGAAGTTCTGGACTTAGAACAAGTCTATGTTCAACCTCAGCCTGTTGAAACAATAAACAATGAAGGAAGGAATACGGTTCAACCCAAAAATAGAATTTGCTATGGGTGTAGAAAGCCTGGACATATTGTAAAGAATTGTCCAACAAAGAACAAGGAAGTGAGAATTGAGAAAAGGCCTATCCAAATCCAGGAACAAAGGCCTAGTAGTTCTAAAAAGGGAAAGACTTTGGTATCATCAGTACAACTAGGACCTAGTGCACCAAGGCAATGGTCATCTAGAAAGGGTAAAGAACCCTCTAGACCGTACCTAGCACCCAGAATTTGTTACCAATGTAGACAAGTAGGATATCTGGCAAGAGATTGCTCAGCCAGAAATGTTATGGTGAATCAACCTCTGAGGCAGAATCAGCCTGGGGCAGTGAACCATCCACAAATCATGACAGGTTAGACATAATAATGTCATTTTAACTTGTCATTTTATGATTTTCTAAGCTATAGAAAGCAATTGATTTTGAGTTTTCTTGGATTAGTCCTATGAGGACTTACATTTTATGCAGTAACATTATAGATATTTTATATGGTTCCTACTCTTATGAAAGAAGATGAGGTATAAAAGAGATGTCTGGATGAAATCCAGGGATGTTAAATCCTATGTTGATAAAAATATGAAAAGAAAGGAACATGATAATATACAAAGTGCATACTACTTGATCTCAGTACTTGTAAACCCTGGCCAGGTATACAATTATTGATGATAAAGTGAGTATGGAAACTCTTAGATTGTAATCTCTCTGATTGCCCTGATCAAGCAGTCATTCTGATACAATCTAATGAGTCTCATGAAATTAGAAATATGGAATGAATAAATGTGTCATATCCTAAGAATAAGAAAGAGAAACTTGAGATAATATCAAAGAGCATGTGTATATGAGGAATTAAAAGTATATTCCCCATAAGACAAGAATGGGATCAAGGGAGATGAACCTTGCTCAATAATGCTTCAAGCATAATAAAGATCATTTTCATAATGTGGAAATGGAAAATGTGATGAGATCTTGAGATAACCATAAACATGTTAAGATAATGATAAAGAAGGGAATAATGTCATGAAATCATCCTTATAATTCCTATGCTAGGGCAAGGAACCTTGGGTGAGATAAAGAGTAATTGCTTCGTGAATAGTTGAAAATACATGAATTAATAAGAGGAATGTGAATCCTTGTTTTCTTTCCTTTCAGGGACCTGGCAATCAAGTGGGTCTTAGGACACTTGATGTGCATAAGAGAAAAATTTTCAAGTGATGGATACTTAGAAAAGTATCAGTTTATCTTGGACTTTGGTTCCAAGATGAAGATATATGTAACAAGTGATGTCCCAAGAGGAAAGAAAGATAAAAATGTGATATGTTGTTAACACATGTAATAGATACCAAAGTAAGGGATCCTGGTATCTAAAGAAATATCAAATGGTTTATGTTGGCTACTTAGAGTGGTCAACCATGAATTACTCTGATTATATAAAATAATATGAACATCAGATGTTAGGGGTTTATGCTCTGCATAAACATGATATTAATAAAGAATGCATGATGTTTCTCTGAACAAGAAAAATGTTACTTGATACAAAATTGAGTCCACAGTCAATAATGAAGGACAGTGGAGCATGTGTCTTGTATGTTAATTCTATGAGAATCTTGTATGGAAACACCTTGTGCTGAACAAAAGTTTTATGGTGTCACCATAATAAGGAGATGATATGAGAATACTATATGGTATGATGAATAAAATACATCTGTCTTCCTTTATCTGGATTTCGGGGACGAAATCCTTGTTAGGGGTTTATAATTTGTAACATCCCTGACCTGGGTTATGAGTTAACCCTAGATGTTTTTCCTAATAAGGTTGATTAGATGCTTAATATTATCTTGTGAAAAGTAATTAGGGCTCATGAGGAACCTATGTTTTAATTTTGGTCCTGTTTGGACAATGTTGAAGCAATGTTTGCTTATTTTGGACTAAAGTGCAAATTACCCAAGTTGAGGGGTTAAATTGCAAATGTTGCATGATAAGATGTTCCTCTGATGTTGAGACATCATAAGAATGAATTTGATGAAGTGGTAAGGTTTCTACAAGCCTGGACACCAAGATAGAGCTTGATTGACAATGTTGTGCATTAAAACCTAGTTTTGGTATAAAGTGCAATTTACCCAAAACCTAGGGTTCAATATGCAAATTACCACTTCAATAAGGTCCCTAATAATATTTGGCATCATGTAGAGCAAAGAAAATGAGAAGGGCACCTCATTTGAATTATCTTGGAGGAGAGAGAATCTTGATATTAAAATAATCAAGATTTAAGCCCAATTGAAACCCTAATTCAAATTAATGCAAAAATAAATAAAATAATTGAAGGGTCCTTCAACCAAAATTAATTTGGTTGGATTCTGATGTGTGTGTGGACGTCCTTGAGCTTGCAAGGATCAAAAATATCCTAAGGAGGTGAAATTCCACTCACCTTATTATAAGGAAAAGAATTTCCACTCAAAAATATATATTATTATTATAATGGATTAAGGTGCTTAATTTCTTTTCCATTAATTCTTGGATAATGAAGAGCTTTTACGAAAGTTTGAAGGTGGTTTCGTGATCAAGTAATGGAGGAGGATTAGGGGGAAATTAGTATGGAATTTATTTAAGGAAAATGATTTCATTTTCTCTTTCATCAAAGACCCATATACATATTCTTTATATATACCTTATTTCAATAACACCTAAGGAACGTTTCCCTTAGCCTTTTCCTTATTCCTTTTGCTTTGGCAGACCTAAGGAGATCTCAGGAGAAGGAGAAGGAAGAACACCACCTGTAGGTAAGGTTTGATCATCTTCTACCTTGGATTCATGGTGAAAACCCTAAATCAATGATTGATTCTAGGTTTTCTTCACTCGATTTCCATTTCTAGCCATCCATTTCATCCAAAAGCTCAAGAACGAACCTTGGATAGTTGCTGGAGCTCCATCCACCATTAAATCCATGGAGCTTGGATCTTTGAGATCAAATTTGAGGCGGGTTTTATAACTTAAACCCTCAAACATTGCTATTGCATCAATCTTCTATGCTTTGTTGATTGATTTCTTTAATTTGATAAACTTTTGCTTCTTTGCTGCAAATTCCATCAAGAACGGTTGCTGTTCTTGGGTGCACGAAGGAAGATAATGATGACATCATCATAAGCAAGCACCTCACCAAATATCTTGGGAGCAAATGATCTCATTGGTTGGGACCAAACGGTTTCACCAAAACCGTTTGGTGACCAAACGGTTTGCAGACCGTTTGGTGGAAAACGGTTTCAAAACCGTATGAAAGAGTTGACCAAGCGTGGACCGTTTGGGAATCGCGTTCCTAATTATGTAGGCTAATGACCCTTAAAAGTTGATGGGTTAACTCCAAAGGAATCATTGGTTGAAGGCCAATCAATTAGGCAAATCGAACTGAATTAAGTGCTGATTTTCAACCTGATTAACTTGAACTTTTTGGGCAAACGGTTTCAAGACCGTTTGAGTGCGTTGACCAAGCATTGAAAGTTTGGGATTATTGATACCTATTATGTTGGCTAATGACTCACCAAATTTTATGGGTTAACTCCCAAGGAATCGTGAGTTGAAGGCTAATCAATTGGGCAAACCCTAATTGAAACCAGTGCTGAAATTCCAATGAGTTAATTAGAGATTTTGGGTTGATTAGCCCAAACGGTCTCAAGACCATTTGGGGATCACCCCAAGACCGTTTGGAGGTCTGGGGTCAAGTATAGTTGACCAATTGAAGGTCCAAAGGTACCAAATCATACTGCAACTAAATGCTGATTTGTTGATCAACTCGATAGACCAATCCATGATGATTTTTCACTAAAGTCCAAAGGTTGGATGGGCCAAACGGTCTCAAGACCGTTTGGAGCACATCCAAACGGTCTCAAGACCGTTTGGTGGTCACCCAAGACCGTTTGGAGGTCTAGGGTTGAGTATAGTTCAGTGGTTGAAGGTCTAAAGATATCAAGTTGATCTGCAATAGATTGCTGATTTGGTGAGCACTTCAATGAACCAAACCCTAATTAGATTGCTTAGATTTGAGTGATATGATGGGCAAACGGTCTCAAGACCGTTTGGAGCTCATCAAAACGGTCTCAAGACCGTTTGGTGGTCACCCAAGACCGTTTGGAGGTCTAGGGTTGAGTATAGTTCAGTGGTTGAAGGTATAAAGATATCAAGTTGATCTGCAATAGATTGCTGATTTGGTGAGCACTTCAATGAACCAAACCCTAATTAGATTGCTTGGATTTGAGTGATATGATGGGCAAACGGTCTCAAGACCGTTTGGAGCTCATCCAAACGGTCTCAAGACCGTTTGGTGGTCACCCAAGACCGTTTGGAGGTCTAGGGTTGAGTATGGTTAGGTGTTTGAAGGTCTAAAGGTACCAAGATGTTATACAATGCAATACTGATTTGGTGATCAATCCAATGAACCAAACTCTAATTGGTTGACTTAGATTTGAGTGATTTGATGGGCAAACGGTCTCAAGACCATTTGGAGGTCATCCAAACGACCTCAAGACCGTTTGGGGTCAGGTCATACCCAATTTGGATGATGGTTCAATGGTTTCAATGCAACTAGTTCTGCATTGATTAGTGTTGTTGGATCATCGATTCCAAGCCCTAATTCAATTGAATCAAACCCTAATTGAGGGTAAATTGAGGGTCAAATCAGTTTAAGGTTGACCTATTAAACTCAATTGAAGTATGATGGCAGGTCCAATTGATGATTGATTCCATGAGTCCAATGATTGAAGGAATCAACATTGGAAACCCTAATTCAATTGGATACATTATGTAATGGAGGTCCAATGAGATTGAATTTTTGGGAATTAAGATAATGAATGTTCTATTAATCCAATGATGATTAGTAATGGTAATCAATGAAAGTACATAGGTTGAAACCCTAATAGTACCTAAGTGATTAAGTGCCAATTAAGGGATGAATCCCTAATTGCTTATAGGATCAATGACTTGATACACTATGTTAATCATAGTTGTATGTACTTGACTGAAGAGTTGATATGACCTAATCAAGTTAATAAGTTGATAGCATGAATTCCTACATGAATATGGTTCATGTGGTGATTAAGGGTTATGATCCTTAAGCAAAGAGATCATGAAACCCTAAAGATGAACATAAACCCTAATTGACAAGGTTATTGAACTGAAACCCTAGCAAGGGCATGGTGGGGTAATCCTTGATTAGTGATGTTATCATTATCCTGCATTATGCTGATATGAAATAGAGGTGTTGGTTATCATCTGTACTAATCATGCAGGTATTTTGAGATATTGAACATATCCAGGTATGAGCTATGATGCCTTGTGTATTGAAAACACTTTATAAGTTTTATAAACAATGATATGCTATGTTGACTCATATGTATCAACCCTATATACCCTATAAAGATGAGGATATGAAACTCTTAGGAATGAGGTATGCTACCCTAATAATGATATGGATAACATCCTAAGAGTTGAAATATCTAAAGTGATGGATTATGGGTTATCCTATATTCAACAATATCTAACCATTGAATAAGTTCATATCATTAAAGATAGTTGGACAATTCTAATGTGTAACTTATGCACTATATGATGGTAGTAACATGTAGTGGATAAAGTATTAAGAGGGAAGATACCTTACTACAAGGTTAGTTTATTAACCTAAATAAGAAAGAAATGAGGAGAAAGTGATACATCAAGACATGATAGATATCACATTCAATATTTCAAGGTTGAAATACCTTGATGCATCTCAATCCAACATTTTGGGATGAGAAACACATGAAGTGTGTGTGTTATGTAGATATTACAATGAAATTGCTTTTCGCAAGAACGTCGCTCCCATTCAGAATTACGGGTTGAAGCTCGTGAATTTAAGCAATACATTAGGGTTGATTTAACTACATGAGCATAAAACCCTAATTGATGTCAGTTAGGAAACCCTAACCCTAATTTTGGGTAAAGGGAGTGAAAAGCCCTATTGAGTGATAAACCATAACCCTGATAAAAGGAATTGTGATGTTACTAAGGTATCACATGATGTGGTCAATGACTTGTATGGTTTTTATCATGTCTATTAATCATGTAGACATCATGAGATGAAGAGCATAGCCAGACCTGAGCTATGCCATTCATATAACAAATATGTTGAATGGCCTTATGTGCCTAATGATGTTGTTGCTTAGCAAAAGTAACAAACGGTATATGGACCTTATGAGTCTCATGAATAAGTTGTTGTCGTCTAGAGAAAGGTGACAAAACATTTAATAGGCTTTGAGAGCCATGTGAGATACTTGTGTAACAAGTATCATGCTTACCTCGGTCTAAGGACCTGAAGGTAATAGTTACCTAGAAAGTGATAACAATGACAATGATGAATTGAGGGTATGAATACCCAGATTCGATAAGCATGATAATGATGTGGTTGAGGGATGAGAAATCCCAGTATTGTAATGAGGGACTGAGATCCCAATGTCTCATAAAGAATGAGAAGTGAATGATGAAAACAGTACATGTTTCTTTATAGCATTTGTCTGAATAAAATATGTTTGAGAACTTGACTGATGCTAAAAGAATATGATAATGTACTTAATTAATCAAGTGAAATCATATCATTTAGAGCCCTGACCATAGATCCATCATCGTCAGCAAATTGGTGATGGTGAAACGGGTGCTCCGCGGCAAAACCCAGAGGGCATACTTTTGAGTATGTGGGGGTAAATGGGCGAAAATATCCTTACGTCCTAATGAGGGAATTGGGGAAAGGCAAACACTAAACCTCTCAATCCTTCATTACTTGCACCGGGATAGATGTATCACGAATCTCCCGAAGATTGGGACAGATGCAGTACACATCTCCCAATAATATGCCGGATCGATGGAGATAAACACAAGATCTCACGATCGCGAAGAGTGTGCAGCACGCCACTGTAACTCTGATAGCGAAGTTGCCAGTATACCCTGGAAAGCTATAATATAGCAGAGACACAAGATGTCATGCATGTAATCTCGCGCTGACCGAGATATGTGAGGTCTTGGTAGCCGGCTCTACCTTTGACCTTGTATGGTACCGATTTCGACTTCGCAATGGTCGGTTGGAGCATGAGCGGTATATCTCATCTCCTCAGGGCATAAGTGTGATTGTAAAATGTAATCAACCATCTAGCATGTTTTCTATAGGATTGAATACGGAAATTCATTGGTTGATGTTATACTTCTGATATGCAATGTTAGTTGATAAATGTTATTCATGTCTCTTTACATTCCTTGCAATTATATGTATGGATTATGAATCTACCATGAGTAGATACAATGTTCTCCTTAAGAAAGGAGATTACCTTTCTCTGTTCGTACAATGAATAATGCTGCTGTTCATATGTAAGTACTCCTGTTCAATTCTAATATAATAATCTGCTATAACAATGTTTTGGCAGAGAGTTATATCTCTCGCTGGGACAATTTACAATTGTCTCACCCCCGTGGGATCCAACATTTTTAGGTGGACGCGGACAAAGAAGCAGAGATTCTTTTGCAGGAAAAGGAAAGCAGCAGCAATATCAGATACAGTAGTGATGACTCAGGTGGAGGCACTGGCTGTCAAGTTTGGTATAGTTAGTAGTCCTATGTGTCGTCTCTGTACTCTCAGGTCCTCGGAGTCAGTAGATAGTGCTTTTATCTTCGACTTGAGATTTTGACCTGAATGCCTCGAGGTTTTATGTTGCTTATGTATAGTAGAGTAAAGCAACTATTGTGTGTAAACCTCGAGAAGAGATGTTACATGGTGTGTAACTACAAACAAGGATGTTTATGTAATGGTATGGTTTTTGTTATAAGAGTTTCCTATGTTTGGATCTCTTTGCAAAAAGTCTTAAATTTTTAGTGATTTTCAGTAATCCGCTGCTAATGATTCGCTTCCGCATTAGTTAATCTTGTGTTTTATAAGTTGGATGCCACAAAATTAGTAATCTTAGATGAGATCTATGATTAGAAACTCACTTTTTAACCTTGATTTACAACATACAAATTCAAATAATGGCTTTCCAGTATTTCTATGATGATTGTGATGAATTTCATAAATTTGTGTGGTGATTTTCAGTAGTATAAAAGCTTATTTGATTATATGATAGTGATGTAATGTCATATCTCAAGTTACTATGTGATTTTCTATGAATGAGGGGTGATGTAATGATGCAAATAGAGGGACCATGGAAGCTGAGTTGTCCTAATTTGGAACTAAAGAGTCAAACTGCAGTTTATGAGAACTCGAAAGTTGTTAGATGATTTATGTGCTAAATGTGTCATGATTAGTGGACAAAAATAGGATAATCATTAGTTACTATAATGAATCATGTTAAATCAATTGAATGTCACTAGACAATAGATGCCCTGGACACTATAGAATCCTCACAGGAGGTTTACGTTGTGAGGAGGAAATGTGCTTCCTGACTAGAGGTCCCACATAGGTCAAGGTAAGCTGAAGCACACCAGTAGGTTGTGGAAGTCTAGGCTAGTAAGGGCGGAATCCTTAAATGATTGGTATCCAATACCGATTGGAGATGTTGGTAGTACCCGAGTTAGGACTTATGGTGATCACTGGACATCTTTGGCAGACCCACTAGTGCACAACAAGCCTAAGGGTTTTGACTCCCCACTTGAGTACCCAGATTAAGAGGAGGGGTCTGAGATATCCAACCACTCCCATTATCTGCCAAGAGGTAGACGTGGTGATGCCAGCTGTAGACTTGGTATTGGGACTACAAACTTTGGATCTTGGGCATGCTTCTAAGTCTTGTACAGTGAGATCATAGCTTGTTGTAGTACTTTCACATGTTGTGGTACACCTCATGTGGGTCAAGTGGCATAATAAGTGGATTAAAAATCAAGTGAATGGATTTAGGTTATCACCTTTTCAGTATTTAATATCAGACCAACTGTTATGATGATTAATTTACAATTTTAAACTTTCAATGCTTTCATACTTCTACATTTAACTTTTATCAATTTTAAACATTGTTAATATCATGGTTACCTATTCCTTTTCTACTCACTGAGCCAGTAACTCATCAATCTATTGAACAATTTTTTAGGTAAAGGATTAGTTCTTCTTGAGGAGACAGAAGCCAATTTTTATCAAGAGTAGAACATATGTCCTAAATAAGAAGTAGTTAGAATAGATAGACGATCTCTAATCCTTCCTATGGATCATGGGAATGAGAGAGTGAGAAAAGAGAGTAGTTTGTAATGGAATGTACATGATGTATATTAAGTGTGGAACTATTTCTTCTACATATGATTGAACTATGTTGTAACATTTAATGTTATGCTTAAATGAGACATTATCGTTTAGTAAGTGATACTACTATATATATGAGAAAAGAAAAAGATAAGGATGACTTTCTATAAGTGGTTAAAAATTGATGGTTTGTAGTAATCCCTACTTGGCGGGCCCTAACCCTGGTTAGTGGGTTCGGGTCACATCAACTGTTTTGGTATCAGAGCACAGGTTGAACCTAAAATGAGTTTAGGTTTGAGACATGGGTGATAAGAGATCGATAGGATCATGATGCTTTCCACTTTGAACTGCAACTTTCCAACATATGTGTTCTGTTATAGATATGCATATGGAAGGAAGAGGATGTGAACATGGTGAGGAACAAGCTGAGAGCCATTATAGCCCTAACCCTTAAGCGATGGCTCAAGGTGGAGAAGGTAGGAATGATGCAACAAGGACGTACCACATTTTTCTAGAAACAAAAGAAAAATATAAGATGGGCATGAAGTCTTCATCCTCTAGTAAGGATTTCATGAGATCCTATGAGCTGGTGAAAAAGTTTGGTGGGACTGAATTCTCTGGAACAATAGATGTAGCTGTGGTAGAGGTTTGGCCTCAACAACTGAAAAGGTCTTTTGTCTCACGGGAGATGTTGAGTTATGGTGGTGTGGAGTAGAAGACAAGAGGAGACATATAGTGATGAAATGAAGGGACTTTGTGGATGAGTTTCACCTTAAGTATCTTCCTCCTACCTTCCTAAGTGATAAGGTCAAACAATTGGAGAATATCAGACAAGTCAGTAAGATGATTGGTGAATATGAGCCATATTTCATAAGGTTGGCTAATGTATGCCCACAACTTGTTCCTAATGATGTAGAAAAGTGCTAAAGATTTCAACAAAGATTAAAATTAGAAATTAGACACATCGTATCAGCTATTAGTCAGAGAGATAGAGAAAATTTTGGAGAATTTGAGGAAGCAACATATGTGTAGAAGAGTCGGTTAATGTTGATAAGCAGTCTGAGAGCATGAAAAGATCTGGAGACTTTAGTAGAGCAGGACATAGCAGTAATGGATAAAGAGGAGGTGGTGGTTTCTTTTCTAAGATAAGATGAGGATTTGGTTGTTTTGGGATACAAGGATCAAGTTCTTCACCCAGTGGAGGAAGGCCCAGTTCTAGTATATCAAATACACCACACATGTGGACACCTTCAACTAGGTATTCAGGATCATTAGTGTCAATAACACGACCATAGAGACAAGGTGCAACCATGTGTGACAACTGTGGTAGGATACACTCTAGACAGTATTGGGGAGTCACTACTCAAATGTGCTATCATTGTGGATAGACAAGACACATAAAAAGGGATCTCCCAAAGCTTCAATATATTTCACAACAAGGTTAACAATTGCAATTTTAGACTCCACAAAGGTAGGCTCCAGTTAGACAAGCAAGTTATTCAGTGGATTCAAGTTCTAGAGAGGAAGCACCTAGTACCAGTAGTGGACATCGAGGACAACATGGAAGAGGGAGAGTTGCTAGACGCTTATTCTCAATGAAACCATGTGAAGGTGTAGTTTCACCCAGAGTTGTGACAGGTGAGATGCTTCTCTTTAACAAAATTTCTATTATAGTATTGATAGATCCTGGTGTGACACATTCTTTCATTCAAAGATCGATAGTTAGTGGATTAATCTTTTAACCCATGATTTATCTTATGCATTGTTGTTAAGAGTTCCATTAGGTGAATCATCAGTTTTGATAGAAGTATGTGCTGGATGTTTATTGAGTTTTAGTGAGTATACAATAGCAGTTAATCTCATACTCTTAGATACTAATTCTTTTCAAATTATTTTGGGTATGGACTGCTTGAGACATATCATGTCCAGTGAGATTGTTGGAAGAAAGAAGCTATCTTTCAACAAGGTGGCTTTTCTTGTGTCTTTACTGGAGACAGAAAAGTCTTACACAGATGTATAGTATAAACTGATGTAGCTGATGAAATGATGAGAAAGGGATGTGAGACCCTTTTAGAACATGTGGTGGATGCTAGTGCAGAAAAAAGAACAATCAATATAGTAGATGTTCTGATCATATGTGAGTTCCTATATGTCTTTCCTGATGAGTTACTAGGTTTACTACCTGAAAGGCATATCAAATTTGAGATACCAAATTTACATGGTAGCCACCCAATAGCATTACCTGCCTATAGAATGGCACCTGTATAGTTGGAATTAAAAACTCAATTATAGGACTTACTGGATAAAGGATTTATTCAACCTAATACATCACCTTGGGGAGCTCCAATACTGTAGTTAAGAAAAAGCATGGAACCATGCAGTTATGCATAGACTATAGACAATTGAATAAGAATAAATATCCTTTACCTAGAATTGATGACTTGTTTGATCAACTACGTGAAGCAACAATCTTTTCAAAGATATACCTGAGGTCAAGATATCATCAGTATAAGAATAAATGCATGTGATGTACCAAAGTTAACATTCAGAATAAGGTATGGGCATTATGAGTTCATAGTCAAAGTCTTTTGGACTGACAAATGCTCTTGTAGATTTTATGGACATTATGAATAGGGGTTTCAAATTGTATCTAGATCACTTCATAATAGTATTTATAGATGATATTCTTATATATTTTAGAGATGCAGAACAACATGAGAAACATATGAGGATAGCCCTATAGTTGTTGAGGTGCCATCAACTTTATGTTGAGTTCAACAAATGTGAGTTCTAGTTGGTTGAAGTATCTTTTCTTGGGCATGTCATATCAGGAGAAGGAGTCAGTGTTGACCCTAAGAAGGTGGAATCTATTCTTCAGTGGGAGAAACCTACGATGAATATTAAGATTAAAATTTGTTTTAGGGTTAGCTGGATAATATAGGAGGTTTATAAGAAACTTTAGTGAAATTGAAGCACCCCTTACACACTGAACAAGGAAGGATGCACCTTTTGTTTGCACACCAATTCACTAGAAAAAAATATCCTAGAGTTTAATCCTTTTTTACTTTCCAATTAAGGTTAGTATAGAAGGGTCGATCCCACATGACAACTTTTTAAAGATATGTTTCTCCTAAACTCAATTTATTTTTGAGATTTTTCTTTTTGGTATTTTTCAAATATTTGCGTAAAGTAAAGTCCAATTTGAGGGGGGTTGATTATTATAATGTGAGAATGGAAATTGCAAGAAGAATAAAAGATTACACTAATGCAAGGAAAATAAAAGATTATTCTAATAAGAGAAAGTAAAAGAAGAGGTTGTTAGCATAAAAGATTATCTAACAAAAGTAAAATGTTGAGAATTAAAGGGTGAATTTGAAAGCAATGATCTAAAGTGGTTTGAAATCAAAGAGGAAGGCATAGAGGCTTAGAGTTTTCACCATCTTAACCCTTGTGAAAATAAAATCGAATGATACATGATAATAAGAAGGAAGTAGGTATGTGCTTATTTATAAATAAAACTCAAAAGAGGAACTCTACGTGAACCCATTGGTCCTGGTGTTCATGTGTTATTCCTAAAGGGGATTTTTCCATAGTAACATCCAAATCCTTGTGAATTTGGTTTAGGTGTTCTAAATCTCGATTTCCACAATCGCATCTGCCTGGAATAACAAGTGATAAAAATGATTAATTACATCATTTAAATCTGTGATTTCTAAATAAAAAAATATATGTCTAAACATTCGTGTAAAAACTTGATCCGATTAACACATGGCTAAGAGGCTATTCCCCTTTCCTCGATAAGAAAGCTACTCACTACTCATGGTGAGGATGGGAGAAATGAGGAAAGAAAGTAAAAGAGTCATATACTGCAATTTCAGATCTCTGTAGAGTCCAAGGCGGTGATGACTAAATGACTCATTTTCTTTTTCTCCTACTCTAAGAAGAAACGTGGAAAGAAGAACCAGGGAAGAGAGATGAAAAATTGAAAAAAAGAACTAAATTTATGAAAGAACTAACTTTATTGATCTTGAAAGTAAGATTAAACTAAAATGAAATGACAAAATTCCTCTATTGATTTCGTACTAAAAGAACTTGGGGGCCCTTTTCTTAGTGGAGTCCCCCCTCCTTTTATAGGGGAGGAGGGGTGGAAACCCTAAGAGGGGTGGGGGGTGAAAAAGAGAATAAATGATGAGTGCTGAATAATGTTGTCTACGCACCGTGAAATGGCTATCTCGTCAAGCAAGACAGTCATTTGGTGCTGACTATACACTCGTCTAGAAGATTGCGTGTGAAACCCTAAAGAGGGTAGTGGTGGCGCCCGTCTGGAAGATTACTTGGGCTTAAAGCGACACTCCAAATGACCATTTGGCTTCCATGAGCCACCCGTTCCGTGCGTGATGTGGCTTGACTTGGAAGCAACGGCTAAACCCTAATGGTGCACCCATCTCTCATTTCTTGATCTCGAAGTAAGACTATGAAATGGGCATATAGGGGCTTAGGAGGTCGTCTGGCGTTGCTATGCATGAATGGGAACCTAGCATCTGTGATGAAAGATTCAGTCTAAGTGACCTAGACATCTGGCTATGTGAGAGTGCTTGTACGACTGCATGAAACGACCGTCTCAACCAGTTGAAACAATCGTCTGGCTAGCTAAGTCAGTTGATCGAGCTAATGCCAAGGGGATCGTCTGGCTCTGGAACGAGGGTCTTTGTGTGCATGAGCCGACCGTTTGGGTCTAGTGAGACGACCGCCTCACTATCTCAAAGGGTCAAACCAAACTTTGGAGAAAATCCCTATAATATTAAGAAAAATTGGGTAAGTATTTGCATGAATAATCAAGAAGTGGGAAATTTACAATTTAGTCCAAAATTTACTAAAAAGAATGAAATGTGGTGAAAATTGACAAAGAAAAATATGTGAAAAGATGGATGAATATGCATGCTTCAAGAACCCCTTACACACTTAACAAGGAAGGATGTACCTTTTTTTTGATGTGAAACTTGTGAGAACAGTTTTCAAACATTAAAGAAGAAGTTAACCACAACACCAATCTTGATTTTGCCAGAGGCAGATAAAGGTTATGTGGTTTTCTGTGATGCATACAAGAGAGGTTTAGGATGTGTTCTTATGCAATAAGGAATGGTGGTGTCCTATGATTCTAGACAACTTAAGAAGAATGAAGAAAAATACCCCACACATGATCTTGACTTGGAAACAATAGTGCATGCCTTAAAGATATGGCTTCATTATCTTTATGGTGAATCATGTCATTTCTTTATTGATCATAAGAGTCTAAAGTACATTTTCACACAAAGGGATCTCAACCTGAGACATCATAGAGGGTTGGAGCTTATAAAGGATTATGATGTAACCATTGATTACCACCCCAGAAAGGCCAATATTGTGGCAGATACTCTGAGCAGGAAGTCAACATCATCTACAAAAATGTTTATTGGCATGTGTAAAAAGAAACTTGTTAGTTAATATGAGAGAGATGAATTTGGATTTGAATGTGTCTAAACAAGGTGTACTGATTACGCAGATGTAGGTTATACCCACATTTTATTATCAAATTAAGGAGCTTCAGCACAGTGATAGAGAACTGCAACAAATAATGCATGATATGAAAGAAGGAAAGAGAATAGAGTTCAGATATTCAGATGATGGGTTGCTATTCAACATGATAGATAGTGTGTGCCAAATGACACTGAGTTAAATAAATAAATTCTTGAGGAAGATCACTCATCTATGTACACAATGCACCCGGGCAACACAAAGATGTACAAAAACCTTAAAAAATTATATTGGCAGTCATGTATGAAGAAGGAAGTGACTGAGTATGTAGCTAGGTGTGGTGTATGTTAGCAATTCAAGGCTGAACATCAGAAGGTGACATGTACTTTGAAATCACTTTCTATACCTAAATGGAAGTGGGATCATATTACTATAGATTTTGTGGTTGGATTACCTAGGACACCATGTGGTTTTGATGTTGTATGGGTTATAGTAGATAGAGTAACAACGTTTTCTCACTTAATGCTAGTTAAGACAACATGGGATACACCAAAGTTAGTGAAAGTCTATATAGATGGGATAGTCAGACTACAAGAGATACCTATTTTTATAATATCTGATACAGATCCTAAACTCACCTATAGGTTCTAGAATCAGTTGCAATGTTAAAAAAAGTTATAGTTAGCACAACATTTCATCCTCAGATATATGGATTGTCAGAGACAACAATTTATATCCTAGAGGGTATGCTGAGAGCATCTATTTTGTAGTTCAGTGGAAGTTGGGATGACCGTCTAAGTCTTATGGTGTTTTCCTATAATAAAAGTTAACATTCCAATTTAGGCATGGCCCATAATTTAAGCTTTGTATGGGAGAAAGTATTGATATCCTATTTGTTGGCATGAAGTTAGAGAAAGCCAAATTTTAGGCCCAGAGTTGGTAGAAGAAACAACAGAAAAGATATATGTTATCAGACAATAGTTGAAGGCTGCTCAGGACAGAAAAAAAACTATATAGAGAAAATGCATAGAACACTTTAGTTTGAGGTCGGAGATGAGGTTTATCTGATAGTCTCACCATGTAAAGGTGTGTTGAGGTTTGGAAAGTGAGGCAAACTAACTCCTTGATACATGGATCCCTATCCAATCGTTTAGAGAATTGGACCAGTTGCATATAAATTTGAGTTGCCTTTAGATTTAGCTAATTTACATGATATATTTCATGTATCCATGTTGAAGAAGTGTCATACTCAAATAGAAAATATAATAGACGTAGATCATGTACCATTAAAAGAGGATATGTCGTATATTGAAGGACCAATTCAAATTCTAGATCGTAGAATTTAGAAGCTTACAAAGAGGGAGATACCCCTAGTGGAAGTTCTTCAGAGGAATCATGGTATAGAAGAAGCAACTTGGGAAGTAGAATTGTAGTTGTGTAACAAATATCCTTTCCTCTTCTAGGAATTTTGAGACGAACTTTTTACTAGAGGGGGAGAATCATTACAACCCTATTCTAGCTTTGCTGGTAATCTTAGGGATTTAAGATAACCTTAATGCTTGTTGTGATTTTACTAGTAATATATTACCTTATACTTTATCTTAACTTCTATTATCTTAAATATTTGTATGACTAACTCATAACCATGACTTAAGAATACCACAAGATATGGTGTTTTAGTTGATATAGGATTAGCCCATACATATATGTGGAAGGAGAATTAATAATACTTGAAGAAATAATTAAAAAATAATTTTTTATTTGAGATTATTATCAAAATAATACTGTAAGATTTTAGAGAATTAAATTAGGATCGCTTTACAACAATAATGAACCAAATTGGAGTTAAAATGAGATAGTTGTGGCATTTTTAGTAACATGTATAGCTTCGCGACAACCACCAAGAATGGGCTTTTTCAGCGACCCAAAACCCAACGACCCAAAACTTAGCGAGCCAAAACCCAAAAAATTAAAACTCAATGACCCAAAATTGAGTGACCCAAAACTCAATGACCCAAAACCTAGCGATCCAAAACTCAACGACCAAAAACCCATCGACCGCCAAGAATCTCTGCCTAGGATAGTCAATCATAAAATGATCATAACTCAGGCTATGCATATCCATTTTCAATAAAACAAAGTGCATTAGAACCACTATTAAATCCTCTATCTTTGAAGCCCTTAGGCTGACAAAAATATGACCTTGAGGGTAATTTCTAGGGTTATTTTTGGGAAAAAGTAAAGAACAATTGTAGACCGATGAGCTAACCACAAATTCTTCATGGTAAGTAGTTATAGACTGTAGATACCTTCATTTTCACCTATTTGATCCATTGATGATCTTATTTTTGAATATTTGGAGGTTCTGTTCCTACTTCTTTCTTCATCTTCTACCTCCAGATGACCATTTTAAGTTCGTTTTTCCTATTGATGATCAGTTTAGAATGAGATCTTGAGGCCTGAAGCTTGATTCAGACTCGTGTGAGATAAGATATGAACTTAGTTGGTGAAAAGGATAAGACCAGTAATATTAGATGAGATCAATGAGTGGAAAATCACCTTTTAACCTTGATTTACAACATACAAACTCAAATAATGATTTTCTAGTATTTTAATCTTACTCTATGATGATTGTGATGAATTTAATAAACTTGTGTAGTGATTTCAGTATTAAAATTGCTTATTTGATTATATGTTAGTGATGTGATATCATATTGTAAATTTCTATGCAAGTTGCTACGAATGACAGGTGATGAAATGATGCAAATAGAGGCAGTGGGGAAGCTGAGTTGCCCTAATTTAGAACTAAAGAGTCAAACAGTGGTTGATGATAACTGCAAAAGTTATTTAATGATTTATGTTCTTAATGTGTGATTCTTAATTGACAAAAATAGGATAAAAATTAGTTACTATGATGAATTATGTTACATCACTATATCACTAGAAAATAGATGCCCTAGACACTATAGAATCCTAATAAGAGGTCTATGATGTGAGGAGGAAACATGCTTCCTGACTGGAGGTTCCAAGTAGGTCGAGGTAAGCTAGAGCACACCGGTAGGGTGCATAGGTCTAAGCCAATGAGGGGGACTCCTTAAATGATTGGTATCCAACATGTTGTGTGATTTGTATATCATCTTTTCTACATATATTCACACACAAATTTGGTTCTTTCTAGCGTAATTCAGTCTCTTTTGTATTAGTTTTGCCATCTTTTAGCTTCTCTACACGTTCCATAACTTGTATTGCAATATTGCCACAAAAAGGATTAATTTTAGATGATTTTTCTACAGAAACAAAGAAATGCACGGCGTACAGATCACAGATGCACGGCGTGCACCATTCCAGACGGATCATTTGGCTGAAGCAGCAAAGTGCACGGCGTGCAATCTCCAGACACGCCGTGCGACATTCCAGAGGAATCCGTTCAGTCCAGAAAAGAGAATGCACGGCGTGCACCTCCATAATGCACGGCGTGCACCTGGGATGGAATTTGCTAAAAACAACCTGTAAGGTTGCACGTCGTGCAACTCCTCAACGCACGCCGTGCACAGATCAGCCGGTTACAAGTGCTTTGCAGGTGCACGACGTGCACCTCCAAAGTGCACGGCGTGCACCTGTCAGTTTCAGAATTCCGAATTTTCAGAACACGATTTTAAAAGAAAGAGGGAAGGAATGGGACGGTTACGTTCGACCATTTAGGAAGTTTTTCTCGTCCCAAAGGCAGAGGAGAGCAGAGCAAGGTGATTTTGGAGGAACTAAGGTGGTTTCTTGAGCAAAGAAGCCATTTCTTCTTCCCCACTTCTCCATTGCCTTCCCCAAGGTGCAGCAAAGCTTCTCCAACTCCGTGCAGCTTCTCGGGAGAGGAGTTGGTCCGTCTTGGAGCAGCTAAAGGAAGGGAGTCTCGTCATAAAGCCGGATTCCTTACCCCTTGTGGTTACATCTTTGGTTCTTTTTGCCTTTTCTTCCCAAAATGATGTCTAGCTTTGAGAATTCTGTGGAAATCCTGCTGTACACAGTTATGGACGAGTAGATCCTTTTTCTTGGGCATGGGAGAGTAACTCCCACGCCATAGCATGTATTGAACAAGTAATTTCGTACTAAATGCATTTGCTTCTTGTTTCTCTACCTTAAAGGCATCGGTAACTCTTTTCCTTGCATGTATCGTTGGCCGCCATATATGCATGATTTCTGCTTTCTTGCTTAGTTTGAGAAAACAAGTAGGTTTGTAAGGAGACGTCCTTTTTGGCAACTTTTCTTCTTCTACAAGAGTAGGGAAGAATGAGTTGAGGATCTGTTTGTGATCATAGATGAAATTCATGCACGAGAGAGCTGTTTTGAGTTATGGTCGTTGCTTTTACACCGGGAGGTGATCTGTAACACTTCTTTTCCTAGAAACTTGATCTTATGCATGTTTAAATTGCTTTGTTCTTTGTTTGCTTTGGCATATGAGTGAAATCCTAAAGTCCAAGATTCATTAACGCTGAAATCGAACGTTCCTTGTAATCCTAGTTTGTTGATAAAAATCTGAAATCTCTTGTAGTTAAAATCAAATCTTTTATGCTTTTGGAACAGATCTTTCTACCCATCTAAAACCGATCTAGATTGTTGAACTTTAGTACTGTTGCGTTCAATTAAGTTATCATTCTGCTCCTCGTGTTCGACCTCGACTACAACTACTCTCGTATACTTGCGAGATATAGCTAGTTGAGTAAAAGATCATCTTCATGATTGAAGCTCGTTAGTGTAAACAACCAACAAGTTTTTGGCGCCGTTGCCGGGGAGCTTCGGTAATTTAATTGGAGTAATAAGTATTACTTAGTATTCGAGACTAGATCATTATACATCATTTTCGAATTTCACATACCTCTTAGTGTGTTCTTAATTTTTCTAGTCACTTCTCAGGTTGTATGCGTCGTTCGCAACGAGGTCTTCAAACAACTCCGTTGTTAGACCTTGAGATAGAGCGAAGCCTCTCAAGCTTGAGAAGATCAAGGAGGAAAGAACAACCACAGCTAGAGGATACTACTCCGCCACCATCTCCGTCATCATCCACGCCGTCTTTTTCATCCTTTGAAGAAACTTCACCAAACCTTCCAATCATGGAAGACGACCGCCCGCTCAAGGACTTTGCAATGCCGGTGGCCACAAACATATGTGGAGCCATCGACCTACCAGCCATAGAAGCGAACAATTTCTCCATTGCTCCTTCTATGATGCAGATGATCCAACAAAACCACTTCGGGGGTACCGTTAATGAAGACCCAAGTCTTCACATTGCAGAATTTCTGGAGTACTTGAATACTTTCAAAATTAATGGCGTATCTGCAGATGGAGTACGACTGATGCTTTTTCCTTTCACTCTAAGGGATAAGGCCAAAACTTGGCTTTTATCTCTTCCGAAGAAGTCTATAAAAACTTGGGACCAGCTACTTAATGTTTTTCTTGCCAAATATTTTCCTCCAAGCAAGACTGCTCATTTGAGAAATCAACTCACTAACTTTTCTCAAAATGATGGTGAAACACTTTATGATACTTGGGAGAGGTTCAAAGACCTTCAACGTCTTTGCCCTCACCACGGTCTTACTAATTGGCTACTTCTTCAGACCTTCTACAACGGGCTGTTCTATAACACCCGGATGACGCTAGACGCTGCAGCCGGTGGTGCTCTTATGACAAAATCTTATAGGGAGGCCTATGATATAATCGAAGATATATCACTCAACCATTGCCAATGGGGAGGTGATAGAAGAGCCAACTCATCATCAAATGCAAATTCTTCTAGTGCAAAGCCGGGAGGAAAGTACGCTGTTGACGCCGTTGATCTTATTGCTGCAAAGCTTGATGTTCTCACCCAAAAATTCGAGAAGTTGACTACATTGCCGGTCCAATCTGTAGAAGCCACATGTGAAGCTTGTGGTAAGCCAGGGCATGTTTCTTCTCAATGTTTTGCTCCCAACACTATGGAGGGAGATCTTGAACAGGTTAATGCGATTGAGATGCAGAGGAACAAGCAGTATAACCCTTATTCTAACCAATACAATCCAGGATGGAGAGATCATCCCAACTTCTCCTACAAGAACAATAACAACGCTCAAAATTTTCAGCAAGGGCAACAACAACAACCACCGCAGCAATCACAGTTCAACCATCAAGGTAATCTGCAAGGTTACAATAATCGGGGTTATCAAGGGCAGCAACAACAGCCCCAAGGATCTTCTCTTGAGGCTATGATGGAGAAATTCATTAACACCCAAACGCAGCAAAATGAAGAGTTTAGGGGGAATGATAAACTACTTAAGGATGCTATTCTTCAACTTTCAGCCAAGATAGACAACATATCCACTCATACAAAGATGCTGGAGAATCAAATAGCTCAACAAGCTCTTTCTCAACAAGGACAGAAATCTGGTTCTCTCCCTAGTGTGCCGGAAGTAAATCCAAGACAGCAAGCCAATGCCATTATTCTAAGGAGTGGAGCTGAAATCGAAAGACCTTCACCACCCAAGGAGAAAGACATGGAGGTACTTAATGAGGAAGAGTCTCACATTCCCCATTGCCACAAAGAGCAAGGTAAATCTGAAAACCCGCCGTCTTTCAAAGCCTCAACACCTTTCCCTCATAGGCTTGTCAATAATAAAGACGATGTCAAGTTCAGAAAATTCATGGACATTCTTAGCAAGTTGCAAGTTAATCTTCCTTTTACTGACGTTATTGCTGAGATGCCTTCTTATGCCAAGTTCTTAAAAGACATCTTATCCAGAAGGAGAACAGTTGATCAAGTGGAAACAGTTAAACTTTCTGAACATGTGAGCTCCATTATTCAAAACCGCATCCCTTCTATTCCGGAAAAGTTGGATGACATGGGACCTTTCACATTGCCGTGCAAAATCAACGATGTCACTTTTGAAAAAGGCTTAGTAGATTTGGGGGCTAGCATTAGCCTCATTCCAACCACTTTATGGCAAGAACTACATCTTGGAGATCTAAAGCCAACAAAGATGGTTATCGAACTAGCTGATCATTCTCTTAAACACCCTAAAGGTGTATTAGAAGATGTCCTTGTACATATTGGTAAATTCTACATACCATGTGATTTTGTAGTGCTTGACATGGTAGAGGCCCCCCGTAATCCTATTCTTTTTGGGAGACCTTTCTTGAGGACTGCCGGTTGTCTAATTGACGTTCGGGAAGGGAAGTTGACCCTACGTGTGGGAGAAGAAGAAATTGAATTCTCTATTTCAGATGCCATGAAAGCACCCGCACAAGTAAAGGAGATTTGTCTATTTGATACTGCTGATCCAATGGATGATTACGTTGATGATATGATAGATTTCATGATAAACTATTGTGACGACGTCATTGCTGAAAATAATAATTCTGAAAATTCTGGAGCTATTCCTGTTTATAAAGCTCAAGCAAATAAAAAAGAAGCTCCACGTGAGGACGAAAAGGTTGATGAAGAAGCTCCAAAGAAAAAGGTAGAACTTAAAGCCCTTCCACCGGGGCTGAGGTATGCGTTTCTAGACCCAAATTCTTCATCTCCTGTTATAATAAATGATGAATTAACCAAAGAACAAGAAAATAAATTACTTGCTGAATTGCGCATGTATAAAGATGTAATTGGTTATTCAATTGATGACTTGAAAGGCATTCATCCTAAAATCTGCATGCATAGAATAAACATGGAGGATGATGCAAAACCAACTGTTGAACCACCAAGACGTTTAAATCAAAACATGCTTGATGTGGTAAAGAAAGAGATTTTAAAACTAATGGATGCCGGAATTATCTATCCCATTAGCGACAACCCCTGGGTTAGTGCTATTCATGTAGTACCTAAGAAAGGGGGTGCAACTATTATAAAGGGAGACAATGATGAGTTGATACAGACACGCATGGTCACAGGCTGGCGTATGTGTATTGACTACCGGCGTCTAAACAAAGCAACTCGCAAGGACCATTTCCCTTTACCTTTCATTGATTTAATGTTGGAACGCCTTGCTAAACATTCTTATTTTTGTTATTTGGATGGATATTCCGGGTTTTATCAGATTCCTATCTACCCGCCTGATCAAGAAAAAACCACGTTCACTTGCACATATGGCACATATGCTTATCGCCGCATGCCTTTTGGTCTTTGTAATGCACCCGCCACTTTTCAGCGGTGCATGATGGCCATTTTCTCGAATTTCATTGAAAATATTATGGAAGTTTTCATGGATGATTTTAGTGTTTACGGCGATTCGTTTGATCAATGCTTGTCTAATTTGTCCTTAGTCTTAGCCAGATGTAAAGAGGTTAACCTAGTGCTAAACTGGGAGAAGTGCCATTTTATGGTACAATCCGGTGTAGTACTAGGACATGTGATTTCTAACAAGGGCATTGAAGTTGACATGGCAAAGGTGGAAGCTATTGAGAAAATGTCCACCCCATCTTCAGTCAAAGACATAAGAAGTTTTTTAGGACATGCAGGGTTCTATAGAAGATTTATAAAGGATTTTTCAAAGATTGCAAAACCCTTGTGTTCTCTCCTTGCAAAAGATGCAGATTTTATCTTTGATGAAGAATGTCATAAAGCCTTCACTACGCTCAAGGAAGCTCACATTTCAGCCCCCATCATTCAACCTCCAGATTGGGATGCTCCCTTCGAATTAATGTGCGATGCAAGTGACTATGCAGTAGGAGCTGTTCTAGGACAGCGAAAAGACAGGAAACTCCACGCCATTCATTATGCAAGCAAGACCCTCAATGATGCGCAAGTCAACTACACAACTACAGAGAAGGAGATGCTTGCTATTGTATATGCCTTTGAGAAGTTCCGGCAATATCTTGTGGGTTCCAAAGTGATTGTCTATACTGATCACGCTACAATCAAATACCTCTTGAGCAAAAAGGATGCAAAGCCACGCCTTATTCGTTGGGTGCTGCTCCTACAAGAATTTGATCTAGAAATTCGGGACAAGAAAGGTACTGAAAACAGCGTTGCTGACCATCTTTCTAGATTGTCCACTACAGCGGGAGACTCACTACCTATTGAAGATCATCTTCCCATTGAAAGACTCTGTGCTCTATCATCCGTTCAAGCACCGTGGTTTGCCGACATTGCAAATTTCCTTGCTACAGGGCAGCTTCCACCCAGCTTGACATATCAACAAAAGAAAAAGTTCTTTCACGACGTAAAGTTCTATTATTGGGATGATCCCTTCCTATTCAAACATGGGAGTGATGGATTAATACGCCGCTGTGTGATTGAAGAAGAAATTCCCACCATCATTGCTGAATGCCATGCTTCTTCTTATGGAGGCCATTTTGGAGGAGAGAAGACTGCTGCAAAAATTCTCCAAGCCGGTTTCTATTGGCCTACGCTCTTCAAGGATGTAAATCTTTTTGTTAAATCCTGTGACAAATGCCAAAGAACTGGAGGTATATCTCGCCGTGATGACATGCCGCTCAACTCTATCCTAGAGGTTGAGGTGTTTGACGTATGGGGTGTTGACTACATGGGACCATTCCCATCCTCATGTGGGTATCATTTCATTCTTGTTGCTGTTGATTACGTGTCTAAATGGGTTGAGGCCATTCCAACCCAATCACCCGATGCTAAATCAGTAATAAAGCTCTTTCAGAAGATCATCTTTCCTAGGTTCGGTGTTCCACGTGCTGTCATCTCTGATGGAGGGACACATTTTGCCGAGAAACAATTCAACAACCTTCTCTCCAAGTATGGTGTCACCCACAAGGTCTCTACGCCCTATCATCCTCAAACATCTGGGCAAGTGGAGGTTTCTAATAGGCAGCTGAAAAACATTCTTGAGAAGACCGTCTCCAGTTCAAGAAAAGACTGGGCTTTGAAGATTGATGATGCACTTTGGGCGTACCGCACAGCTTACAAGACCATCATAGGAACCACTCCTTTCAAGCTTATCTATGGGAAGTCTTGTCATCTTCCGCTTGAACTTGAGCACCGGGCATTGTGGGCTATCAAATTCTTAAATTTTGATATGAAGAAAGCTGGGGAGAAATGCCTTCTACAATTGCAAGAACTTGAAGAGCTGCGCCTCGATGCTTATGAAAATGCAAAGCTGTACAAGGAAAAAACAAAGGCATGGCATGACAAAAGAATCCGCAGGAAAGACATTCAAGAAGGAGATCAAGTCTTATTATTTAATTCAAGGCTGAAGTTATTTCCGGGAAAGCTAAAGTCTAAGTGGTCCGGTCCCTTTCTTGTATTGAAGATCTTTCCATATGGAGCTGTAGAACTACAAGGAAAAGATGGGAGTTTCAAAGTGAATGGACAAAGATGCAAGCTGTATTCATCTTCGGAGATTCTAGACAAGGGAGCCTCTTGCTCCCTCCATGACGCATGAAAAGATTGAAGAGTCTTACTCCGGACTCTAAACGGAGGACCTTGTGGGAGTTGACCCCACATTAGGATAGATTTGTTTAAGTTGTTTGAGTCAAAAACTCTCTTAAATTTTGTTAATTAGCTCGTCATGGATGAATGTAATAATTTAGACTTGATCTCCATTCATTCCGTCATAATTTTATGCTGACTAATTGAAATTTTCTGCAGAAATCGCATAGTGCACGGCGTGCATTCACACATGCATGGCGTGCACTCCACTACGAAATTCAGCAATGAAAAGCCTGGAAGCAAACACGGCGTGCATGTTTATGCCGCACGCCGTGCATGTTTATGCCGCACGCCGTGCATCTTGAATGTGAATTCTACAGGAAGCCTGCACGCCGTGCACATCGGAAACGCACGCCATGCAGCTGGAGCTATTTGGTCCGAATTTTGTCTGGAATCATGCACGCCGTGCACCTCCAAAATGCACGACGTGCACCTGGGCAATTCAAGATTTATAAAAGACCTGGAACGGTGCACGCTGTGCATTATGGAATGCACGCCGTGCACTTTCAAGTGAAATTCGAAATATAAAAAGCCCGAATGCACGGCCTAAAACCCTAACCCTAGCAGCCGTGCACTCCCTACCCTAGCAAATCTATCAGCGCCAGTTCCCTGCTCCGCCGCCAACCGCCGTGCAACGATCCTCCGCTCGGCCGTGCATTTCCGCACGGCGCCGACCTCCTCCAGCAGCAACTCCAGCCCACCTCCGACGCAGTTCCTACCGCCGCCACTCCAGCTCACCTTCTCTCCGCTCGGCCGTGCATTTCCGCACGGAGCCGACCTCCTCCAGCAACAACTCCAGACCCCGCACCGCACGCCGGCAGCAAGCCTAGCAAGCCAAGCCTAGCAAGCCAAGCCGGCAGCAAGCCCAAGCAGCCGCAAGCAGGCCGCAAGCAGCCGCCTAGCAACCAGAAAGAAGCCGCCAAGCAGCCCTTGCAACAGTCCGTCGCACCTCCGCCTCCACGCCGAGCTGAGCAGCCGAAGTCGCCCCTCTTTTCCCACAAACCGCACAGCAGGCGTGCAGATTTCAGGCTTCCCCCAAATTTGCAGGTGCACGCCGTGCATCTCACAGACACGCCGTGCAACTGCTCGCCAGAGACGAGTTCCTGTGTATTCTTCCTTTCATCTCATGGCACCAACAAAACGCAAAGCTAGCAGCCGTCCGGCATACCACATTGCACCTGAAGCAGGACCTTCTGCATCAAGAACGCCAACGTTTGTACCTTCCACGCAGTTCGTGGTCAAGCCTGAGGAGGACGCAGATTATCAGTTTCTAATTACTAGGCGCGTTCTCCCGTCAAGGTACATGTGCAAAGAAGCAGTGGCCAAGCTGGGATTCAAAGACGAGGTAGAACACCATTTAAAATTCTTGGGCCTTGAATACCTATGCACTCGGGTTACAAAAACCTACCCCGGTTGGTATACGAGTTTCTTACTACCCTCAAAGCCGAGGGTGATCGTTTTCATATCCCGTTTCAGAAAATCAGTTTCCGCCTGTTGGATAAAGAGTTCTGCATGAGTCTAGAACGGTTCTGTATCTTACTTAAATGCAATTTTGGTGGTTACACTGATTATCCTTCATCTTTCAATAGTGATCTGTTTTGGTCTGAAATCACTTCTGACACGATGCATAAGGCACGGAATGCAAGGGCTTCCAGCATACATAACCCCATTTTCCGTGTACTTCATCGTCTCCTCAGCACAAGACCTTTTGCAAAGAATGAAACACAGGGTGTTGTAGGAAAGACTGATCTGTTCTTTCTGTGGTGTGTGGTACAAAATGAGCGCATCAGTTCAGGTTACTACATAATGTGCAAGCTGCTTGAAACAAAGAAGCAAAAGAAGAGGGAAGCAGGTGATATCATGTGTGGCGGGGTCATTAGCATTCTTGCTATGCAGTTGGGGTTGCAGATAGGTGACCTTGAACCTGCACCGGGAAAGAATCTCGTGGACATTACCTATCTTATCTCTTGTGGTCTGATCTCCAGACATGGCAACAGTGAGTCACGGTTCAAAGTTCATATCACAAAGACCCAGTTTGTCATTATCCCGGATGCCAGCCGTAATGACATTAGAGACAAGGCAACCTGGAAATGCAGCTTCAGCCAGAAAATGAAGAAGGGACACCCACTGGGGGTGCCAGCAGTTCGACACCAGCACCCACTCCAGCAACACCTACTCCAGCAGCGCCCACGCCACAGCCACCGTCCACTGGTACTCAGACTGAGTATGGCTGGACGATGCCAGATGTTCAGCATCTCTTCACATACGTGGAGCGGCGTTTTGATCACTTGGACACCCGCCTGGACCAGATGAGTGCGATTAATGAGACCAGGTTCGACCATTGGAGTACACAGTACTCCGCTGTGTACGATATGGTAAACTGCATGGACGCGTGGCATATCTCACAGGGCCACTACCCAGCGCCCCAGTCTTACCAGTCCCCGTCCCGTCAGGAGACGACAGCCCCCGATGCCCCACAACATCCGTTTACCGAAGAACAACAGCGTCAGCACGATCGGCAAGAGATCAACGACATTTTCAATCAGTTCCCCCGGACCTAGGAGGTGGAGAACCATTCTTCTGATATCACTCTTTCCAGGTATCCGGTGTAAACTCCTAAAGTTTGGATAACGCAGTGAGGACACTGCTGATTTCAAGCTTAGGGGGGAGCATCCGGACGGTATCGTAGTTAGCTTTCATTTTCCATGCTATTTGCTTCTTGTCATTTGTTTTCGTACTTTTGTTCTGTTGTCTTCTTAGTTGTTGTCTTTTATTTTATTTTTCTGTTGGCAAAATCTAATACAAAATGAGATTCATCCTTTTTATGTGGAAAGAACTCCTTTGCTTAACTGTTCGTCCTCTCTTGATGAGAAATTTTCAATTGAAGAAGTGTGAAAGACATGCATCAATCAAATGAAACCTTGAAACCATCAACATGTATTTAACTCCAGTTTATGCTTCTAGCCTGAATATTCACCTTAAACATCCCTGATTATTTAAAACATGTAATTGTATCATTTTTTTTTGTGAATACAGTCAACTGTACAACACCATTTAGAATACGGGATGACCTTGCCAAGCTCTCAGTGCATATGCAAACTTTCTTTCAATGAAAAATTTTCAAAACAGATGAATGAAATCTAGTTAATGTTGCATTTCTGTTGACTCTCCTTGAAAAAAATAATAATAATATATATATATATATATATATATATAAATATTTATACCCCATAAAAGATGGCTAAACCGCCCACATATCATGCTAGCCTAGTGTAAGTCCGATCTGGCAATGATGGTTAGGTGGTATGTCTTAAAAGAGGGTAAAATACCCCAACTGTCACTCCTCGTGTGCATAAGCCTACATTAGCAGCCGAGTGCCGGAGCCCCCAATCTTTGATCTTATCATTTCTGGAAAAAAAAGGGAAAGAGGAAGAGTACAGCAAAAACTGTAGTTTTTCAACTATGATTTCATCCTTTGTTATCCTTAATAGTTGAGAGTAAGAGTTGCACATCTACTGATTGTTTGGCTTGGTCATCCAAATTCTATTTAGTGTTGTTTGATTGATTGTTTCATTGAAATTGATGCAAACCCTGCTGAACTAAAATCTTTTTCTTGGGTGTTCGAGTTGAATCGATGGCTGCGAGCATAAACGTGTTGATCATGGTTGGTTTGGTTTTACGCATACCTTTCATTTCGTTTGACCTAATCATGTTCTTCACAATTCTTCAATTGTTTTTCCATGCTCTTTTTGCTTGAGGACAAGCAATGATTTAAGCTTAGGGGGATTTGTTGTGTGATTCGTATATCATCTTTTCTACATATATTCACACACAAATTTGGTTCTTTCTAGCGTAATTCAGTCTCTTTTGTATTAGTTTTGCCATCTTTTAGCTTCTCTACACGTTCCATAACTTGTATTGCAATATTGCCACAAAAAGGATTAATTTTAGATGATTTTTCTACAGAAACAAAGAAATGCACGGCGTGCAGATCACAGATGCACGGCGTGCACCATTCCAGACGGATCATTTGGCTGAAGCAGCAAAGTGCACGGCGTGCAATCTCCAGACACGCCGTGCGACATTCCAGAGGAATCCGTTCAGTCCAGAAAAGAGAATGCACGGCGTGCACCTCCATAATGCACGGCGTGCACCTGGGACGAAATTTGCCAAAAACAACCTGTAAGGTTGCACGTCGTGCAACTCCTCAACGCACGCCGTGCACAGATCAGCCGGTTACAACTGCTTTGCAGGTGCACGGCGTGCACCTCCAAAGTGCACGGCGTGCACCTGTCAGTTTCAGAATTCCGAATTTTCAGAACACGATTTTAAAAGAAAGAGGGAAGGAATGGGACGGTTACGTTCGACCATTTAGGAAGTTTTTCTCGTCCCAAAGGCAGAGGAGAGTAGAGCAAGGTGATTTTGGAGGAACTAAGGTGGTTTCTTGAGAAAAGAAGCCATTTCTTCTTCCCCACTTCTCCATTGCCTTCCCCAAGGTGCAGCAAAGCTTCTCCAACTCCGTGCAGCTTCTCGGGAGAGGAGTTGGTCTGTCTTGGAGCAGCTAAAGGAAGGGAGTCTCGTCATAAAGCCGGATTCCTTACCCCTTGTGGTTACATCTTTGGTTCTTTTTGCCTTTTCTTCCCAAAACGATGTCTAGCTTTGAGAATTCTGTGGAAATCCTGCTGTACACAGTTATGGACGAGTAGATCCTTTTTCTTGGGCATGGGAGAGTAACTCCCACGCCATAGCATGTATTGAACAAGTAATTTCGTACTAAATGCATTTGCTTCTTGTTTCTCTACCTTAAAGGCGTCGGTAACTCTTTTCCTTGCATGTATCGTTGGCCGCCATATATGCATGATTTCTGCTTTCTTGCTTAGTTTGAGAAAACAAGTAGGTTTGTAAGGAGACGTCCTTTTTGGCAACTTTTCTTCTTCTACGAGAGTAGGGAAGAATGAGTTGAGGATCTATTTGTGATCATAGACGAAATTCATGCACGAGAGAGCTGTTTTGAGTTATGGTCGTTGCTTTTACACCGGGAGGTGAACTGTAACACTTCTTTTCCTAGAAACTTGATCTTATGCATGTTTAAATTGCTTTGTTCTTTGTTTGCTTTGGCATATGAGTGAAATCCTAAAGTCCAAGATTCATTAACTCTGAAATCGAACGTTCCTTGTAATCCTAGTTTGTTGATAAAAATCTGAAATCTCTTGTAGTTAAAATCAAATCTTTTATGCTTTTGGAACAAATCTTTCTACCCATCTAAAACCGATCTAGATTGTTGAACTTTAGTACTGTTGCGTTCAATTAAGTTATCATTCTGCTCCTCGTGTTCGACCTCGACTACAACTACTCTCGTATACTTGTGAGATATAGCTAGTTGAGTAAAAGATCATCTTCATGATTGAAGCTCGTTAGTGTAAACAACCAACACAACACCAATTAGGGATGTTTGTGGTACTTGAGTTATGAGTTGTGGCAATCAGTGGACATCTTCGGTAGGTCCATTGATGCACAACAAGCCCGAGGGCTTTAACTCCTCGCCTGAGTACCGATGTTGAGAGGAGGAGTATGAGATATCTAACCGCTCTCATTAGCCGTCGAGAGCCACTCGTGGCGAGGCCAACTGTAGACTTGGTATTGAGACTATAGACTTAGGATCCGAGCATGCTTCTAAGTCTTATATAGTAAGATCGTAGCTTGTTGTGATACTTTCACATGTTGTGGTGCACCTCATGTGGGTTCAATGCATAATATGTAGATTAAAAATCAAATGAATGTATTTAGGTTATCCCCTTTTCTGTATTTAATATCAAACAAACTTCTATGATGATCGATTTACAGTTTTAATCTGCTCATGCTTTCATATTTTTGTATTTAAGTTTTATCAATTGTAAACATTATTAATATCTTGATTACCTATTGATTTTGTACTCATTGAGCCAGTAGCTCATCAACCTATAGAACAATTGTTTAGGTAAACGATTAGCTCTTCCCGAGGAGACAAAAACCAATTTTTATCTAGTGTAGAACAGAGGTCCTGAAGAAGAAGTAGTTAGAATAGATAGATGGTCTCTTATCCTTCCTTTGGCATCTGGGAATGAGAGAGTGAGAAAAGAGAGAAGTTTGTAATGAAATGTACATGAAGAATATTAAGTGTGAAACTCTCTCTTCTATGTAATAGTTGAACTTTGTTGTATCCTTAAATATTATTCTTAAATGATACATTATTGTTTAGTAAGTGATGTTACTATATATATGAGAAAAGAAAAAGATATGGTTGGTTTTCTATAAGTGGTTAAAAACTGATGGTTAGTAGTAATCCCTACTTGGCAGGCCCTAATCCCTGGTTAGTGGGATCAGGTCACATCATAGAGGTTCCAAAATAATGTATGGTTCCTCTTATTCCTAATCTACCTTTATAGGTTCAATGTTGTCTTGTTGGTCATGAACTTCTTAAGGTTATGTTTCTATCTCACTGATTCCTCTAGAAATAAATTCCTTTTTGAGGAATACAACAATTCTGGCAGCAAACACTTTGTTGTTAGATAGAACATAGAAATAGTAACCCTTAGTTTCCACAGGGTGTCCAACAAAGATAGATTTATCCAATTTGGGTACAATCTTTTCATGGAACTTCTTCATGACATAAGCTTCACATATCCAAACTTTTATGAAAGACATATTGGGATGCTTACCATTCCATATTTGTTATCATTTCTTTTGAATGGGTTTGGAAGGTACCCGATTAAGTTTAAACATGGAAGTTTCAAGAGCATACCCCCTAAAGGAACTTGTAAGATCATCTAAACTAATAATTGATTGTACCATGTTCAACAAAGTGTGATTCCTTCTCATTGATACACCATTATATTGTGGTGTTCTAGTGGAGTCCATTGCGATACGATACCAAAATCTCTCAAAAAGCCTCAAACTCTTGTCTTAAGTATTCACCACCTCAATATGATCAAAGTGCTTTAAATATTTTGTCAAATTCATTTTGTACTTCATTCATGAATTCTTTGAAATTTTCAACATATTTCAAATTGTGTTTCATAAGATACACATATCCAAATCTACTGAAGTCATCAATAATAGTGAAGAAGTACTGATATCCACCTATATCACTTGTGCTGAAAGGTACATATACATCAGTATGTATGCGTCCTAATAAGTCACTAGCTCTCAAGCGATTACCATTGGAATGTGCTTTTGTCATCTTGTCCAGTAAATATGATACAAACATCTCTACTGATTCAAAACCAAAATATTCTAGATAATCATCTTTATGGAGTCTAGAAATTCATTTCTCATTTATGTGCCCTAGACGAAATTTCCAAAGATTAGTTTTGCTTGAGTCATTGAGTTTTAGCTTCTTTGTATGTATGATATATACACATGTCTCTAGATATAATAAATAATGACCATAAGACATAGGGATACTACCATAAAAGATCTCATCTTTAGCAATGGAAATATGACCATTCTATTGGAAACTCAAACTATTCTTGTCCAAACAAGATACAGAAAAACTCATTCTAATTATACTAGGTACATGATAGTGTTCTCTAACTCTATTACAAGCCCACTGGGCATAGATAAACAATAGGTTCCTACTACAGTGGCACCAACTCTTGCTCCATTTGCAATGTGTAGTTCTACCTCCCCTTTGTTCAAAGGTCTGCTTCTTTTCAAATCTTTTTTATTTGAGCAAATGTGAGATCCACATCGGGCATGCAATACCCATGATGAAGAAGTAGATAAGTTTAATTATATAAGACATATACTAGAAGTGGAGATTTCTATCCCTTACTTCTTGTTCTTTAGTTCCTCAAGGTAGAGAGGGCAAGTTCTCACCCACAACATGGTGTCAATCCCCTCTCTTAGACACTCCTTTTGTTTTAAGTGCAGACGACTTTTGCCTAGCTTTAGAACCTTTCTTAGTTTTGCCTTTGCCCTTTATTTTTCCTTTAATGGCCATCAACATGGAATTGGACTTGTCTTTTACTTGTAGCTCAACAATTCTCAACATGCCAAATAGATCTATCATTGGCTTATCAAAATTGTTCATGTTGTAATTCATGACAAATTGTTTATACAAATCCAACAATGATTACATGATCACATATGTGGTTAACTCTTAACCTAAAGAAAATCCTATCCATACAAGATTTTCAACATACCCAATTAATTTGAGTACATGGGGTCAAACCGGATCACCTTCTGTCATTTTTGACTTAAACATGACCTTAGAGACATTAGGCCTCTCTCACCTTACTTGTTCTTGATACATATTCTTGAGATATGTTATCATCTCGATAATACCAATGTTCTCATCACTACAACAATATGGTCTTATACTAGAAACCATATAGATATTGGCATAGGCCCATAAATGTCAGTATAGCTTATATAAACAACCAATAAATGTTGTTTATATGGATGTCAGCATAGGCATATACCAACATTTTTTAGGCTATAGCAACACTTGTTGCCGCCAGTATAAGCATTTCAAATTATCTCTTACTGATCGACACACCCTCTATGTTGTCACTTTTTAGGGTGTTGGCACAAACTACACTATCATCAATGTTTGTAGCTTTGGAACCAAAAATAACCAAAACATGACCTATATGCCAACATTTAGAAACCATCGACATAGATTATAGCTACATGTATATAATTATTAAGAGATATAGCGGAAAATATATCAATAGAGAAATTCTATTGATGTAAATAGTTCATGTAAAGTGGATAAATACATCCTAACATTTTTTATTGTTGGACTACTTAGGTTACATGATAGTTTATGAATTACTTTTGGTGGGTAGCAAGACACAAAATCACTAAAAACTACACAAATCATGTCCAAGTTTTACAAAAAAGTTGGGAATTCATATTGCAACTATTTTTCTTTGGGAGTATTGTTCACATTACAATTTTTAATAGTAAAACAACAATTATTCTTGAAATAAGAAAGAGGATCATATATTAGATTCATAAGAAAGTTTCCATAACATAGAGAAATGCAAAGAGTTAGTCATGTCTCATTGACACAAGTATAGTAACACAATTTGTGGCACTCCTTTAAAAATCTTATGGTCATATAACAATAAAGAACTTGAATCATCGCGATAGTGATTGATGTCTTCTTGCTTCAACTTTCTTCTTCATTGATAGCTTTTTTATGCATAATGAAAACCCAAAATTATAACCATTTATTTTATAAGAATTTATGAAATAGAATGCAAACTAGAAGTATGAACAAAGACATACACAATCCACATGTTATAGTTGTTGTGGACCATATTCTCTAGATGCATCTTGGTAATGGATCTCATTAATTTGTTGTAACATATGATAAGAAAAGTATTATTATGCCTTGTATCTCACTAGAATGAATATAAGAATTGAAATAATATGACGATAAGTGTCGCTTGTATAAAGGGGTTCTATCCTTATGACCATGAGTCATTCTCCAAAGTTCACATCCTGAAATTATATTTCATTTCTTCTTATAGTCTAGAAAAATACAAAGATATACATCAATAAAAAAATATATTGAAAATTTCATTAAAATAAAAATGATCACCTCTTCATGTATTCTTCTTGTATTATCATTTGATCAACATGTTGTATTTAGTCATTGCTGACCTCTATACCTTCTTTCTCTTCCATAATAGATTGAGAAAATATTTCTCAATGTTTTGATAGTTAGACCCACAATTACAATAATTTTATACAAAATCTATTCGATTTACTTCTTGTTTTGGTGAAAAACAAAAGTAAAGGACATCCCATTGATGGGGATCCACTCGATGATCTACCATAATTTCTTCACATAGTTCTTACTTATCTAGGTAGTACAAATCAAATTCTTGTATTTCAACTCACACTTTATGCTCCTCATATCTAAGCAAGCTTGTAATATATTCTTATCTTAGAATTAGGATGTTGAATAGTTAACTACTCTTCAAATCTAACATACATGGAAGTTAGCATGTATGCATATATTTGATTAATATGACATGAATATTTGCATAGATAGTGACAACCTTGATATTATCCTATGTCTTTTTATGTTCACAGGAGGACACGTTGTCCAACCACATACTTAAAGAGGGGAATATGGCTCTTTTTACATAATAATGCAACTCCTATACACCACAAAGAACCTAATAAGATTTAAAATATATCTTTATATAAGAAGCATGAGGTGGGAGATTGGATAGAGAACAATCTAAAATCACACAACATACCTGGCCAACATATAATTATCTATAATCAAACCATGGGAAAAAACATAATCACCACTATCAAGAGAAATATAAAAAATGTTGTCACATATATACATATATATGTGTATATATAGAGAGAGAAAGAGAGTATAACGTCCCCATATTCTGCCGTCTCGAGATTTAGAAGGCCTGAGAAGATGAATTCGAAAATGTTAGCTAATTGTTTCAGAGTGAGTTGCGGAAGCAATATGCACATACATGAACATTCAATATAACAAACACCATAACATTTCTCAGCATTCAACATGTATATTACAAAATGAATTATTACAACTTACATTTACACATTGAATAAAGAATTTTACCAGTCTATGAACATGTATGCTAACTAGGATCTACACAATAGGTACAACCTGAACACTGCTCACTTCACATCTTTTATCCCACGCTAGCTCTGAACCAAAAACATACGTGAAACAACGAATCAACACAATGTGTTGTGTACATGGGTAGAAAGATACATATATTTATGGTTTTCAATATTTTAAAAGATTTGTAGAAAGAAAGAAAGAAAATCATAGAAAACATATCTTGATTAAGCGAAATACATCAATTTTATTCATTTTCCTAGATGATTTGCATTATCAAGGTGGACTAGTACCAAAACATATATATTGGGCCCATCCCCGTGTACCAAGTACTCTAGGGAAACTCCCCGTACACCATGTGCTCTAGGGAGGTGTACTAGCCAACATTAATCCATTCCCTCGTAAGGGGGATAATGAACACCTTAAATAACTGCAAAACATCTACTTATCATTTATGTTTACAAGTGATAAAACATCGAGTACTATATAGTTCTACTACATCCAATATTTGGAAATAGAAGAGAGCATACATACATATCATGATTGCAAGCAAGAAAACCATAGTCATATACTTAAATAAAACCCACATACCTAAGTTCAGAGAATTCTAGTCATCTTGGATCATCTAGAACTTTGTCCATGACCTGATTAAATATATTTGAGCATTATTAATATATGATGATTCTCATTCTTATTATTTTTAGGTCCAAATTAGTGTTTAGGTGGAACCTAGATTCAAACTGACCTTAATCAAGTCTCTGGTATTTTTCTACTGACTTATATGTCATAAACTAGGTCTGGTTCGATTTTCACCATTTTCTGATGCTTTATCTATTTTCTAGAATTAATATGAGGTTTAAAGCATCAAATTATGCATTAATGGGAAAAATACCTAATATTCTAAAATTACAACTTGATCAGAGCTCATATTTGGTTTTCACATGATAATAGTGTTCATAATTAATTTTGTCAGATTCAATATGCATCATATACTAATTATACCATTTAAAAGAACCCTACAAGGAGTATTATCATCTAAACTAGATATGATCAGTAAATGGTCATCAAAGGACTGAACTAAGGGTCTTATAATAAAGGGTACATGTTTCTGAGAATTTGGGTACCTTGTTTGTATTTTTTGGATCATCGAGCTAATTATTATGATTTATATAAGATCTGAGTGTTTTCTAGATATTTACCTGTGCAAGCGTATCATTCTTTGCCATGTGTCCCAAAAGTGGCGTTGCTCCTTCCTTGAGCCGGCTGGGTTCAAGACTGAACTGGGCGGTATGGTCTCTGGTCTAAATCCAGTCTGATTTATCTGGTGAACCCAACACTCTCATCTTTGTCCTACGTTCACGACGCTGCACCCCCGATCGTGAGTTATCCGGAGCCGTTCCTCCATCTTCCGCGAAGGAGGAGACGTCTCAGCATTGATATCTGGCGAGCTTTGGCTCACATGCATTGTTTGGGTCGTCGACATCCATCGTTTCTCTCTCACACATGGTCTGCATAGCTTCTAGGACTAGGAGCCTGAATCTCTGGCCTCCAGAGTAGGGCACCGCTTGTGCTAACTCTCTGACAAGGCTCGATGCTGCAAGACATGAAGGATCTCTCTGCTGCCAATCTCCAGCCTTTTGGATTCACAACTAGAGATCGGAGAGGATGGACCCTGGTGGTCTACCGATTGCACCACCACTACAAGGCAGAAGAAAAGGGGAGATCCCATGGCTGTAACCTCACGCCGGAGACCTTCTGGACCTCTGTCAGTGTCTGCACAGCCAACAAAAGTGTTGTGGAGGAGTGATAGGTCATGTTTCCCTTGAGTCAAGGTTTTCAAATTAGCCACAAGTGCTTCATACCCATTCCCCGACCTCGGCTAACCCCTTGCTCACAGACAGGTTGGGCGGCATTGTGGTGAAAGAGAGAAAGGGGAAGACAATCCCCGAAGCCATCAGGAGTTGTTCGAGCCATGCGTGAAGCTCCCAACGAGTTGTAGCAACCTAGCACCATCATCTCTAATGGATAGAGAAGCTCCAAGATCCACTTACACTACTCTTCTACTCTTCCCTAGCTTCTGATTGTGTGCAACATTGATGAGAGGAGTGAAGAAACCAAGGCTGTAAGACAGCCGATGTTGAATAGGCTGACACTAAGGCATTAGATGATGGGCTTGCGAAGGATGATGAGCAAGGTGGGGATGAGAACCATAGTTTCTGTAACATGGTTTAGATTCTCTCATCCTATCCCCACCTTCATCGGATCTAGAGATGCCTTAGTGGGTTCTGTTCCTCGATTCTCAAATGTGAGGGATGACTGGGTAATCTAACTTGTAGACAATTTCCACACCAAACACCCAATATTTATCAATCTAAATTATTCCCTCAAGTAACCTCATAAATAAGTGCATAAACCTTAATAAGATTCAATTAATCATCTAGACTTGATCTAACAAATACCAAATGACTTGTTATGCTCTTAGTAACCTTTGGGTTCTTTGTTATACCACTTGAGTTCATTGAGACTATTTATTGGGCCTCTTGCACTCATAAGTACCCAAGTCGGTGAATAAAAAGCTATTCATTATAATTGAAGTCAAATAGGTCCAATAATCATTCATTGCATCTATGCTTACCATTTTTAAGTGAAAAGAGTCCAAAATTGAATGATTAACTCGTCAATTTGGTACTAAACATCTACATAACATTCATGGTCTTAAATTCTATATGGGGTATCTAAACCCTAAAATCCGAGTTATCACATTCATCCCACCTTATATGGAATTTTGTCCTCGAAATTCGACCAATGTCATACTTAGGTGGTAATCATAAAGTCCAACTTCATATATGTTACCACTTGATATATTCCAAAGTTGAAGTAATGATACATGCACCTTAGGTGGTGATTCTAAGATTTAGAGAATGTAGGGGTACCCACCCCACCTTATATTGGTCAAAGAGACTCAAGTATAACATGATATTATCTTAGTTTAAGATTTACATACCAACCTCCCTAAGAAATAGGGTTTCATTCATACACATGAACTTGAGAAGGTATGATTCAAGGTTTTATTTTTCACCCTACTCACCTATGTAGGGTGATATCAAGATTTCATGCTATTATGAATATAATTTTCACACATAACATCATTGGCATGGTTTATGATCAACATCATACTATGCTATCATCATTTGAGAAGGGATTACTAAACATGATTCAATATTAGGATTTCACCCTACCGTGTGATCGTTATCATTAATATAGAAGCTTAGATTTGAGGTTAAGAACATTATTGGTGATCATTTTATCAATGATTCAAGGATATCTACATTTCAGCTCATAATTTCAAACTTATATCATTCATGTATGTTAAGAAGGAAAAGAGAATATACTTAACCAATCTTATCATGATTTCAAACTTGGATATTGCATGTATAATATAGGAAGGAAATATAGAATAGGTCAAGCTTATACGAGTGACTCTTCATACATAATTCATCTTTATATCTCAAGTGAGGTTTATAACATCATATATAAGAAAGAGAAGTGAAAGGAATGATATTTATGAGTATCTTATGCACAAAGCATTTTACTCTCATAACCAGAGTTTCATAGATTACCTCACTTGCAACTAATGATGAGTCTTACAAGCTTAAGTCACTCAAGCTAAGACATAACACAGTCAAAGGACTGACTTTCTTATTATGAGTCATCTACCCATCATCATTATTTTTTTTACCCAACTCTCACATCTAGAATCTAGATCAAATGTTTGAAGCATACATGAGCACTCAACTCATCTACTCAGGAGTAACCCAGCTTAGGACACATCATTTCACATATATCTTGTAATTTTCATATATTACAGGGTAGGTCCTATGACCCTCTCCTTGTGGGTCTCACTCTCTCTAGGGTTCACCACATATCTTGTCCTAACAGTGGAGGTCCCCTTTGTAAAAGAGCTTGAGGCCCATGCATATTCAACCTTATCTTAACTTAGCTCATCTTAAGTAAGAAAACATAATGTACTTTCATCATCAAGATTGAACCCCTATTTCTTAGAATTGGATCAAACATCATATACAACTTAAATCAATATAAGGAACTTATATAGTCAGAGGTCAAACTTAGACACAACTATCCATACTTATATCAACTATGATTCTATCTTCTATTCTATGTATCACATATCTTGATAAGACTCTAGACATCTATTCTAGATATACTCTCTCTTCTAGACTAATGTCACCCCCTTTCACTTAGGTTGCATGAACACTAACTATTCTCCAATGTAAGGGACACATTTGCATATTTACATATATATAATAAAATATTATATAGTTTTTCTCTGAGAAGACGGACGTTAGAGAAAACTGTCGAGGCTCGAGCCGATTGGGAAACAAAACCGAATCAGTAAAACTGAGTGTCCCACAGACAGTAGATAGTCTAGTGCCATGTCACCTAGTGAAATGGTGAGAATGAAATGTAGACTAGTGTAGCTACCCAATACATATGAGCTCTATATGGAAAGGGTTTCACACACTTGTCTAAACCTAGTTCTCAAACATCTAGGTTCTAACCTAGAGGCTAAGTAAAAACTAGTCCTTTTTTTAACAACTTACTAAGTTTCTAGGATTTAAGGTGAAAGGTGAAAATTAGTTTAACATTTCATGGTGAGCAATTGTCAGGTGTAGCTATTGTTCATGCTTTGATACCAACTGTAGCATCCCCGTATTCTGCCGTCTCGAGACTTACAAGGCCTGAGAAGATGAATCTGAAAACGTTAGCTAATTGTTTCAGAGTGCGTTGCGAAAGCAATATGTGCATACATGAACATTCAATATAACAAACACCATAACATTTCTCAGCATTCAACATGTATATTACAAAATGAATTATTACAACTTACATTTACACATTGAATAGAGAATTTTACCAGTCTATGAACATGTATGCTAACTAGGATCTACACAATAGGTACAACCTAAACACTACTCACTTCACATCTTTTATCCCACACTAGCTCTGAACCTAAAACATACGTGAAACAACGAATCAACACAATGTGTTGTGTACATGGGTAGAAAGATACATATATTTATGATTTTTAATATTTGAAAAGATTTGCAGAAAGAAAGAAAGAAAATCATAGAAAACATATATTGATTAAGAGAAATACATCACTTTTATTCATTTTCCTAGATGATTTGCATTATCAAGGTGGACTAGTACCAAAACATATATATTGGGCCCATCCCCGTGTACCAAGTACTCTAGGGAAACTCCATGTACACTGTGTGCTCTAGGGAGGTTTACTAGCCAACATTAATCCATTCCCTCATAAGGGGGATAATGAACACATTAAATAAATACAAAGCATCTACTTATCATTTATGTTTACAAGTGATAAAACATCGAGTACTATATAGTGCTACTACATCCAATATTTGCAAATAGAAGAGAGCATACATACATATCATGATTGCAAGCAAGAAAACCATAGTCATATACTTAAATAAAACCCACATACCTAAGTTCAGAGAATTCTAATCATCTTGGATAATCTAGAACTTTGTCCATGACCTGATTTAATATAATTGAGCATCATTAATATATGATTATTCTCATTCTTATTATTTTTAGGTTCAAATTAGTGTTTAGGCAGAACCTAGATTCAAACTGACCTTAATCAAGTCTCTGGTATTTTTCTACTGACTTATATGTCATAAACTAGGTCTGGTTTTATTTTCACCATTTTCTGATGCTTTATTTTTTTTCTAGAATTAATAAGAGGTTTAAAGCATCAAATTATGCATTAATGGGAAAAATACCTAATATTCTAAAATTACAACTTGATCAGAGCTCATATTTGGTTTTCACATGATAATAGTGTTCAAAATTAATTTTCTCAGATTCAATATGCATCATATACTAATTATACCATTTAAAAGAACCCTACAAGGAGTATTATCATCTAAACTAGATATGATCAGTAAATGGTCATCAAAGGACTGAACTAAGGGTCTTATAATAAAGGGTACATGTTTTTGAGAATTTGGGTACCTTGTTTGTATTTTTCGGATCATCGAGCTAATTATTATGATTTATATAAGATCTGAGTGTTTTCTAGATATTTACCTGTTCGAGCCTATCATTCTTTGCCATGTGTCCCATAAGTGGCGCTGCTCCTTCCTTGAGCCGGCTGAGTTCAAGACTGAACCGGGCGGTATGGTCTCTGGTCTGATTTTAGTCTGATTTATCTGGTGAACCCAACACTCTCATCTTTGTCCTACATTTACGGCGCTGCACCCCCGATCGTGAGTTCTCCGGAGCTGCTCCTCCATCTTCCAAAAAGGAGGAGGCATCTCAGCGTTGATCTCTGGTGAGCTTTGGCCCACATGCGTTGGTTGGGTCATCGAAATCCATCATTTCTCTCTCACACGCGGTCTGCATAGCTTCTAGGACTAGGAGCCTGAATCTCTGACCTCCAGAGCAGGGCGCCGCCTGCGCTAACTCTCTGACAAGGCTCGGTGCTACAAGACATGAAGGATCTCTCTGCTGCCAATCTCCAACCTTTTGGATTCACAACTAGAGATCGGAGAGGATGGACCCCGGTGGTCTACCGATTGCACCACCACCGCAAGGTAGTAGAAAAGGGGAGATCCTGCGACTGTAACCTCACGCCGGAGACCTTCTGGACCTCCACCAGTGTCTGCACAGCCGAAAAAAGCATTGTGGAGGATCGATAGGTCATGTTTCCCTTGGGTCCAGGTTTTAAAATTAGGCTCAAGTGCTTCATACCCATTCCCCGACCTAGGCTAGCCCCTTGCTCACAGACAGGTTGGGCATCATTGTGGTGAAAGAGAGAAAAGGGAAGACAACCCCCGAAGCCATCAGGAGTTGTTCGAGCCGTGTGTGAAGCTCCCAACGAGTTGCAGCAACCCAACACCATCATCTCTAATGGACAGAGAAGCTCCAAGCTCCACTTACACTACTCTGCTACTCTTCCCTAGCTTCTGATTGTGTACGACATTGATGAGAGGAGTGAAGAAACCAAGGCTATAAGACAGCTGACGTCGAATAGGCCGACACTAAAGCATTAGATGATGGGCCTGCGAAGGATGACGAGCAAGGAGGGGATGAGAACCACCATTTATGTAACATGGTTTAGATTCTCTCATCCTACCCCCACCTTCATCGGATCTAGAGATGCCTTAGTGGGTTATGTTCCTCGATTCTCAGATGTGAGGGATGACTGGGTAGGTATTCAACTCATTAGAACGGCGGCTGGCATGGTGCTTCCACACAGCCTGCCAAGGATAAGGTCGAGTGACGGGGTTGATTAGACCAAACCTACCTCTACTACACCAAAGAGTTTAGACATTATATCAATGTTTCAAACCTCAATATTTCTCTAACAAGTGATTCAACTGATACAAAATTTTAAACAACAGTTCCTCATAATGTAACCTAACTTGTAGACAATTTCCACACCAAACACCCAATATTTATCCATCTAAATTATTCCCTCAAGTAACCTCATAAATAAGTGCATAAACCTTAACAAGATTCAATTAATCATCCAGACTTGATCTAACAAATACCAAATGACTTGTTACGCTCTTAGTAACCTTTGGGTTCTTTCTTATACCACTTGATTTCATTGAGACTATTTATTGGGCCTCTTGCACTCATAAGTACCCAAGTCGGTGAATAAAAAGCTATTCATTGTAATTGAAGTCAAATAGATCCAATAATCATTCATTGTATCTATGCTTACCCTTTTTAAGTGAAAAGAGTCCAAAATTGAATGATTAACTCGTCAATTTGGTACTAAACATCTACATAACATTCATGGTCTTAAATTCTATATGGGGTATCTAAACCCTAAAATATGAGTTATCACACACACAGAGAGAGAGGAGATCCTAGACAATGTTCTAAAGTTTGAAAATGGTATCCCTATTTTTGTGCTTACTTGATTTACCATGACTTATAGAATGAAAAAAACGTTTTTTGATATGACTCATATATGATGAAATAAGTTGCAATGAACGGGCTATGTAAATAATTTAGGAAATTGAACAATATGTAAAGTTTGAAAAAGGCCAAGATAGATTATATGTACTCCTCATTGTAAGAACTAATACCTTGACAGGTGAGATGTCCTAAGATCCAGATACGTCAACAAGGAATGCGTACGAGAAATGCAATCCACAAATGAAAAAATAATGTTTGGGAGCTATCATGTGGAGCATGAAAGTCAACAAATGGGGAGAGGGTAAGACTGACTTTATGAATTGATGGAAAGCTATTGTTTATTGAGTAGACATTTTAGACAACTCTTCACTAAGAATAGATGTAAGAAAATCTACAACCGGTACAACTAGTCAATCTTCTATATCAAACAATTAGATAATTTTTACTTATCAGTTAGTTCAATTTGTAAGGATGATCTGCTCGCTAATAAACTCACTAATCTGCTTTCCAAAAGACTCCTCAAGTAGGCTGACAGTCTCCCTGAATGGAACTCCCACCCATCGCATGTCCTTCCGATTTATTTAGCTCACTTAGCTCTATTTCCATCCATGTATCTGATTTCAGAAGACTTTATGTAATCGGTAACTGACTGGTATTCTCCAAAAAAAATTGTAAGGATGATCAGTTTGTTAGCCATAGGATGCACATTTGGTACCATGATGGAGCAACTAGAGGTAATATTTATACTGAAAAGTAAATGTTTTCTTTCATAATTGTGATAAAATTTGATCTCTACTGCTCACAATGAAAAGAAACTATGTAGATTAGGAGAACAACAAAGAAAAATTAGATCGTCATACACTTCGATATTAATTGTTAATATGGAAATCACTTATCATGATCATCATCTATTACATGACTCCAATTAATATTATTCAATTTAATATATTATAGGTTCGTGAAGATATCAATGTGTTATGTATATCTAAATAACTATGAAATTTAACAAAAAGTGTAGACTAGACATAACACTACTACAAAAGCATTGTTAAAATGAGGCATCCGAGCTTACTTTCATATCTGTTTGATTAACAATTTCAAAGATAGTATTTTAAATTAAGAGGGCTCAATTGTATTCTCCTTCAGCCAAGGGCATGCCATTTGAAAGATAGCATTCAAGGAGAGAATTAACTAGTTTAACAAAAAGGTGATATGGTGGGCACCAGACTTGAGATTTGAACAACTGAGTATGTCAGTTCGTAAATGACAGAAGTAGTCACCAGATATTCCTGTCACCAGAATTATTTTGTAATAGAGAATCAGGGAGGGAGAGGTATGAAGTATAATTAGGGATTGTGAATTAGTTCCTACTCAAAATGAAACTATTTTTAGTTAGTGGAGCTTCCACTTACGTGGAATTGTGTGCACCAACTAAAAATCCTAAAGATGATAAGTCTTTAGGTTTAGCCTTGCTAATACTA